>JBBGZY010001237.1:247500-570000 GCA_037952925.1 Lithobates clamitans
TGTGAGCTTCAGTGCCTTGGCGAACGCACGTAGGGGCTGCGCGGAAAACACGCCAAAAAATAGTGAGCGGGAACACGTGAAATGTGAACGGGGCCTAAGAGTTGTGTGCGTTCTTCTTGAATTTGGGTGCGCTTTGCATATTTATTCCAGATCTGTGCAGTAATGATCGGTTGTTGGCCGAACAGTCTCCAAGTCATGTGATCGCTGACAGCCAGTCACAGTGGTTACGCAATTGGCCGTTCTTTGCTGCCTCCCAGCATAAAGACCAGTGGTGGCCCGTCCATGTGGGGTGCAGGGGCGCCGACCCCCTAATCCTTTACGCCCAGGCCCCTAATCTACATGCAGGGCGCTGGATTTCAGTGGGTTTTTTTTTTTTTTTTTTCGAAGCATGTGATTAGAGCCTGAGACTCTAATTGCCTTCAAAAAAAGGGTTGGCTCGGGGTGTAGAGCACTGCACCCTGATCCCACAAAATTGTGTGACATAAGAGAATTAATATTCACTATTGTCTTCCTGATTCTTCTCCCGGCCAATCAGGAAGCAGGGAGTCTTAGGACAATTGGGTATCAGGACTCAGTTCATGTTCGGCTGGGAGAAGAATCAACGGCCTCGGAGCGAGGAGCAGCAGCCCTATAATCTGCCTCCTATGGTAATGGGGCCTCTGATCTGATTGCTGCCTTCCCGGCTGTCTCCAGTGCGGGGATGATCCCCGCCTTCGGTGGGCTGCCCTATGTGCAACACACGGGGGGGCTACCCTATGTACGACACATGGGGGGGCTACCCTAGGTACGAAACGCGGGGGGCTGCCCTAGGTGCGAAATGCGGGGGGCTACCCTAGGTCCAACACGCAGGGGGGCTGCCCTAGGCGTGACACGTGGGGGGCTGCCCTAGGTGTGACACGTGGGGGGGCTACCCTAGGTGCGACACGCAGGGGGGCTGCCTTAGGTGCGACACGTGGGGGGCTGCCCTAGGTGCGAAACGTGGGGGGCCACCCTATGTGCAACACGCAGAGGGGCTGCCCTATGTGCGACACACGGGGGGCTACTCTAGGTGCGACCCGCGGGGGGCTACCCTAGGTGCAAAACGTGTGGGGCTACCCTAGGTGCAACATGCGGGGGGCTACCCTAGGTGCGACACGCGGGGGGCTGCCCTATGTGCGACACTCAAGGGGGGCTGCCCTATGCGCAACATGTGGAAAACACATGTAAAGCGTTGTGAAAAAAATGAGTGCGCAGGAATGTGCGTTCCCCCTGCCTGAAATGTGAATGGAGCCCAAACCTCTACTGCCTACCTGGAACCTAAGGCTCTGGTCACATTCAGTGTAGCTCCTGTTCGCAGCTTGCGATCGGGAGCTTCCCAATCATGTGACAGTCAATTACGGCAGTCACATGACACTTGGGGGGCTGCCCTAGGTGTGACATGTGGGGGGGCTACCCTAGGTGCGACACACAGGGAACTGCCCTATGTGCGACATGCGGGGGGGCTGCCCTATGTGCGACAAACGGGGGGCTACCCTAGGTGCAACACGCGGGGGGGCTGCCCTATGCGCAACATGTGGAAAACACATGTAAAGCATTGTGAAAAAATAAGTGCGCAGGAATGTGCGTTCCCCCTGCCTGAAATGTGAATGGAGCCTAAACCTCTACTGCCTACCTGGAACCTAAGGCTCTGGTCACATTCAGTGTAGCTCCTGTTCGCAGCTTGCGATCGGGAGCTTTCCGATCATGTTGCAGTCAATTACGGCAGTCACATGACCATAAGCCCCACCCCTGCCTCCGGCATTCCAGATCCCTTAAAGGGCCAGCAGGTTCCAGCTCTAAGGGGTTAGGAATGAATGCCCACCCACACGCGTCTTGCATTTTGCCACGTTTTCAGCGCAATGTGGAATGGACCTAACAGCCCACCAGTTTATAAAGTTGAATCAGCGCTGAATTCCAGTAAGCCTTGCAGGCCCTGATGAAGGGGGCAGTGCTAAGCAGCGAAACGCGTCGGTGAGTTTTTTATATGAAAGTAAAATCCTCTCCTGGACTGGAAATGGCTTAATCTGATTTCACCGCACACTGTGAGCTTCTAGGTAGGCAAGATGGTTAAAGTAGAAAGCGGAGGGGTCTGCCCACAACCCAGGCGCATTGAAAGAAAGAGAGGAGCGCCCTCTCCTGGGGGGGATTGAGGGATAAGGTCAAGAAAATGACATTTAAAGGCAACGCTGGACATAAAATGAGCATTTAACTCTTGCAATGCGGGGACAGCCCCCTGCACTGCAGAGGAAACAGGAGGCATGAGGCCCATTGCGGCTCCTTCCTGCACGGTATGGAAGGGACAGAGAGAATGTGACGGGAGCGGGAGGGTCGGCCGGCTCTGCAGCTCTTCTCGAGCCTGGAAACGTGTCGGTAGAGGACAGAATTATGTCAGGAATTTACATCTCCCTTCTCCTCAGGTAGAGAAGCCGAGAGAACAAATAGCTGAGAGCGTCGGAGCCTCACCCAGCAACACGCAGCGGCCTCTGAGGCTGCCCTATGTGCGTTCGCTGTGCAAAAGAAGCCTGTGCGTTTTCTTGGGTGTCGATCCCCGCATGTTTTTTGTCACGCGCGTTTCCCTGTGCGTTCCTGTGCGTTTTTTGACTTGCGACCAATCCTCCTGCATTTGGGGTGCCATTAACCTTTTGGCGCCGAGCGGTCCGCGTGTTTGCGACAGCGCCAATAGAGCTGTGCCAGTTACCGGCAGGAATGTGCGTTCCCCCCCTACCTGAAATGTGAATGAAGCCTTAACCTCTACTGCCTACCTGGAACCTAAGGCTCCGGTCACATTTTGCGTTGCTCCCGTTTGCTGCTTGCGGTCAGGAGCTTTCCAATCATGTGACAGCCAATCGCGGCGGTCGCGGGACTATAATTCCCGCCTCTTGTCATTCTAAACCCCTTAAAGGGCGGCAGGCACTGGCTCTAAGGGGTTGGGAATGAATGCCACCCACGCGTGCGTCTTGGGTTTTGCAGCGGTTTCAGCGCAATGTGGAATAGACCCAACAGCCCAAACACACCGGAGGGGGGGGGATACGCCCATTTATAAAGTCGAATCAGCGCTGGACAGGGTGTTGTTAGAAATCACGGGGACCCATACAGTCTACCTGACAGGGCCCCCCCCCCCGGCCGGAAGTGACTGAGGACTTAGATTTATCATTCCCTTTCTCTGCAGCTTCTTGCTCATTCACAAACTGAAGCATAGTAAACTGTGTTTACTACGTTTCAGTGATGAATGGACACAGGAGGGGTTGGTACCGATCACTCGCTGTGTTCATTCAGAAAAGGAAGGAGCCAATAAATTATATGGTTACCGGCCCCTAGCCCTGCACTCCATATTGAAACATCCCCCTTTGTGCCCGCTGCAGCTGACAGCAGCAGAGGAGTGGAGGGAAGACGGCAGCGCTGCAGGAAAAAGGGGTACACGGGGGGGGGGTCTGGACAGCAGATGGAAGGGGTTCATTTGCTAGAAACAATCCCTCTGCAATGCAGCCGGGGGGAGGGAGAGGAGGAGAAGTGGGTAGCGTTGCTGGGGGAGGCAGAAGAGGATTGGTGTCTGCAATAAAAAAGTACAGCCGTCCCTCCTGCTCAGCAGGGGCCCGGGCCTCCCTTTTGAACTGATGGGGCCTCGGCCCAGTACAGGCCCTGGCGCTGGGGGTCACATGGGTGGCCCTTTCATACCATTCCAGTATCCCTTGGAGGCCCTGACGAAGGGGTAGTGCTAACCGCCGAAACGCGTTGGTAATTTTTTATAAGAAAGTTAAATCCTCCCTCCCGGCCTTCCCTTCAGTCTTGCACGGTTGCACCGGCTCCTCTCCTGGCTTCCTCTGATTTCACTGCACATTGTGAGCTTCTCACAATGTGCATTAGAAGCTGCAGCAAGTCAGAGCCCCGCCCCATTTCCTGTCTGGAGGACGTCCCGCATCATCTGACTGGCCCCGCCCCATTTCCTGGCTGGGGGATGACATCATTTCCTAGCTCTTTCCCCCTCAGCGCAACTGTCCCTGGCCCCGCCCCTTTCATTCGTTGGGATTCGATCTCGGAGCCCTGGCATCACATGTGGGCGGTCCTAAAATGAAATCTGCTAGGGAACGCCCACTCCTCCAGGCTGACGCCCACTCCTCCCAAGAGCCAGCACACTGCTTACATCAGGGCTGGGGGGCTTTCAAGAATAGTACTGAGGCAGCGTGTGCCCCTCCCACCAGTCATGATCTGCTTGCATTGCATAGAAATGCACAAAGACCCAGTGATCATTGTGTCTCTGAGGTCTGCAATGAAAATAAAGATTTATTTATTAATGTGTGTGTTTGTGTGTGTGGGGGGGGGGGGTGTATTTTTGGTTGAAGGGGGCTTTAACTTTAACCAGCTGGTCCTATTATTTAGGCTTTTTTAGGGAAGGCAGGTTCACAACTGAGGATAAGATCAGCTTAGATCCCTTCCTGCAGGAGAGATTCGCCCTCTATTTGTCTTGGGCACCATCGTTACCGAGACAACGTCCAAAGATTTAGAATTCTCACCAGAGCGATAGGGACACCGGTGACAACTAAGAGGGGTATTCCTCTCACTTTCGGTTGTGTCTCCGGGACAGGAAGTAAGGGTAAAATTGCTGCAAGGGGGTACTGACAGAATACACTGACTAGGGTTTTAACCCTTCTCTATGGGCTCGTTCACACGAGCTTTGTCCTCTGAAGAGCGATTCGAAGAGCGCCACAACCACATGCATTGCAGATGGTTACAGGACGCTTGCAGAGCAGCCCTATTCACTTGAAAGCCCCCCCCCCCATTTTAAAATGAAACCTTTCCATTTTCATTACATAAAGACAGAGACACAAGAGGGCGCAATCTAAGTGTAATAAGTCTTTATCAAAGAAAATAAAAAGCGATTCGCCACTCACATATTGTTGGATAAAAAGTGCCTGTAGGATCTGCTGGTCTGTATTGATGTAGTCAGAGTATGATTCAAGGGGGGGTGGGGGGGCGATATCCTGCAGCAGAAAAGCACTGTCCGGCCGGGGCTAACACTGACGGCGTGGGAGGACTTAGCTGGGTAATTTCAGACACGGGGAGACATGCAGGGGGCGTGGCTATAAGTTTTGAGGCTATAATGCCTCTTTATCAAGCCTTGTTAGAGAAACTAGCTCTATTGGGGGGGGGGGTCACATAACAGCTGAAGGTGTGTTTACAAACAGCTGGTGATGTCAGACACGGGTAGACATGCAGGGGGCATGGCGAGGGTGTGACTATAAGTTTTGGGGCTGTAACACCTCTTTATCAAGCCTTGTTAGAGAAACTAGCTCTATTGGGGGGGTGGTGTCAGCTGAAGGTGTGTTTACAAACAGCTGGTAAAGTCAGATATGGGGAGACGTGCAGGGGGTATGACAGGGGCGTGGTTATAAGTTTTGGGGCTCTAACGCCTCTTTATCAAGCCTTGTTAGAGAAACTAGCTCTATTGGGGGGGTCACATGACAGCTGAAGGTGTGTTTACAAAAAGCTGGTGATGTCAGACACGGGTAGACATGCAGGGGGCATGGCAGGGGTGTGGCTATAAGTTTTGGGGCTGTAACACCTCTTTATCAAGCCTTGTTAGAGAAACTAGCTCTATTGGGGGGGTCACATGACAGCTGAAGGTGTGTTTACAAACAGCTGGTGATGTCAGATATGGGGAGACGTGCAGGGGGCATGGCGGGGGCGTGGCTATAAGTTTTGGGGCTGTAACACCTCTTTATCAAGCCTTGTTAGAGAAACTAGCTCTATTGGGGGGGGTCAGATGACAACTTAAGGTGTGTTTACAAACAGCTGGTGATGTCAGATATGGGGAAACGTGCAGGGGGCATGGCAGGGGCGTGGCTATGTGTTTTGAAGCGGTAACGCTTCTTTATCAAGACTTGTTAGAGAAACAAGGGTTGAACCCACTGGGATTTTTGCTGATTGCAGGAATCCCCCCACTGGCGCTCTCGCAGCTGATTGTGTGAATCCCCCACTGGCGCTCTTGCAGCTGATCGTGTGAATCCCTCCACTGGGGTTCTCGCAGCTGATTGCAGGAATCCCCCACTGGGGCTCTCGCAGCTGATTGCAGGAATCCCCCACTGGGGCTCTCGCAGCTGATTGCAGGAATCCCCCACTGGGGCTCTCGCTGCTGATCGCAGGAATCCCCCCCCCCCCAGGGTTCTTGCAGCTGATCGCACACAGCGTGAATGCACCCCATAGTTTAGGTGGGTCCTCATAATTTATAGTTTCTAAAGCTGATTGTACAAAGATTGTAACATGTATGGTAAGCCCAAAAATTTCTAGGCAGAGCTAAATCACCTGTCCTGTAGTTTCTGCCTTTTTTTTATTTTTTTATTTTATGCTTATCCAAGATAACCTTTAAATCAAAGCTCCAGTGTCTCCCTTTTGCCCGGACGCTCTCTCTGCACTCTCTGCAATGGCATGCTTGGAAATGAGTGTAGAAGAGCACATGTGGGTGAGCTCAGCCCTCCTCTCCGCTTCCTTCTATCAGTAATGTTACACTTTCAGTTTGACTTCCTATATAATCTTCAGTTTATAAAGCGTGAGATCCCCCCCCCCTCCCTTCCTTGTCCGTCCTCCCTGCACTGTGCATGCATTGTCAGTCCCTGGTGCTCACCTTATCATTGGATTGTCTCTCCCCCCTTGTGTCTTGCACTTTTCTCTGGGTTGCTGCAAGCTCCTTTGCTCCACTCCTTCCCCCCCCCCCCCCCTCATCCTTTTCTCCCACCTCCCTACCCCTCCTTCTCCTGCATGTGCAAAGCTTCTCCTGCCCAGTGTGGTTTTCCAACCAGTGGGTGTCGTTGTAATTCCCCCTAATGCAGTGTCACTCCTTGAGATGACCTGAAGCCAAGCACAGCGCGGAGCGTCATTCACTTTCTATAGGCAGCCAGGAGAAGACAAGTCCAGCTTAAAAAAAAAAAAAAAAAAGCCTTTTTGGACATCCAGGAAGGGATGGAACGATTCATTCTCCAAATTGTCTCCCTGAGCACTTTTCCCATCGGCGTCCCCAGGCACCGCTCGCACTGATTCGCCAGCAAAACTTTTTTTTCTCAACTTTTTTTTCTATACCATTTTTCATTCCCCTCTTCTTCTTTTTATTTTTTTTTTTCCTGCAGTTCCTTAATTCACTCCTAAGGTAGAGCAATTTTTTTTTTTTTTTTTAAATTTTCCCTTTAATTGCTTTAAACCGCAGAATGCTTTCTTCTAGGTGAGAATTTTCTCTCCGGCCAAATCTGTTAACAGCTTCTTCTTCTTCTTTTATTGTATCTCCCCTGCGAAAAAAAAAAGCCTTGACACAGTTTCCTTTTGTTTTGTTTTCTGTTCTATTTTGGGAAATTTTACCTTTTACGTTGTAATTTATGCTGTTTTTTATTTTTTTTTATACTGCTCTCGCTTCTGCAGATCAAAAAAAAAAAAAAAAGTTATGCAGGAAGCTTTTGAAATGTTAGTAATATTTTTTTTTTCCTTCTTTTGGAACCTTAAAAAAAAAAGTGATGTCATCTCTGTTTGATTTTGGTTGCTAGTCTGTTTTTAGCTTTTTTTTTTTTTTTTTTACCATCTGTTTTTAGTAACTCCTAGGTGACTTAATATTTTATATCATTTTTCTCTTTTTTTTTTTTCTCTTCTGTCATCGGTTTTGCCAGGAGCCACCAGAGGAGAGATCTGTGGTCGAGGCAGGGTTAAGCTGGATCCAGGATGATGCTGAGAGGGCACTTTGCGGTGTTGATGCTGGTTTCCTTGTGCTGTACCGCTCAAGAAGGTAGAGGAGGCTACGGGATGAATATGTTCTCCATCCAGACAACGCAGCCGGACCCGTGCTACGACGAGAACGGTAACCCAAGGAGGTGCATCCCGGACTTTGTGAACTCCGCTTTCGGGAAGGAGGTTAAGGTGTCCAGTATCTGCGGCAAGAACCCCTCCAGATACTGTGTGGTGACGGAGAAAGGCGAAGAGAGATTTCGGAACTGTCACACTTGCAACGCTTCCGACCCCAAAAAAGCCCACCCGCCATCCTTTTTAACGGACCTCAACAATCCCCACAACTTGACCTGCTGGCAGTCGGAGAACTACATCCAGTACCCTCAGAACGTCACCCTAACGCTTTCCCTTGGGAAAAAGTTTGAGGTGACCTACGTGAGCTTGCAGTTCTGCTCTCCCCGTCCGGAATCCATGGCCATCTTCAAGTCGATGGACTATGGAAAGTCCTGGGTGCCCTTCCAGTTCTACTCCACCCAGTGCAGAAAGATGTACAACAAACCCAGCAAAGCGTTGATCACCAAGCAGAACGAACAGGAGGCCATCTGCACGGACTCTCACACCGACATGCACCCTCTGTCCGGTGGCCTGATCGCCTTCAGCACCTTGGACGGCCGACCGTCCGCCCACGACTTCGACAACTCCCCGGTGCTCCAAGACTGGGTGACCGCAACGGACATCAAGGTGGTCTTTAGCCGCCTTCACACCTTTGGCGACGAGAACGAAGACGACTCGGAGCTGGCGAGGGACTCCTATTTTTACGCCGTCTCCGACCTTCAGGTCGGGGGCCGGTGCAAGTGCAACGGGCACGCGTCTAGGTGCGTCAAGGACAGGGACGACAACCTGGTGTGCGACTGCAAGCACAACACAGCCGGGCCAGAGTGCGACCGATGTAAACCTTTCCACTATGACAGACCTTGGCAGAGGGCGACCGCAAGGGAAGCCAACGAGTGCGTGGGTGAGTACAAGTCTTCTACAGTTCACATGGTGGTAGAGATGCTATGTAAGAAATTATGACAAGGAGAGACCAATGTGTCCCTTCAATGCAAAATACACACAGCTGGAATGTAGAACTGCCGCTCTTTCCTTTCAATTCTCTATTATTTGTTCTTTCCAATTTATACCCATTATTTCTATCTCTTGCCTTCTCTTGTTCTTTCTATCTCTCTGTCATCTCTTTCTTTTTCCTCTCTTCTTCCCTTGCTTTCTTTTCTACCCCCAACCAACTTCCCTTCATTTCTCTCTTATTCTTTTTCCTCTCTTCTTCACTTTTGCTCTCTTTATCTCTAAACCCCCCTCTCCACATTTGCTCTCTTTCTATCTCTCTCTCTTCCTCTATTTCTCTTTCTCATGTTCTTTTTTCTTCTTCTCACTCCCCTTTTCACTTTTTTATGTTCTACTTCTCTCTCTTTATTCCTCCTCTCATTTTTTATTTCTCTTACTTTCCTCCACTCCTTTCTGTCTCTCTCTCTTCTCTCTCCATATTTCTTTCTATCTCTTGCCCCTCTACTTCTCTCTATCATTCTTTCTCTCTTTTTCTCTGTCTCTCTACCTGTTTCTCTTTCTCTCTCTTCCTTTCCTTCTATCTTTCTCTCACTTTCCCTTTCTTTCTTTTTCTCTCCTTTTTCTCTCTTCCCCCTTTCCTTTTTTCTCCTTCTCTTTACCCATCCCCAATCTCTCCATCTCTTTCTGTCTCTTCCTCTTTTTCTTCCTCTCTCTTTCTTTCCTTTTTTCTCTCTTGCTCACTTTCCTTCCCTTCTTTCTCTTCCTGTCTTTATTTCTTTTCTCTCTTTTCCTCTCATCTCTCTCTCTCTCTCTCTCTCTTCTCTCTTCCTATTTTTTTTATATATCTCCTGCCCCCTCTACTTCTTTCTTTCTCTCTTCCTTCCTCTCATCCGTTCTCTCTCTCTCTCTCTCTCTTTTCCTTCCACTCATCCTTTCTCTATCTTCTCTCCTTTTCTGTTTCTCTCCTCGTTCCCCTCTCTCTCCCTTCCTCTCCTTCTCTCTTTCTCTCTCCCTTCCTTTCCTTCTGTCTCTCTCTCTCTCCTTTCCGCCTGTCTCCTCTCTCTCTCTCTCTCTCTCTCTCTCTCTCTCTCTCTCTCTCTCTCTCTCTCTCCCTTCCTTTCCTTCTGTCTCTCTCTCTCTCCTTTCCGCCTGTCTCTCTCTCTCTCTCTCTCTCTCTCTCTCTCTCTCTCTCTCTCTCTCTCTCTCTCTCTCTCTCTCCCTTCCTTTCCATCTTTCTTTCACTCTCCCTTCCTTTTTTCTCTCTTTTTCTCAATCTCCCTTCCTTTCCTTCTCTCCCTTTTCTCTCTCCACTCTTTTACTTTCTCTATCTCTTTACCCATCTCCTTATCTCCATCTCTTTCTCTTCTTCTTTTTCTCCCTCTGTCTTTCTTTCCTTCCTTTTCTCTCTATCCCCTCACCTTACTTCTCTCTCTCCGTTCGTTCTCTTCCTGTCTATCTCTCTTTCCCTCTCTCTTTCTTTTTTGTCTCTCTACTTCTTTCTTTCTCTCTTTTCTCTCATTTTAAGTTTTTCTCCTTGTTTCTCTTTCTCTTCCTTTCCATCTGTCTTTCTCTCTCCTTTTATTTCCCTCTTTACCCATCTCATGCTCTCCATCTCCTTCTCTCTTCCCATTCTCTCTGTCTTTCTTTCCTTCTTTCTCTCTCTACCCCCCCCCCCCCATCTTCCCCCTCTTCTTCTTTCTCGTTTTCTTCTTCTCCTTCTCTCTTCCCCTTCTCTGTCTTTCTTTCCTTCTTTCTCTCTCTACCCCCCCCCATCTTCCCCCTCTTTTTCTCTCTCTTTTTCTTCTTCTCCTTTATCTTCCTGTCTTTCACTCTCCCTTACTCTCCTTTCTCTCTCTCTCTCTCTCTCTCTCCTCTCTCTCTCTCTCTCTCTCTCTCTCTTCTCTCTCTCTCTCTCTCTCTCTCTCTCTCTCCTCTCTCTCTCTCTCTCTCTCTCTCTCTCTCCTGTTGCAGCATTACAAAGTGACAGTAACCAACAAGTGTCGGTCTCCGGTGACCCCTCTGCCAGAATCACACTTGCCGGGAGTGATGGTGATGAGACAAATTGCAGAGTAACGGTTAGAATGGGCTTGTTTTAAGGGTCAGACCACCCAAAACTGATATTTTTTGCCCTTGGCAGATGCTGGCAAGTCGGTTCACGTGCCAATTTATTACAACTAACTGGGATTTCAGCACTGAGAGCTCCAGAGCTTCCGACCCGACAGGAGCAATATAAAGGCTGCAACTGTACAGCAGCAAAAGCTCTCCGGCTACTGACCCACTGTGGGCATTATAGAGGGTATTATAGAGGACATTATAGAGGACATTATAGAGGACATTATAGCATTATAGAGGGCATTATAGCATTATAGCATTATAGAGGGTTTTTTTTTTTTTTTTACAATGTAGGGATTGAAGCAGAAGCAGTGAGACTCTACAATAGAGTATGCATTTATTGCATGGACATCTCACCCCCAGATTGCTTTAGAGCTAGAAGAAGATAAATATGCAATACTATATACTATATCCACCAAAAAAAAATGGAGTATCGGTTTTGGATGGAGTGGTGCTTAAAACGAATACAAAGGTGATTGTAGCACCGTAATCCGCACCAAGCCGAAATCACAAATCTGTCCTCTTTAGTTGTTTAAATGACGATGTCTGCAGAATATCCTTGTAATCTGTATAAGCCTTATTCCCTCAATGCTGCCCTGCGAGGATCAATCCACCCCAAAGTGATATTACCGTTGTGGGTGACTCTGACTTACTCCATCCTACAGAGTTGTCATCACCGCCATATAGTTCTGGTCATCCTGGAGTCTCACTCCTCATGCTACATCAAGGGTCTTCTCACTCATTCTGGTGCATTCTCCATACTATAAAATAAAGATAAATACAGCAGGGATGATGGGCACAGCGGGTGTACAGACCCGGGAACTCAGCACAGGGATGGTGAGAACCCCTCATAATGATGATTCTGATGTTTCTGAAGTACAATCTTGGTAACATGTTGGCAGAGAGACCGCCTGGGTGGGTTGGTATTTTCCAGTCCTGGTTTAGGCCCTTTCTGCGAGACTGGGAGAATGGTGGGCCAGTGAAGAGCCTGAGGGTCAAGCATGAACAGCTCCCGGCTTATGTTGCCCTGTGTTTGAAAATGCTTCGGCAGTGGCAAGTAACAGCAGGAGAAGTCAGATCTCTTCCAAGGAAACTTCTTGAGAAGCGGATCATGAGCTCTGCTTTTTGCGAGCCACTGGCCTTGAGGGATTGCCCAAGCCTGGTTTTGGGGGTGGGTTTGCGATTGATTAATTTGGAGAGAATCCCAATGAAGTTTAGGGATCAGGCTTGGCTTGCCTTTCATGGAAAACTATATGTGAAGGGCAACTTGAAGTTTCTTTCCATGAGTGATCGGGGCTGCCCGAGAGTGGAGTGTGGAGGAGTGGTGGAGTCCATGGATCACTTTCTACTTCAATGCCCTTTTAATATAGAGGTGTACAAGAGGGTTGGGAGGGCTCTGAGTATACCCTTCCTCCCCCATATGAGTTATGCAGAGTGGGTGTATGGGGCATTCCAGACTCGTCGGGATTATGATTTGGAAACACTTTTTTTAGTTAGTCTGGTAGTCCGTTATTTCACGTGGAGTGCACGGTGTCAGGTATCCTTACGGGGTAAAATCCTCCCTGTCGAAGTGGTGGTGCAGGACATTCTGGGTGAGGTTGGGAAGATTCGGGGTCTTGAGAAAGGCAGGTGGCAGCAGGAGGCCTGGATAAGGGCGTGGAGGAATATCAGGACTCTGTAGCTGCTGCCTGTTGATCTCGGGGTGTGCGGCTTTTCTTTGTATTCATGATTCACTCCCCTAGATTTTTAAGATGAAATATATTTTTGATAAAAGGCTACATGCATGGTGACGGTGACGTTCCTTAGTCTGGCTCTCCCATAGGGATTGTGTTGTGCGCAATTTGTTTTGTACCATTTATTATGTTCTTGTTTTGTATTATCACTTTCAATTATTTTGTAAATATGTTTTATTTATTTATTATGGTTTTATTGTATATAAGTTGTTGTTTGTAAGTTTTTTCAATAAACAAAATTAACCCCTCATAATGGGCACAGCGGGTGTACAGACCCAGGAACTCAGCACAGGGATGGTGGGAACCTCTCATAATGGGCACAGCAGGTGTACAGACCCGGGAACTCAGCACAGAGATGGTGGGAACCCCTCATAATGGGCACAGCGGGTGTACAGACCCGGGAACTCAGCACAGGGATGGTGAGAACCCCTCATAATGGGCACAGCGGGTGTACAGACCCAGGAACTCAGCACAGGGATGGTGGGAACCTCTCATAATGGGCACAGCAGGTGTACAGACCCGGGAACTCAGCACAGGGATGGTGGGAACCTCTCATAATGGGCACAGCGGGTGTACAGACCCGGGAACTCAGCACAGGGATGGTGAGAACCCCTCATAATGGGCACAGTGGGTGTACAGACCCGGGAACTCAGCACAGGGATGGTGGGAACCCCTCATAATGGGCACAGCGGGTGTGGGCACAGCGGGTGTACAGACCCAGGAACTCAGCACAGGGATGGTGGGAACCCCTCATAATGGGCACAGCGGGTGTACAGACCTGAGAACTCAGCACAGGGATGGTGGGAACCCCTCATAATGGGCACAGCGGGTGTACAGACCCGGGAACTCAGCACAGGGATGGTGGGAACCCCTCATAATGGGCACAGAGGGTGTACAGACCCGGGAACTCAGCACAGGGATGGTGGGAACCCCTCATAATGGGCACAGAGGGTGTACAGACCCGGGAACTCAGCACAGGGATGGTGGGAACCCCTCATAATGGGCACAGCGGGTGTACAGACCCGGGAACTCAGCACAGGGATGGTGGGAACCCCTCATAATGGGTACAGCGGGTGTACAGACCCGGGAACTCAGCACAGGGATGGTGGGAACCCCTCATAATGGGCACAGCGGGTGTACAGACCCGGGAACTCAGCACAGGGATGGTGGGAACCCCTCATAATGGGCACAGCGGGTGTACAGACCCGGGAACTCAGCACAGGGATGGTGGGAACCCCTCATAATGGGCACAGCGGATGTACAGACCCGGGAACTCAGCACAGGGTTGGTGGGAACCCCTCATAATGGGCACAGAGGGTGTACAGACCCGGGAACTCAGCACAGGGATGGTGGGAACCCCTCATAATGGGCACAGCGGGTGTACAGACCCGGGAACTCAGCACAGGGATGGTGGGAACCCCTCATAATGGGTACAGCGGGTGTACAGACCCAGGAACTCAGCACAGGGATGGTGGGAACCCCTCATAATGGGCACAGCGGGTGTACAGACCCGGGAACTCAGCACAGGGATGGTGAGAACCCCTCATAATGGGCACAGCGGGTGTACAGACCCGGGAACTCAGCACAGGGATGGTGAGAACCCCTCATAATGGGCACAGCGGGTGTACAGACCCGGGAACTCAGCACAGGGATGGTGAGAACCCCTCATAATGGGCACAGCGGGTGTACAGACCCGGGAACTCAGCACAGGGATGGTGAGAACCCCTCATAATGGGCACAGCGGGTGTACAGACCAGGGAACTCAGCACAGGGATGGTGGGAACCCCTCATAATGGGCACAGCGGGTGTACAGACCCGGGAACTCAGCACAGGGATGGTGGGAACCCCTCATAATGGGCACAGCGGGTGTACAGACCCGGGAACTCAGCACAGGGATGGTGGGAACCCCTCATAATGGGCACAGCGGGTGTACAGACCCGGGAACTCAGCACAGAAATCTCACCAATAATGACAAAGAAATTGTTCCCTGAGACCTGGAAAAAAAATGTTAGATGGTTTAATTGCATCCAGCAAAAGTTTTGGATTGGCTGGCCACCGATGTGTGCCGGTGATGAGTTTGTGTCGGTGATGAGTTTGTGTCGGTGATGAGTTTGTGTCGGTGATGAGTTTGTGTCGGTGAGCGGACTGTGGCAATGCATGTATCGTTAGAGGTTGTAGGAAAATGCTTGAAGAGAAATACGGACAGAACGGCCACTGATCTGTAACTTGCTATCAAAGTCCTTGATCTCGGGTGTCCCGGCTTGTGGAGAGAACCCGTTATCTGTCTGATTCCTCTCATTTTAATCATAGACATTCCAATCTCTGTACAATCAACCTTAGATCTACCAAAACTATGTAATATGAGGACCCGTCCAATCAATTTGTATCCAATCAGACAGACCCCCCCACCCACCTTCTACATACTTGTTGGCAGATCTAAAGGAGATTGTACAATTGTATGTGTGGTGACCTTAAAGCTCGCTACATATTATACAATTTTTAGTTTTCAATTTCCTTTAGATTTACCTTCAACTATGATGTGCGAGGGTCGGCCTGACTGCAGACAAACTGAAAGTGTTTCGGTGTGACCTCGTATTATACGGTTTTGGTAAATCTAACGGAGAATTGTACCAGAAAACCGTATAATGTGTAGCCAGCTTTGGAGTTGCCCAGAGATCCATGTGTGGGGTGACATGAGATCGGGTTGTATGAAGATTGGAGTTCAATTATTATTTTTTTTTTTTCATTAGACTAAAGTTGATTGCAAACCCGGCCACAGAGTTTCCAATCTCCCCTTTCAGTTTCTGGATTACATTTTTACTGTGTCTTCATCTTTCCACCGTTCAGCACAAACCGAGAAGATTGTACGCTCACATTGTAGTGTGTGGGGTCTGCAAGTCATAGGACTGATCTGAGTGTTGTTTGTGCTAAGTAATGTGTAAGGTTTAGGCTGGGGGGAGGCGGGCAATTTTATTTGCTATAGCGATTATTGCCTGTGGTCACATCGCTGATGATCCCTACTGATCACTATTGATCGCTACTGATCCCTACTGATCGCTACTGACCGCTACTGATCCCTACTGATCGCTGCTGATCCCTACTGATCGCTACTGATCCCTACTGATGCCTGCTGATCGCTGCTGATCCCTACTGATCCCTACTGATGCCTGCTGATCGCTACTGATCCCTACTGATCACTACTGATCCCTACTGATCACTATTGATCCCTACTGATGCCTACTGATCACTACTGATCGCTACTCATCCCTCCTGATCGCTACTGATCCCTACTGATCACTACTGATCCCTACTGATCACTATTGATCCCTACTGATGCCTGCTGGTCGCTACTGATCCCTACTGATCACTATTGATCCCTACTGATGCCTACTGATCACTACTGATCGCTACTCATCCCTCCTGATCGCTACTGATCCCTCCTGATCACTACTGATCCCTACTGATCACTATTGATCCCTACTGATGCCTGCTGGTCGCTACTGATCCCTACTGATCACTATTGATCCCTACTGATGCCTGCTGATCGCTACTGATCCCTACTGATCACTACTGATCCCTACTGATTGCTGCTGATCCCTACTGATCCCTGCTCATAGCCAACAATGGAGCAAAGCATAGAGAAGCGATCGATCCTTCAAATCAAACGCTGAGCATTGTGCATAGTAATTTATTCCTACTACATTCTACACTCCATTGCTGCCTATGTATGGCAATCACAGGCGGTGGTATGAAAAATCGCCCGTGTGTGCGCCACCTTCTCATCCAAGGAGCTTCTGATTACTCAGAGACTTCTATTGTACTGGCAAATGTTTGCCATTGTAAAAAAAAATGCTGACATTATAATATTCAGAATATGTGTGTGAATAGATATAGAAAAGTTATACATGCAGCCGGGTAGGTTCCCATAACCGCCACAAACAAGAAAATCAGAAAGGGCAGCTATGCCTGAAATGTCACCGCTACTATCTATGTATGAGCAATAAATAGAGCTTCTCCTTGTTTATATATATATATATTTTGTGTTTTAATATTAATATATGTAGTAACATTTTAATATTTAGTATCATTTTATAAAAAAATGTTTAACATTATAATAGTTTAATATTTAATATAATTTTATACAATATTTGAAAGTAGCATTTAGATTTAAAAAATATATATTTAGTAACATTTTAAATATTTAATATTTATATAATTTTACATAATGAATATCAATATGGTCAGTATTTAGTATAATGTTATGACATAAGTGTATAACACAATTTATTATTTCTTATAGTTTATTTAATTAAAATAATTATAGTTCAATAATTTATAGAATATATTGTTCATATGGAAAAAATCTATCAATATCTATATCTATATCTAAGATAGATATATATAGATATATATAATCTATATATATATATATATATATATATCTATATATCTATATAGATATATATAGATATATATATATATATATAATCTATAGATATATATGGATATATTTATCTATCTATCTATCTATCTATCTATCTATCTATCTATCTATCTATCTATCTATCTATCTATCTATCTACAGTATCTGACAAAAGTAAGTACACCCCTCAGTGACATTTGTGTAAATCTTTTCTTCTATCTTTTCATGTGACAACACTGAAGAAATGACACTTTCCTACAATGTAAAGTAGTGAGTGTACAGCTTGTATAACAGTGTAAATTTGCTGTCCCCTCAAAATAACTCAACACACAGCCATTAATGTCTAAACCACTGGCAACAAAAGTCAGTACACCCCTAAGTGAAAATCTCCAACTTGGGCCCAATTAGTAATTTTCCCTCCCCGGTGTCATGTGACTCGTTAGTGTTACAAGGTCTCAGGTGTGAATGGGGAGCAGGTGTGTTAAATTTGGTGTTATTGCTCTCACTCTCTCATACTGGTCACTGGAAGTTCAACATGGCACCTCATGGCAAAGAACTCTCTGAGGATCTGAAAAAAAGAATTGTTGCTCTACATAAAGATGGCCTAGGCTATAAGAAGATTGCCAAGACCCTGAAACTGATCTGCAGCACGGTGGCCAAGACCATACAGCGGTATAACAGGACAGGTTCCCCTCAGAACAGGCCTCGCCATGGTCCCCCAAAGAAGTTGAGGTCACGTGCTCAGCGTCATATCCAGAGGTTGTCTTTGGGAAATAGACGTATGAGTGCTGCCAGCATTGCTGCAGAGGTTGAAGGGGTGGTGGGGTCAGCCTGTCAGTGCTCAGACCATACGCCGCACACTGCATCAAATTGGTCTGCATGGCTGTCATCCCAGAAGGAAGCCTCTTCTAAAGATGAATCACAAGAAAGTCCACAAACAGTTTGCTGAAGACAAGCAGACTAAGGACATGGATTACTGGAACCATGTCCTGTGGTCTGATGAGACCAAGATAAACGTATTTGGTTCAGATGGTGACAAGCGTGTGTGGGGGCAACCAGGTGAGGAGCACAAAGACAAGTGTGTCTTGTCTACAGTCAAGCATGGTGGTGGGAGTCTCATGGTCTGGGGCTGCATGAGTGCTGCCGGCACTGGGGGGGCTACAGATCATTGAGGGAACCATGAATGCCAACATGTACTGTGACATACTGAAGCAGAGCATGATCCCCTCCCTGCAGAGACTGGACCGCAGGGCAGTATTCCAACATGATAACCACCCCAAACACACCTCCAAGACCACCACTGCCTTGCTAAAGAAGCTGAGGGTAAAGGTGATGGACTGGCCAAGCATGTCTCCAGACCTAAACCCTATTGATCATCTGTGGGACATCCTCAAACGGAAGGTGGAGGAGCACAAGGTCTCTAACATCCACCAGCTCTGTGATGTCGTCATGGAGGAGGGGAAGAGGACTCCAGTGACAACCTGTAAAGCTCTGGTGACCTCCATGCCCAAGAGGGTTAAGGCAGTGCTGGAAAATAATGGTGGCCACACAAAATATCGACCCTTTGGGCCCAATTTGGACATTTTCACTTAGGGGTGTACTGACTTTTGTTGCCAGCGGTTTAGAAATTAATGGCTGTGTGTTGAGTTATTTTGAGGGGACAGCAAATTTACACTGTTATACAAGCTGTACACTCACTACTTTACATTGTAGACAAGTGTCATTTCTTCAGTGTTGTCACATGAAAAGATAGAAGAAAAGATTTACACAAATGTGAGGGGTGTACTTACTTTTGAGAGATACTGTGTATATATATATATAGTTTTTGTCCGACTGAGGGTAGACACCTAAAATTATGCACCTCATCCCAAGAAATTGTTTATTCAAAAAAGGAAAAGGTTTGGGAAGGGACTATAACAATAATAATGGAAACCAGACAGAGATATATAAAAGGATAAAAAATGTTTTTATTATAGATAGATTTATAAATATTAAAACCAATAACAAGACATGGTAAGTCGTTGGGTTTTATAGAATATCTCCATTATGGTGGTTAAGCATAGAGGTTGTTCAGTTGAACAAAGGTTGAATAGTCGTATGTTATCCCGACATGTTTCTCCTCATGGCTTCATCAGGGGATAAACGCATCAACCATGGATTAACAAACAAACTATACAAAATCAAAAAAGTATTACATGAGAAAATGCATCACAATTACACTCATCAAAATTACAAAGACATAGGAAAGACACAAAAGCACATTTGCCAAAATTCACCAAAGGACAGAAACTCACCATCTTAAAGCCCCTGGTCGTTGTGTGTGCTCACTATGGCCGCATAGTGCCCTCCGTTAGTGGTGATCTCTATATCGTGGTTGACCCCTCTCTTCCCCTCTTGCTGGGAGGGGGGGGGGGGTGAGTTTCTGTCCTTTGGTGAATATTGGGCAAATGTGCTTTTGTGTCTTTCCTATGTCTTTGTAATTTTGATGAGTCTATTTGTGATTTAATACTTTTTTTTTTGTATACTTTGTTAGTTTATCCATGGTTGATGTGTTTATCCCCTGATGAAGCCATGAGGCGAAACATGTCGGGGATAACATACGACTATTCAACCTTTGTTCAACTTAAAAACATCTATGCTTAACCACCATAATGGAGAAATTCTATAAAACCCAACAACTTACCATGTCTTTGTTATTGGTTTTAGTATTTGTCTATAATAAAAAAAAAATTGTATCCTTTTATATATATCTGTCTGGTTTCCATTATTATCTGTAAAGCACCGTTATAGTCCCTTCTAAAACCATTTCCTTTTTTAAATAAATATATATATATATATATATATATATATATATATATATATATATATATATATATATATATATATATATATATTTTTTTTTTTTTTTTCCCCCATATATATGAACAATATATTCTAAATTAATTAAAATTAAATTAACTATACTAAATTTAATTATCATGGCAATTAAACAGTATGTGTATGTATGTGTGTGTGTATATATATAAAATTATAAAATATTTATTTCATTTTTTATATATATATATATGTATATATATTTTTTTTTTATAAAGCAAATTTTACTTATTTCAGGTACTTATCTTATATGGTGCCATCAATTTATGCAGCGCTTCACATATGTATTACACATTCACATCATATTTATAAAAAATATAATAATATTTAAAAATGAAACAATAAAAATATATATATATTCTGATTAATAGCCATTAAATTGATTTCTGATTAATATCCATTAAATTGATTTCTGATTAATGGCCATTAAATTGATTTCTGATTTATAACAAATAAATTGATTTCTGAACCATTAAATTGATTTCTGATTTAATGACCATTAAATTGATTTCTAAATAATAGCCATTAAATCAATTTCTGATTTCATAACAAATAAATTGATTTCTGAACCGTTACATTGACTTCTGATTAATAACCATTAAATTGATTTCTGATTAATAACTATTGCATTTTTTTCCCCGATTAATACCCATTAATTTGATTTTGGATTGATATCTGATTAATATCTGTTTCCATACCAGAGGAGTAATCCTCGGCAGTGATTGGCTGTACTCTGATCACATGCGCATTATCTTTGTATTTTGAGTTTCATGTAACATTTTGCTTTGTTGCTTTTTTTATTTATTTTTTTTCCCTTTGGCGTTTATCTCGGATCTATTTGCGGTCACAGAAAGAAATGATTTGTATCAGAGACTCGCCCGTGGTAATATATGTATATTTTTGATACAAAAAAAGAAAGGAAATTGTTCATGGCGCTGGGAATTGGGGCGACCTGTAAAGTGGGGGTTGTAGTCCTCAGTGTTGGAGATGTGGATGTTGGCGGATCCCGGACGGGACTCGGTCATCGGTAGAGATTTTTTTTGTCATATCAGCTGGAACATTAAAAAAAAAGAAAAAATGTAAGATAGGTTGTGCGTCTGGCGTAGCCGGGATTCACCAAATCACGAAGAACTAACGTTTGCGTTCCCCAGGCCAGCAAAACAGCGCCGTGTAAACAGTTACAGTAAAAGAAATAAAAGGAGAAATTAAAGTAAATTGCCCCCCCCCCCCCTGTTTATCAGAACGCTTCTCGCCGCTCCTTCAATTTCATGAGCAATTTGGACAGAAGAACAGGTCTGCGAATTCTTCCAATCGCCCGGTGATGTCATAGAGGAGCCGCTCGCTGATAGCGAATTTGGCCGGAATTCACCTTTTGCGGCGCGGCTCGGAATGCTTCCATGCTTCGTTAATTAGCTAATGAGGCCGGGGAGAAAATTGCCGCTGCAAAGGATACCTGTCCTGGCTGACTGCTTTGGCTTATATTGCAGGGAGGATTTTTTTTTTTTTTTTAAGGCCGGGCGCACAAGTAGATTGTATGTCTGGCGGCTGCAGAGAGAGAAAAAAAAAGGTAACTTTATCGACTTCTGTCTCGTCCCCGCAAACTAGCATTTGATACGTCAAAATAGTTACCTTCTATCGCCGTGAAGAAACGACCATTCCGGGCAATCGGATTTAGGAGCCGCTGATGATATTTCATTTCGCTACAGCTCTGCGTATCATGAAACATTGCCCGTTTTTAAATTAAAGTACTGTTTGTGGCTTCTTTTCTCCTGCAACCTCTTTGTAGCGACTTCCTGTCTACATGAACCCCCGGCGATGGCTGCGTGGATTTTTTTTCTTCCAGGGCGGTTTTCCTGACGGCAGTGCCGAGACGAGGTCATCTAGAGCCCGGGGCAAACATGCCAAATTGCCCCCCCCCCCCCCAAGATGTACGAGAATTATGTGTCGGTGAAAATCCCCTCCCCAAAAAAAAAAAAAAATCAAACACCCACCCCACAAAAAAAAAAAAAAAAAAACGCCCCTGTCCCCCTCTTTTTTTTTTTTTTTCAATTAAATGAAGTGTATTTTTTTCCAAAGAATTGCGTTTGAAAAATTACTGTGAGAATACATAATAAATAAATTTGTAACGATCGCCATTTTATTCGCTAGGGTTTCTGAAAAAAAATTTAAAAAATAAAAAATACATATATATAGATATCTCTATATACCGAGATATATATATATATATATATATATATATATATATATATATATATACAGTATATGTGTGTGTATATATAAATACAGTTTGTGTATATATAAATACAGTTTGTATATATATATATATATATATATATATATATATATAATTTTTTTTTTATATATATTAAATATTATATGAGAATTTGTAACAATCGCCATTTTATTCGCTAGGGTTTCTGAAAAAAAATTAAAAAAATAAAAAATACATATATATAGATATATCTATATCCTGGGATATATATATATATATATATATATATATATATATATATATATATATACATATATACAGTATATGTGTGTGTATATATAGATACAGTTTGTATATATATATATATATATATATATATATATATATATATATATATATATATATATATATATACATATATATTTATTTATTTATTTTATATATATTAAATATTATATGAGAATTTGTAACAATCACCATTTTATTCTCTAGGGTTTCTGCAAAAAAAAAAAAAATACATATATATATATATATATATATATATATGTATATATATATATATATATATATATATATATATATATATATATATATATATATATATTATATGAGAATTACAACTGTATGGCTGAACTCGCATTGCACAGACATCGCATATGCGATCGGCGCCGCAGTGCGGGTGCGAATCACATGCGATGTCTGTGTGTGAATCCAGGCTCAAGGACAAATAATGAATAGTCCTAACTGTGGGGGTGGCACAGAGAACAATAAAAACCTGACAGGGGTTCTAATCCCTAGTCACTCTATCAAAAAAAAAAAAACTGCCTTTAATTCTACTTTAGGCCCCATTCATGCTTTGCGATTTGAAATTGCAAGGCAGAATTGCGTGGCAATCGCTGCACAAGGGGTGCCGCTATCCTTTAATGGCACTCCAAAAAAAAAACGCGACTGTAGTGCAGCCAATAGTTCCTTTTAAAAAAAATCGCGTGAAGCTTGTCGCCCCCCCCGAAAAAAAAGAGGAGCAGGAGCGACAAACGTGCAGAGGGCGGTCCAATCACGTGAATGTGTTGATGGAGGAGGGGGAGCGAGGAACCGGGGAAGGTAAAACCTTCAGCTTTACATTCTCCCTTCTAATTAATGACTGAATTCTACATATTTATATAGAAATGTTATAAGAGAAAACTTTTTACATAAACTCGCCGGTTGTTTTGTGCCAGGCGCCCCTGGAAATGTTTATCGGTGGGAAGCCTCTCTGTACTCTCACCGTGTCCTGACCCGAGGTGACATCCACTTTATAATGTGAATCATGGGGGGAATGTCACTTTGGCACCAGTAAAGTAAATCTAAACCCGGTCGCTAATATCTCAGCCGAGCTTTCATTTGTTAAAGCCGCTCCGAAAGTCATTCAGTAAAAGTCTTCACCTTTATATAAGAAAAATAAAAGTCCCTGGTGATCCTGCCAATGAAGGTCCTTTGTTCAGGTACTTCCTGTTTTAGGGGTGACAACGCTCTGTCGCCGTCTCCTAATTGCGCTCCTGCATTGTCACCCTGTCACATGGGTTTCGGATGGAGACAAGGGACAGTGTTCAAAAAAAATAAATTAAAAAAAAAGCGCCCCTGTCCCCCCCTTTTTTTTTCAATTCAATGAAGTGTAAATTGGGTTTGAAAAATTGCTGTGCAAATACCGTGTGACATAAATTTGTAACAATCGCCATTTTATTTGCTAGGGTTTTTGGAAAAAAAAAATGTATATATATATATATAATACTGACATATTAAAGCGGAACTGAAGTTCTACTATAAGGAACAGCGAGCAGACAGGTTTTTATTGCAGAAGGCAACAATGTCTCAATGCAACAGAAATAAAGAGATTATTGAGATGCCATGGAGAGTCTTGACCCCTGTACTATGTACATTACATACTCCTGACCCCTGCACCATATGCATTACATACTCCTGACCCCTGCACCATATGCATTACATACTCCTGACCCCTGAACCCTGCATTATGTACAATCCATACTCCTGAACCCTGCACAATGCATATTACATACTCCTGACCCCCTACACAATGTGCATGACATACCTCTGAACCCTGCATTATGTACAATACATTCTCCTGAACCCTGCACAATGCATATTACATACTCCTGACCCCCTACACAATGTGCATGACATACCTCTGAACCCTGCATTATGTACAATACATTCTCCTGAACCCTGCACAATGCATATTACTTACTCCTGACTTCTACACAATGTACATGCCATACCCCTGAACCCTGCATTATGTACAATCCATATTCCTGAACCCTGCACAATGCATATTACATACTCCTGACCCCTACACAATGTACACGACATACACCTGAACCCTGCATTATGTACAATACATTCTCCTGAACCCTGCACAATACATATTACATACTCCTGACCCCTACACAATGTACACGACATACCCCTGAACTCTGCATTATGTACAATACATTCTCCTGAACCCTGCACAATGCATATTACATACTCCTGACCCCTACACTATGTACATGCCATACCCCTGAACCCTGCCTTATGTACAATCCATACTCCTGAACCCTGCACAATGCATATTGCATACTCCTGACCCCTACACAATGTACACGACATACTCCCGAACTCTGCATTATGTACAATCCATACTCCTGAACCCTGCACAATGCATATTACATACTCCTGACCCCTACACAATGTACACGACATACCTCTGAACCCTGCATTATGTACAATACATTCTCCTGAACCCTGCACAATGCATATTACATACTCCTGACTTCTACACAATGTACATGCCATACCCCTGAACCCTGCATTATGTACAATCCATATTCCTGAACCCTGCACAATGCATATTACATACTCCTGACCCCTACACAATGTACACGACATACACCTGAACCCTGCATTATGTACAATCCATTCTCCTGAACCTTGCACATTGCATATTACATACTCCTGACCCCTACACAATATACACAACATACCCCTGAACCCTGCATTATGTACAATCCATACTCCTAAACCCTGCATTTTGTACATATGCCCCTCCCACTTTTAAGTGCAATTTTTCCACACCTAAAATTTGCCTCATTTTTCTCTGGGCCCTGTGTGTGTGTGTGTGTGTGTGTGTGTGTGTGTGTGTGTGTGTGTGTGTGTGTGTGTGTGTGTGTGGGGGGGGGGGGGGGTACCTTGATTTCTCCATGTTTTCTAATGGTAAGCGATACCTCGGTCCTCTGTAAATTCAAAAAGAAAAAACATTTAGTGGAGCGCCCCTTTAAAGTGCAATTAACCATGAAGGGAATTTTTTTTGTGTGTATAAAGTGAGATATTAACATCTGAGCGGGAACTGAACAATCTGTACCCGGAGGGGGGGGGGGGGCCAGGGGGGGCGCTCGCCCCTGTACAGTACATAAAAGTTTATGTTAGCGTCTCGCGCTGTCACACAGGCCGTTAGACGTTACAATCTCCATAAAACATTTATAGAACGTCTAGTCTGAATATTGGGATAAAAAAGCGGTGCGTCTTCCGACGTGTCGCCACTCCTTTCACCGCGAGACATAAAACCTGACATGTATGAAGAGTGATTTCCTTCTCACCGCCAAGAGATTCAACGTTTATCGCGCTCCGTCTCTCTCCGAAACCAACCCTGACCACATCTCCTCGCACCTTTCTGTGTGATTGTACAATTGGCCCCGACTATTGTGTTTTCTTTTTCCCTCTTCAGCTTTTACTATCTGATAAGAGACGATCCGTCATGTGAAGAGCAGAAACAATGTAGAAGTTTGCGGCGATTGCTTTGAATTTAAAGTGATTGTAAATGATCGTCTTGTAAAACAACACATTCAGTTTAAAATAGAAATGAAAGGCAAAATATGTTTGTGTAGATATAAAATTTTTTTATAAGTGATCACACTCCCTCTGTTCTCAGCTACTTAAGAGATGGGGGGGGAGAAGCAGCAGTACACTAAGCTTCCCAGTGAATGGCTGTGCAGAGGGGGCGTGGTCAGGACAAGTCTGGTCATTGGGGGCAGTGCCAGGACAAGGTCATCTAGAGCCCAGGGCGAACATACCAAACTACAACCCCCCCCCCTGCATCAGTGACATTGTATCCCCCCCCCCAGGTTGGTCGGTGGGTCACCCGCCATTGTCACACAAATGGTTAGGCTCAGGGCGCATTGCTCTGCGCCCCGAGACCACCCTTTTTTAAAGCCTATTGGAGCTTCAGGTTGTAATCATGTGCTTCAAAAAAACACCCCCCCCATTGGAATCCATGCGTCCGGCGCCCCGCATGTATATTAGGGGGCCAGATGCATGGATGGGGGGGCGCCTGTGCGCCCTTAACGGACGGGCCGCCACTGATGAGCATTATGTGGCAGAAAAAATCCCCCCCACAAAAACACTGAACACAAATTTGCATGCTTACCCCCTAAGTGTAAATTCCCCCTTCTCCCTGTACAAATCCACCCCCCCCCCCGATTAAATACCCCCTCTCAGCACAAATCTTTGCCCCCCCCCCAAAAAAAATGTTTTTACCCCTCCTAGCTCAAATTCTCTACTCCTAACATTTCCCCCCTCCTAGCTGAAATACCCCCCATCCTCCCCCCCAACACAAACCCCCCTAAATCCCCAACTCATCGCCCCCCCCCCCCATTTCCCCTCCTAAAACAATACCCCCTTTCAATACAAATCCCCTCTCACACAATCTCCTTATGGTGCCCCCCTCACCTCACATGGTACCACACTGCCCAGGTCAGCCGCCCCCCTCCTGCCCACCCCTTGTCCCAGCCCTGATTGGAAGACAGTAAACTGAGTTCCCAGCACAGCTAGAGAACTGACCATGCTGTGCTCTCCTGCTTAGTGTGGTCAGTTTGTAATAGGAAAGCAGAGAGACTGGCAGGATCACCAGGGATAACGCATAAAGGAAACAATACAATGAGAACAGGAGACTTTCTCATACAAGTACATGGTACAGCATCCACATATAAGCCATTGAGGGTGTCCACTAGAGCCCACCAGGGATGCCAATCAGTGCCTCCTAATCAATACTGCCTATCAGTGCCATCTAACAGTGCCCATCAGTGCCACCCATCAGTTCTCATCAGTGCCGCCTATCAGTGCCCATCAGTGCTGCATATAAGTGCCTCATCATCAGTGCCCATCAGTGCCACCTCATCAGTGCTCGTCAGTGAAGAAGAAAACTCATTTACAAAGTTTTATAATACCTTTAGCACCCATGGATGTAAACCATACGAGTCAAGTGCTTGATCATTTCTAATTTTGGTGAACCGTGTTTGTACCTCTTGCATTCGACATGTTCTGTTAATTGTAGATCACTGGCAACATTTCTCCACCATATTCCCTAGAAGGGATTTAGCAGCTCGTTAGTAACTGTACTTAATACCTCTAGCACCCATGGATGTAAACCATTCGAGTCAAGTGCTTGATCATTTCTAATTTTGGTGAACGGTGTTTGCACCTCTTGCACTTTACAGGTTGAAAAGATGAAAGATGAAAGGTTTCCTATGCATTTAGGATCTCAGTTTTTTTTTTCTTGTGTTCCGTATTATCAAAATGTTTTTCTTTATAAAGTCTGGGATTTTATGATATATGAACAGAGATCTGTTTTTTAAGTCTCAGTCTTTACAGGCGATTAATTTATTTCTTTCATTTTGTATTACATTCCTTCTAATTACTACTTGCACTTATAATACCATCAGCCTTTAGAAATGCAAATGCTTTTTATGCCTTATTATATCTAAATCTGTCCTATTCAGACGTATCAGTTTCCTTTTATTCCATTGCGATGCGGTTTATATAAGGATTGTACCTGGTTCTCTTACCTGTTCAAAGGATATGTAAACTTCCTTTATGTCCTTCCCTGTCCATGTTTCCTGCAGGACCCACAGAAAGCCAAGGGGCCCGATAGATGTAGATGGGGCCCGATAGATGTAGATGGGGCCCGATAGATGTAGATGGGGCCCGATAGATGTAGATGGGGCCCGACAGATGTGGATGGGGCCCGATAGATGTAGATGGGGCCCAGTTACAATTTTTATGCTCCTGCAGTAAGCCAGGGAGATTGTGCAAAACCGTGTACCGGTCTGTCACTTCACAAGGGAGGATCAGGGGCCATACCAGGTAAATTGTTGCTGGTAGTCCCCAACCCCAATTTCCACGCAGTACTAACAGTGTTCCTTACATTGCTGGTCAACAAGTGCAAAAAAACAGTTCTGTAAATGGTGTAAAATAAACCAGAAGGCCCAACATCTAAAAGAATTAGGAGCGACACCATGACTGGATTGGGAAATGGGTTGCCTGGCACCCACCTTCTGGTGCACCTTTTGAGGCATGGCAATAAAGTAGGTGTTAACTTCACACTATATGACTTGTTTTAAGCCACATTTCCCCCTTTTCTTTGCTATGGTTTAGAAAAAGTAGGTCCAGGGTACACTGAAGAGATTTTGGGAGTAAAATAAGCAACAATAACCTACAGCAATATAAACCCACAACATTGCTGTTCGTGCCAATAATCCCCAGCATTGACAACCCCCAGCAAGTGTCCAGGCCAGCAATGACAACCCCCAGCAATACTCCTCAGCAAGTGTCAGGACCAACCATGACAACCCCCAGCAATAATCCTCAGCAAGTGTCAGGACCAGCAATGACAACCCCCAGCAATAATCCTCAGCAAGTGTCAGGACCAGCAATGACAACCCCCAGCAATAATCCTCAGCAAGTGTCAGGGCCAGCAATGACAACCCCCAGCAATAATCCTCAGCAAGTTTCAGGACCAGCAATGACAACCCCCAGCAATAATCCCCAGCAAGTGTCGGGGCCAGCAATGACGACCCCCAGCAATAATCCTCAGCAAGTGTCAGGGCCAGCAATGACAGCCCCCAGCAATAATCCTCAGCAAGTGTCGGGGCCAGCAATGACAACCCCCAGCAATACTCCTCAGCAAGTGTCAGGACCAACCATGACAACCCCCAGCAATAATCCTCAGCAAGTGTCGGGGCCAGCAATGATGACCCCCAGCAATAATCCTCAGCAAGTGTCGGGGGCCAGCAATGACGACCCCCAGCAATAATCCTCAGCAAGTGTCGGGGGCCAGCAATGACGACCCCCAGCAATAATTATCAGCAAGTGTCAGGACCAACGATGACAACCCCCAGCAATAATCCTCAGCAAGTGTCGGGGGCCAGCAATGACGACCCCCAGCAATAATTATCAGCAAGTGTCAGGACCAACGATGACAACCCCCAGCAATAATCCTCAGCAAGTGTCGGGGCCAGCAATGACAACCCCCAGCAATAATCCTCAGCAAGTGTCGGGGCCAGCAATGACAACCCCCAGCAATACTCCTCAGCAAGTGTCAGGACCAACCATGACAACCCCCAGCAATAATCCTCAGCAAGTGTCGGGGCCAGCAATGACAACCCCCAGCAATAATTATCAGCAAGTGTCAGGACCAACGAAGACAACCCCCAGCAATAATCCTCAGCAAGTGTCGGGGCCAGCAATGACAACCCCCAGCAATAATCCTCAGCAAGTGTCGGGGCCAGCAATGACAACCCCCAGCAATAATCCCCAGCAAGTGTCCAGGCCAGCAATGACAACCCCCAGCAATAATCCCAGCAAGTGTCGGGGCCAGCAATGGCAACCCCCAGCAATACTCCTCAGCAAGTGTCAGGGCCAGCAATGACAACCCCCCAGCAATAATCCTCAGCAAGTTTCAGGACCAGCAATGACAACCCCCAGCATTAATCCTCAGCAAAGGTTAGGACCAGCAATGATGATCCCAAGCAATATTTCTCAGCAGGTGTCAGGGCCAGCAATGACAACCCCCAGCAATAATCCCCAGCAAGTGTCATGGCCAGCAATGACAACCCCCAGCAATAATCCTCAGCAAGTGTCAGGGCCACCAATAACAACCCCCAGCAATAATACTCAGCAAGTGTCAGGACCAGCAATGACGACCCCCAGCAATAATTCTCAGCAGGTGCCAGGGCCAGCAATGACAACCCCCAGCAATAATCCTCAGAATGTGTTCAAGGCAGCAATGACAACCCCCGGTAATCACCCTCAGCAAGTGTCAGGGCCAGCAATGACAACCCCAAGCATAAGCACTCAACAAGTGTCAGGGCCAGCAATGACAACCCCCAGCAATAATCCTCAGCAAGTGTCAGGGCCAGCAATGACAACCCCCAGCAATAATCCTCAGCAAGTGTCGGGGCCAGCAATGACAACCCCCAGCAATAATCCTCAGCAAGTGGCAGGACCAGCAATGGTAACCCCCAGCAAGTGTCAGGGCCAGCAATGACAACCCCCAGCAATAATCCTCAGCAAGTGTCGGGGCCAGCAATGACAACCCCCAGCAATGATAACCCCCAGCAGGCGTCAGGACCAGCAATGATAACCCCCCAGCAGGTGTCAGGACCAGCAATGATAACCCCCAGTAGGTGTCAGCGCCAGCAATAATAACCCCCAGCAGGCATCAGGGCAAGGAATAACCACCAGCAAATGTCTTACAATTCCTACATGTAAGTAACCTGAATTGAGTCCCTCTGGAGACTGGCAGCCAACTTCTTTCCTAATGCCAGGCATAAAAATGTCTGACACAGACCAGCCTCCTGCAGCAGCCTCTCGCCTTGTGACTTGCTACAAAGTTACAATGTACAGTCTGATCACTAGGAGGGAGGGGAGACTGAGGAAATGCTTCCTCCAGCCTGCAGCAGACTGATTACATAATCCCAGCCTCAAGGACTGCTTTGTATTGATAAAAGGTGGCAATTTTCTGTTGTCACGTGTCGGATATTGAGAGGTCCACTTTAAACTGTTCATCTGGAGCCTCCAGTTGATCGTTTCTTGACTATTTGATGGGAGGCCATTGATGGACAAGCCAATCGGAGTCTTGTTTGGTATTCCGGTCCCGTAGGACTCGGAAACATTTGCCGGGTACGAGGACAAGCCAGGTGAGCTGATGAACTGTAGCGGAACCTAAAAGGTCTCCGGTTGGACTCCCCAGTCGCTGGTGACATTTCACAAAGTGACACCCCGGGGGACGTTGGTCACCTCTCGCCCACACGCGCCCGCTCCTATGTGCGGCTTCATAGATTCACTTACACGTGGGGCGGCTTAGTCATTCCTCGTGTGTCTGGCCTTTACTACCAGCAGACTCCGAGGCTCTGAATTCCGGGTCACGGCTCAGACACAACCGACGGCTAGAGAGAAGAGATCTCATTGTCACCCGAGAGAGCCGAGCGAAACTTAGACGGATTGTTCAGGCCGTTGTAAAAGCGGGTTAAAGTGGGAGTCCGGCCAGCACCATCTTCCAAGGAAAACATTCCCGCTTTTATTCTGGCTTCTTCAACACCGAAGCTTAATCTGTCTACATTTTGTTTTCCCTTCATCGACATGCTATATAAAAAAATATATATACCCTGTTCTGTTTTCATTATATTCCTTATTTTAGACCTGGTGATGTCATCACTGAGTCTCTGCGCTTCTCTATGTAATGCAGGCACATCATGGCTGGTGGGAGGGACCAGCAGGGTGCTGTAAATAGCTTCCTGAAAACACCTGTCCGATTGCCCCCTAACCCTGATGCAAGCAGTGGGAGGAGTTATGCAACTATCTAAGCCAAGAGTCTCAAACTGGTGGCCCTCCCAGATGTTGCAAAAACTACAAGTCCCATCATGCCTCTGCATGTGGGAGTCATGCTTGTAGCTGTCAGCCTTGCAATGCCTCATGGGACTTGTAGTTCCGCAACAGCTGGAGGGCCGCCAGTTTGAGACCCCTGATCTAAGCCGCATGGGTGCTCAACCGGTGGCCCTCCAGCTGTTGCAAAAACTACAAGTCCCATCATGCCTCTGCCTTCGGGAGTCATGCTCGTACCTGTCAGCCTTGCAATGGCTTCATGGGACTTGTAGTTCAGCCACAGCTGGAGGGCCACAGACTTTCCACAAGATTGTGAAGTGTGTCTGTAGGACTTTAAGACCATTTGTGTGGTCAGGATGGATAATAAGACCTGACTTACGACCTATGTCTGTATTTATCTCACAGCTGTTCAGTAGGGTTGAGGCCAGGTACTGATGTTTGATGAGAAGACCTGGCTCACCATTGGCGTTCCAATTCATCCCAAAGGTGTTCAGTAGGGTTGAGGTCAGGTACTGATGTTGGAGGAGATGACCTTGCTCACCACTGGTGATCTATTTCATCCCAAAGATGTTCAGTAGGGTTGAGGTCAGGTGCTGATGTTGGAAGAGAAGACCTAGTTCACCACTGGTAATCCATTTCATCCCAAAGATGTTCAGTAGGGTTGAGGTCAGGTGCTGATGTTGGAAGAGAAGACCTAGTTCACCACTGGCAATCCATTTCATCCCAAAGATGTTCAGTTCAGTAGGGTTGAGGTCAGGTGCTGATGTTGGAAGAGAAGACCTAGTTCACCACTGGTAAGCCATTTCATCCCAAAGGTGTTCATTGGGGTTGAGGTCAGGTACTGATGTTGGAGGAGAAGACCTTGCTCACCATTGGTGATCCATTTTATCCCAAACATGTTTATTAGGGTCGAGGCCAGGTACTGATGTTGGTTGAGAAGACCTGGCTCATTTTCGGTGTTCTGTTTCATCCCAAAGGTGTTCAGTAGGGTTGAGGTCAGCTACTGATGTTTGATGAGAATACCTGGCTCACCACTGGCATTCCGATTCTTCCCAAAGGTGTTCAGTAGGGTTGAGGTCAGGTACTGATGTTGGAGGAGATGACCTTGCTCACCACTGGTGATCCATTTCATCCCAAAGTTGTTCAGTAGGGTTAGGATCAGATACTGATGTTGGATGAGAAGACCTGGCTCACCACTGGCGATCAGTTTCATCCTGCATGTGTTCAGTAGGGTTGAGATCAGGTACTGATGTTGAATGAGAAGACCTTGCTCGCCACTGGTGATCCATTTCTTCCTAAAGATGTTCAGTAAGGTCGAGATCAGGTACTGATGTTGGAGGAGAAGATGTAGCTCATGATTAGCAATCCATTTCATCCTAAAGGTGTTCAGTAGGGCTAAGGTCAGATACTGATGTTGGTTGAGAAGACCTGGCTCAACATTGGCAATCCACTTCACCCCAAAGGTGTCCAGTAGGGTTGAGGTCAGGGCTCTGTGAAGGCCACTTGAGTTCCTCCACACCAAACTGGTCACACCATGACCTTATGGAGCTGGCTTTGCATGGGGCTCAGTCATGCTGAAACAGAAGAGGACCTTCACCAAACTGTTACCCCAAGGTTAAAAGAGCACAATTGCCTAAAATGTCTTTGTATGTTGGAATATTGTACCTTTACTCTTCACTGGAAACACCTGACCTCCATCGTTTGGAGTCATCTGGTGTCCATATACCCTTTGCCCATATAGTGTAATATCATCCTTGCTACACCAACGGCTCTATATTTAGGTAGCATCGGGTGCACAGTTGCCCAAAGGGGAATGAAGGGATGATTTGCATATTTCCACCCTCTATCACTAAATGAGAACAGACACTTTTTTTTTTAGCTCCGTCACAGAGGCCTGTTTTACCGGATGGCCCCGGAGCTCCACCGTGAACCAGCGCCTACCTTTCCCAGGACAACACAAACAGTGCATTGCGATTATTTCCAGCAAATAAAAAACATCTGCTGGTGACGGGTGTCGTTGCCCCCGAACCTTCGGCTTGTTTTGTAAATCGCGATCTCTGTACTTTCCAATTAACCCCTCGCTGCCTCCGAGGTCGCTATGTGACTAAACAGGGGTCAGAAAGTGACTTGGTTGCTCCACACACATCTTTGTACGCGGCCTGTTTAGCACATGAAAAGGGGATTGCCAATTTCTCCTGCCTTACAGATCAAGACAGGGTCCAGCCGACGGGGGAATTCGTGTCCCGGGTTCATGTTGTGATGTACTTGTCAAAGAAGATTTGCACCTTGAAAGTGATTATCACCTAACCGAGAAAGCAGCTGCAATAGTGGATTGGCATACACTTGTAAACATCTTAAAATAGTTACAGCTGCAACATATTTTGCATTATTATTGTAACATTTTCAGAAAAGTTTTCTTTTTTTTTTTGACGCAACCTTTAATTTTTGTACTTTCTATTTGGTATGGAGATTTGTTGATTCCCCTTCTTGTAATACCAGCATGTCCAGGCTCACACGTAGGGGCGTGCAGAGTGGAAACTCAGTTTTGCTTTATTTAAAGGGTGTGTGTTTTCTTTTTGGGTGAGAGTATATTTGGGGTAATTTTAGTTTTCCATTTAGAGGTGTATTTAAGTTTTTCACACACATTTCACTCATGTTTTTACACGTGTAGCACCCTCCTATAGTGGCGTAGGCTGTCAGGTAAATTTAGTTAGCTCCTCTGTAATCAGTGGAGCAGGGGTTGATTGTTTAGGCCTGCTCAGTGTCTCACAAGCTGCTACCCTGATTGCTTCCCCCTGTATTCTAGAGGGCTCTAGAATTATAATAGGAGGAAGAACAGAGTAAGGCTGTCCATCGACGGAGATTCAAACCGTGTGTGGACAGGCTGAATGTAGCAAGTTGATCGCTCATACAACCAGCCTTTTGCTTATTGCTAGTGACTACTATAACTGCTAGCAATAATCGCTGTCTTCTCCCGGCGGGGACGGCTTCCCCTGCCCGCCCCCTGCCGGTAGCAGACAATTGCTCGGCAGGAGGGATTCCCCTGTCAACACTTTCTGCGTTGATGGGGGAATCGTGCACGGGTTGCAGGAAAAAAATTTGCACTGTCTATAGCCGGCCTAAGCAGCCTGAGTGATTATGGGAATCCAGCCAGTCCCTGGGGAGGTGTGCCCAGAAGGTGGTGGAGGAGCCCATAAATAGTCTGGGCCCTGAGGCAGGAGGTGCAGCGTTCCTGGGTCCCGTCCTGCTGGAGGAGAGCTCTGTCCAGGGACTCTGTCCAAGGTGCAGGATTTCTGAAGGTACCATCGAGAAGACATTGAGGTTCCTGGTGAGGCTTCAGTTGGGGGGCCTATTCAGAAAAAGTTTAGTCCTGGAGTTTGTTTGGGTCTGGAGAAGCTCACTGGAGAGTACCAGGAGCAAGTTGGGGGAAAGGTGTCCAGCTGTCCTATGATGGTGTGAGTTGATTTCTCCTTCACTGGAGAGCGCTTGGGGGATATCGGAAGGAGGCAACCGATGATCCTGTCTCTGTGTGCGTAAATGACCCCGATGCTGGAAGTTAGTGACTGTGTGCAGTTTTTCTTGGTCCATTGGGAAAAGTCCTAGTCTCCTGCCAGTATTAAAGATTCTCTGGGACATTTTTGCTTAGCTCAGCAAGCTAGAGAAGAGTCCTCACAGTGTTCAGTTCTTTAGTTCTAGGGTTTCCCATGCCCCCTTCAGCCCATCCAAGTTCTATGTTCCAATAAAACCCTAAAAAAAAGATGCCCCTACACTGTTCCTTTGAGCCAGTGAAAGAGTGAAGAAAATGCTTTGTGCCTGGCGGTGTGTACCTCAGCTGGGGGAGGCTAAGGCTAAGTTCATCAGCAGCTCTCTAGGGGCGCGCTACACATGTTGGGTAAAAGGTACGGGAATATTTGTGAGAACATTTTAAAGGGCTCATGCACACAGATGCATTTGGATGCACAGCGACAGAATCCAGCATATTTGCATGCTTAGGAGTCCTTGGGGGAGGGTTACAGTTGCAGCCGGTACAAATCAATGACAGGCTGACAGACACCATGGCTGTACGCCTGTAAGTGAGAATCTGAATGGTTACATATGTACTGGAATCAGATGAGCGATCCTGGATGCCAGCTGTCCGCATCCAGTGCCCTCATCCATCTCTAAGTGTGGCTGCAGTGGGTGGGGGAGGGTAGATCCTCTTTTAGTTTTTTATTGCTCAAAACCTAAAAACACAACAGTAACGCCAGACCAAATGAATTCAAGATGCTTTAATAATTCATGATATGATCTCATAAAACAGCCAATGCGTTTCAGGGGTTAATACACTTCATCAGGGTTTACACTCAGTATCAAGGTTAAAGTGGAAAAGTGCCAAACTTCTGTACGGGATCTCTCTTGGTTACTTCTGGAGCCCCAGAAATTAGTAGTGGCAGCAAAAAAAGTGACCGTTCTCCCCGAAACCGGAGATGAGAGGAAATCTTCCAGTGGGGACACCTGCTCTAGCGGCACCTGTCTAATTTTTTAACATTTTTTAACAGAAATGAATGGATCTGGTTTACATGACCTTGGTGGGCTTGTGGCTCTCGGTCTTCCTGGGCATAGCCTGAATGTTGGGCAGGACTCCACCCTGGGGGATGGTGATGCCGCTGAGCAGCTTGTTGAGCAGCTTCTGAGCTCCTCATCATTGCGGACAGCCACCTTGGAGGTGTCGGGGGGATGATGCAGGTCTTCTTGTTGTGGGCCAGCTCGAGGATCTCAGCCATCAGATACGTGAAGACAGCGGGTAGATAGAGGGGAGCACCTTCACCAACTCAGCATAGTTGCCCTTCCTGAGCAGACAGTGAACACGACCAACTGGGAATTACAGACCAGCCCGGAATGATTGGGGCTTGGCATTAGCCCAACCCTTGCCTCCTTGTTTTACCCCATCTAGACACGATAAGCCTGCTAGATTGATTCTCAAACAGAACTGTCTGAAGGACTCAAGGCAAATTGCTTTGCCTATGTGTTGGGACTGCATTGGGCAAGGCTACTCATTACATATGGTATGAACGGGCCCTAAGAGGGGGGATTTTTCTTCACTTTAGAGAGATTTCCTCCCACTTCCTGTTTAGAATAGAAAGTCTCCCCAACAGGACTCAGCAGTGAACTAACCTGACCAGGTTAGCACATCGTAGGACACAGAGCAGGCTATAAATCGTGACTACCTGGGTTATGTACCACCTATCTTTGAAAGGACATGGCCGACCAACAGACAGGAAGTCCTCTCCCCTATATAACCCCTCTTACTGAGGTAGCTCCCTTGTTTTTTTCACCAGTGTCTTAAAGATGATGGTCACTGAAGTTCAACTCTCTGCATAGTGTTACCAGATTCTCAAGTGATTCCAGCAGGGATGAGGAGATTGGTCAACCAGATCCATTCCTACAGTCACTACACTAAAGCCCCGTACACACAGGCCGAATATCAGCCGGTTCAACAGAAAACAGCCGACATCCGGGCTGTGTCTACACCAGCCAGTCCGGCTTCTGTCGAATGGGCATGCTGTAAAACCAGCGCTGACCAATGTGTTTTAGTGGGGGGGGGGGGAATAACAATAGCTAAGTGGGGAGATCGTTGTACTAATGTTGCATAGTTGGTACAGCGGGTTACTCCAGAGCATCTCATTTTTTTTCCATTTAGCCCATTGGGTTGTGTTCTAGGCTTAAGAGGGATGGTATCCGACACTGTAGGTATAGAACCCTGTGTGGTTTGGTGTTGACCAAGGTGTTTCTGATAGGATGCTGTACAAGCCCAGGGCAGTGGACCCCATAAAAAAGGGGGACTGAGTCCCTGAGGGTCCAGCAGGACATAGTCCTACGTGATGGATGAAGACTGCATCCTTGACCTTGACCTAGAATTGGAGAGGGAGTGTCCTGTGGATGGGGCCACTTTAAGTTTTGACTTAAGGTATACTTGAAGTACATTTCACTCCCTTGTCCATGATCTTCAGAAGAATGGCCATGGTCATGTGACTGCTCAACTATACGAATATCGGCCGGTTCAACAGAAAACAGCCGACATCCGGGCTGCGTCTGCACCAGCCAGTCCGGCTTCTGTCGAATGGGCATGCTGGAAAACCAGCATCTGATCGGCATCCAATCAGCTCTAGCAGACAATGGCTGCCAGCGCTGACCAATGTGTTCTAGCGGGGGGCATAACAGTAGCTAAGCGGGGAGATCGTTGTACTAATGTTGCATAGTTTGTACCGGGGGCTACTCCGGAGCTCCACAGATTTTTCTTCATTCAGCCCATTGGATTGAGCGAAAAGTAAACTGATAGTGTGTACTAGGCTTACGAGGGATGGTATCCGACCCTGTGGGCATGGAACCCTGTGTAGTTTGGTACTGACCAAGGTGTTTCTGATAGGATGCTGTACAGGCCCTGGGCAGTGGACCCCGTAAAAAAGGGGGACTGAGTCCCTGAGGGTCCAGCAGGACATAGTCCTACATGATGGATGAAGATTGGATCCTTGACCTTGACCTAGAATTGGAGAGGGAATGTCCTGTGGATGGGGCCACTTTTAGTTTGGACTTTAGGTATACTTGAAGTACATTTCACTCCCTTGTCCATGATCTTCAGAAGAATGGCCATGGTCATGTGACTGCTCAATTATCCGTGGCACGTTTAAGAACAGGCTTGAGCAATAACGGGGCTCTCGCGGTTTACGAAAGGGTCACAAGGCAAAAGACTTCCATCGGAAATCGCCAATCTCCCCCAACAAGCTTTTTTTTCCCCGAGACACTCACAAGTCAAGTGGTCAATGTTCCGGAATAAGGCTCAAACATCTTAAATAAGAAAGATTTGGGTCAGCGCCCCTCTCCCCCCGCGTACGCGGTGTATATATATACGTATCATCGTTCGGAAGAGGCGGCAGACAAAAAGGGAACGGAAAACTAAAGACAAATCAGCTCGCCGACAAATATGTCAAATATGTCTCGCAGTCTCCGTCCAAGGCAATTAGTTTTCCCCTCAAATCAGATTAACCTGTACAAGGCAGCCGGCGACTTGTGCCAAACCCAACTTCCTGCTTTCCCAAGAGTTTGGCATGTGGAGGAGAGGGCTTGTGTTGTCAACAATTTTAAGAAACACTCTGAACCCTGGGAGGGGGAAGGGGGGGGGCTTTTTTTTTTTTTTTTTTTTCCCCCAGCGCACCTCTGTTCTCGACAGTGATGAAGTTTAGAGTGTTTGCAGTTGGGACAAGCCGTCTTTTCTTACTTCATTGTGGAGCTTCGATTTCCTGATACCGTCCTTCCTTCTCAAGATCTTACTTCATTAAAACCCCCAATTTTTTTTTTTTTTTACATTTTAAATAAAACAGGGAAGGACTAGAACCCCCTGTTTTTGAGTTCTCGCCATAGAGGGGAAAAAAAATCTTCCAATGGAGACACTTGATTGGACAGTTTCCTCACTTCCTGTTTGTGTCTATAGGAGCGGACTTGAAGGAAAACACCCCGATGGGGACACAAGTGGCAAATAAAACCTTACGGGACTCAAACCATGCCCTGCTCTATGAAGGACGAAAAAAAAAAAAGTTTTGTTTTTTTGTATACTATAAAGACCAAATCCGGCCACAGATGGACCAAAATTTGGCCAGTTAAGCAGGAACCGATTAATTTTGATCCATCCTATGGGCAGGCTGTATGTACTGGAGTCGATCAATTGACTTCAGTTACCACCAGCCTGTCAGGGGTTTTTTTTGTACAGTTACATGCCTCCCAAAATTCTGAGATGGGAATGAGGGACACCTACTAGCAAATGTATGTAGGCATAGGACACGCCCCCTGCCACACCCCCTTAAAGGAGAAATAACCAAAAAAAAAAGTTAATTAAATCCACAAGTGCTTTTTTTTACCACTACTATTCCTTTATATTGCCTTTTAAAATTTACAAATGCAGCAATTTAGAAGTTGGATAAAAGGTTTAGCACTGGGAAACACTTTTTGAAAGATAAAAAGTGCATTTTATATACAGCTTTATAGATCAGACCAAAATGAGGGACATTGCTCTAAATCAGGGACAGTTCCTCGGCATTTACATGATTATGTCACCTCTGAGCCGGCATCTCAATATAGAAAAAAAGATGGTGACCCTGGATGATGCCTGAACAAAGATGGCGCTGTCCTTCTGCAGAGGAATGCATTGGCGGGGGGTACTGTGATGTCTGTGAGAGTTTAAAAAAAAAAAATACCTGGAAGTGCACTGACACCTTACTCGGCATTGAAACCTGCTGCATATCTGATGATATATCCACTTGTACGAGTAATGGAGGGGCGGTAGCCCCAATAATGGTGGGGGGGGGGTCAGGTGATTGCGCGTTAGCAGAGCACCAGCTTCGGAAAATGAATTCAGTTGTCTGCACGCAGAGAGGGGGTGCAGGGATCTGTGCTCACACCACCCAGGGCTGAATGGCCGGCCAGCGGGGAGGTTTTACCAGTTCAACCAGTCAGCAAGTCCATATGTCACTGTGACAGAGGCCGCCCTTCCTTAAATTGATCCCCCCCCCCCGCGCTCGTAAACCTGTCACCGTCTTGCTAAGGGATGTCCCCGCAGGTCAGAGGTCGTCCAGCAGCCCAATGCAGAAACACTTGCAGGCCGATTGAATAAAGTAGGTGGAAGCCCTTCGCTGAATGGCATGTATTTTGCTGTGTGTAGGTGCGTTGCGCCATTCGTCCATACTGCCCTAAGCGGCTTCAAACCCAAAAAGCAAACATTTTATTATATTGCAGCTTCCCAGACTCTTACATGTGACGACTGCATTTGTTTTCTTTTCTTTGGCTTTCTTTCTTCTATTTTCATCTCATGATCCAACCATACTTGATTTGTTGTAGCCGTATTAGTGCAATTGTGACAGAGAAAATAGAGAAACACCAGAGAAAATGATCCAACCAGTAAGTGTGTTGATTTTAGCAGCACAGAATGTATTGTTAAAAAAAGCACTCCAGCCCCCCCCCCCCCAAAAAAAATTTAAAGTCAGTGGCTACAAATATTATAGCTGCTGTCTATTATTCTAAGGACACTTACCTGTCCAAGGATCCAGCCATGTCCTCACCTGAGCCGCACTGCACCTTGTGAATGGTTCTGTAGTCTTCTGGGACCTGTGATGTGTCCTAGAAGACTGTGGGGGAAGGAGGGGGGGGGCCTTGGAGGAAGCTAGTTAAATGATGCTGGTCATCAGACTGAGGATGTCTAGTCCTCAATCAATATCCAATTACAAGCCAGGATGATCTGGGCTTTGATGAGGCAGGTTTAATGATACTGGCTATTAGACTGAGGCCTTTTAATCCTCAGCCATTGTCCAATCACAAGCCAAGATGATCTGGGCTTTGAGGAAGCAGGTTGAATTATGCTGGCCATCAGACTGATGACATCTAGTCCTTAAATCACAAGCCGGGATAATCTGGGCTCGGAGGAAGTGGGTTAAATGATGCTGGCCATCAGACTGAGGACAACTAGTACTCAATCACTGTCCAATCACAAGCCAGGATGATCTGGGCTCTGAGGAAGCAGGTTGAATGATGCTGTCCAGGGATCCAGCACTGTCCTCACCTGAGCCGATTCTTCAATCGTCTTCGGAGGGCAGACTTCATAGGAAGTAAGGGAAACTTCACAAACATTCACGTGTCGCATGCGTGAGCCACGCTGCACCTTGTGAATGGTTCTGCAGTCTTCTGGGACCTGTGATGTGTCCTAGAAGACTGTGGGGGAAGGAGGGGGGTAATAATCTGGGCTTGGAGGAAGCAAGTTGAATGACGCTGGTCATCAGACTGAGGATATCTAGTCCCCAATCAATATCCAATTACAAGCCAGGATGATCTGGGCTTTGATGAGGCGGGTTTACTCATACTGGCCATCAGACTGAGGACATTTAATCCTCTGTCCATTCACAAGCCAAGATGATCTGGGCTCTGAGGAAGCAGGTTGAATGATACTGGCCATTAGACTGATGACATCTAGTCCTTAAATCACAAGCCAGGATGATCTGGGCTCGGAGGAAGTGGGGTAAATGATGCTGGCCATCAGACTGAGGACAATTACTGTCCAATCACAATCCAGGATAATCTGGGCTCAGGGGAAGCTTATTGAATGGTGCTGGTCATCAGACTGAGGACAACTAGTACTCAATCACTGTCCAATCACAAGCCAGGATGATCTGGGCTCTGAGGAAGCAGGTTGAATGATGCTATCCAGGGATCCAGCACTGTCCTCACCTTTGCCGATTCTTCAATCGTCTTCGGGGCAGGCGCCGTCATAGGAAGTAAGGGAAACTTCATAAACATTCACGAGGCGCATTAGTGAGCCTCGCTGCACCTTGTGAATGGTTCTGTAGTCCTCTGGACCTGTGATGTGTCCTGAAAGACTGTGGAGGAAGGATGGGGGCTAATAATGTGGGCTTGGAGGAAGCATGTTGAATGACGCTGGTCATCAGACTGAGGACGTCTAGTCCCCAATCAATATCCAATTACAAGCCAGGATGATCTGGGCGGCTCTGAGGAAGCGGGTTTATTGATGCTGGCCATCAGACTGAGGACATCTAGTCCTTAAATCTCAAACCAGGATGATCTGGGCTCTGAGGAAGTGGGTTAAATGATGCTGGCCATTAGACTGAGGACAACTAGTCCTCAATTACTGTCCAATCACAAGCCAGGATAATCTGGGCTCAGGGGAAGCTGGTTGAATGGTGCAGGTCATTAGACTGAAGACAACTAGTACTCAATCACTGTCCAATCACAAGCCAGGATAATCTTGGCTCTGAGGAAGCAGGTTGAATGATGCTGGCCATCAGACTGAGGACATCTAGTGGCAGAAAAAAGTATTGCAGGAGAAATCTCTGGATTGAAATTGAACATTTTATCAAAAGTTGGTTTAATTTTCTCTGACACCAACAATGAAACATTATTCCTTCCCCCCTATTTCCAAACGTGGCAATGTTTACACCCAACCAAAGTCAGGATAATATTCCACTCCCGCGGGTCACAGTCCGCCCCCCCCTAAAATCTGGAGGACCATAAACTGGTCCCTTTGTTTAGAAAGTTTGGAGACCCCCTCATATAACGTACTGGGTATGATGACGTTATAGAAAGTACCTGTAGTAATAATAATAATAATATGGATGGCTCCTTTAAATCGTATTATAGGCGACTGAAGACAGCCAGCGGCCATGCCTGCACATTGGCTGAAAGGCCGTCCCTGCGCCACGGGGGCCGCGTCTGGGACGACCACTAAGAGTTTGATCCTGTTCTAATGTCGGAGACTTTGTTACACAAACATGAGGTAAACCACTAAATCTCATAGAAAAACCACTTTTTTTTGGAAGAACTTGGCATCCGTCCACCCGAGCAGGGAGCGAGGACGGAGCCGCGGCGCGACTGAGAGAGCTTCAGGAACATTCTCTGTAATGGTCATCATTCATCCATCCAGGGCCGGTGCTAGACTATTTTGCACCCTCGGCAAGACCAGCTACTTGCACCCACCCAGCCCCTGTCTGTGACAGGCTTACCAGTCCAACTGCCCCATCCTGGAAAAGAAACAAAGGGTAGAGTACCACCAGTGCCTCCACAAGAGGCCAAATGACCTGTCAAGCCGCCCTATATACTCCCCATGGGAGAGAACGTCCCACCCAACACCGACACTTGCCCGTTCCAAGACCCACAGTTCAACCACACATGTGCAAGGTGGCCAATTGCGCATTTACAACAGAACCGATGGCCACCGCTGCCACTAACTTGAAAGAGGGCAGGGCGGCGGCATTCCGAGGTCCAGGCACTGGGGCCAACAGGGAAAGGGAAACAGGGACAAATTGCATGACCCCGAAGACCCAGACATCAAAAAAAAAAAAACATACAAAGATAGGGACAAAGGTCAAACAGTGCGAACCAGAGACTGTGGCTGCGCCCTAGGCGGCTGCCTAGTTTGCCTAGTGGTAGCACCGACCCTGCATGCATCCAGCAACACTTTTCATCACTTACTTCTTCTACAAGCCAGGAGATCCCAGTGTCTCCTTCTGTTGGTCTGCAGATATTTCTGCGGACAACGTTGTCGCTCAGCGACTACAAGGACCTGGAGGTCCCCAGCATGGGACCAGGAGAGTATATAGAGCCAATCTGTGGCTCTTTGGTACAGGATATGGGGCCCTTGGACCTCAACAGTCTGTGGTGGGAACATTGATTAGGGGAATAGCATTGATCTCTACCAGCCTCATGTAACATCTTCCAAGTCTGGTATTGTCTTCTGCAGCATCTCCCCACCAACAATGCCTCTACCCCTCACATTTCCCCCCTAATCACAAATCCCCCCCCCCTACACCAAACCCCCCCCAACATAGATTCTCCCCATCCTAGCACAAATCCTCCCCCCCCAAAAAAAATCCCCATCTAGCACAAACCCCCCAAAATTCCCCCTCCAGCACACATTTTCTCCCCCCCCAACAGAAGTCTACCCAAATCACTACTTCTAGTACACCTGCTCAGAATTTCCCTTTCTTGAACAATTCTCATCCCCCGCTGCCCCCAAAATTCCCCCTCCCAACACAAATCCCCTCCCCCCAACCTCCTTGGGGGTTGGCTAGGTTGATTTCAGTGGGGGGGAGGGCAGATTTGTACTGGGAGTAGGGGAAACTTAGGCACAGGGGTTGAGCATGCAGATTTATGCTAGTTTTCTTTTTTTGGGGGGGGGGTCAACCTGCTTCCTCCAGATCATCCTGGCTTGTGATTGGACAGTGATTGAGGACTAAGTGTCCTCAGTCTGACGGCCAGCATCATTTAACCTGCTTCCTCCAAGCCCAGATCATCCTGGCTTGTGATTGGACAGTGACTGAGGACTAGACGTCCTCAGTCTGATGGTCAGAATCATTCGGTATGCTTCCTCAGAGCCCAGATCATCCTGGCTTAGGATTTAAAGACTAGATGTCATCAGTCTGATGGCCAGCATCATTCAATCTGCTTCCTCAGAGCCCAGATCATCTTGGCTTGTGAATGGACAGTGATTGAGGACTAGTTATCCTCAGTCTGATGGCCAGCAACATTTAACCCACTTCCTCCAAGCCCAGATAATTCTGGCTTGTAATTTAAGGACTAGATGTCATCAGTCTGATGGCCAGCATCATTCAACCTGCTTCCTCAGAGCCCAGATCATCCTGGCTTGTGATTGGACAGTGACTGAGGATTAGATGCTCTCAGCCTGATGGCCAGCATCATTCAACCTGCTTCCTCAGAGCCCAGATCATCCTGGCTTGTGATTGGACAGTGACTGAGGATTAGATGCTCTCAGCCTGATGGCCAGCATCATTCAACCTGCTTCCTCAGAGCCCAGATCATCCTGGCTTGTAAATGAACAGTGAAGGAGAAGCACAGTGATGAGCTCAGCTCTCTCTCACTCTGTTCTCCTTCGCTTCTTGTCAGCACATGAATTGATTGGCTCCTTGTGCTGCTTCTTCCTCTCCCTGTCTGAGCTCTGCTGTCCAGGAACTGATACCAGATCACATTCAGGTACTTGCATTTAAAAAATAAATATAATAATTACATAGCTGGTCTTATTTTTGCCTTTTTATATCTGTCTGTGGGTCTATTTACAGGCATGCAGTGCAGATAATATGATAGGTGTTATTGTACATTGCGAGGCTTTGTCTTCAACCAATGACGTTCAGCCCTTCCTCCGCCTGCAGTGGAGACCATCGCAAGTCACAGAAGAAATATAAATACAAAGTAGATGACTTTGAAAATGTGTTCTCTGACTCCATACTGAACACCAGGTGTGGTGCCAGTGCAGTGTATGTGCCCCTGCGTGTGAATGCTGGAAATGGATGGCAAGCTCCTGGGACCGCATGTGTTGATTAGGTCTCGGTTGGTGCGGTTAAAAAAATCCAGTGTTTCTAAAGGAGATAGGCTGGCTGCGGAGAGGTGACCACACCGGGGCGTCCTCGGGGGACAGCTGTGCAGCTAATTAGCTGGAGCTGTAAGGTGGCGGCTGGGGCCGGGTCCCCCCCCCAGCGCGTGTTTTGCTAAGCAGTCAGGCCATTTACACCTCTGGAGATGCTGTTATTTGTTTAACCAAGGTGACCTCCATCCTCCCCAAATTGGTTAACACCAGGTGTAAATAAAATAGGAAAAGCAGGCAGAGAAGGCATCTGTGTGAGAGCTTGGCGACAGTCGCGGAACGCCGCGCGCGTTTATTTACAGGACCCAAAATGTGATATTTTGGAAGCGGCTCCTATTCACTCCAGACTTTTTTTCCGATCACAAAATAATTTTTTTATTTGTTATAAACGGGCTACAACCTCCCCCTCGTATCTTATTTTCATGGTAAAATTGAAGTTTAACCTGCTTTATATTTTGCTTTCTCCTTATCCTTATCTCCCTCCTCAATAAAATGCTAACAAAAAACGATTAATAAATCCTTTTCCATTTTTCATCATATACCTTCTATTAGGGCCAGTGTGATGTCATCGCTGGGTCTCTGTGCTTCTCTACGCAATGCTGGCAGCTTCTTGAAAACCATCACAGCGGCCTCAGTGCTCCTCTCAAGAGCTCCTCTAAATCAGACCAGTAAATACAAAACTCGATCTTTCAGGTTGTCACACTCCCCTCTCCTGGAAGTCAGCGCCGGCTCTCCTCTCTGGTGCTCGGCCACACCGCCACTTTGGGTTTTACCTGGAGCGCAGGCACCACTACTTATCTGGGGGGCACCTCACCTGATCAGCACCGTGGCCAATCACGAAAAAGATCTTAAATTGCAAAGTGGCACATGACTTGGTGTTTGAGCAACACACTGCTGCACTTCAGCTTAACCACCCCCTGCTAGAGCACTTACCTGTACCCCTGTGCCTTGTGTGTCCTCTGGTACTCTGTATCTGTGAGTGTGCCCCAGTGTGACCAGTGATTCAAAGGGTGCCCCCCCCCCCAGTGCCTGTGTCATGTGGTGACTCTAAGTGTGCCCCTGGGTGTCTTGGTATCTCCAAGTGTGCCTCATTTCATCTGGTGACTCTAAACGCACCCCTGTGCACCCCCAGTTTCCTCTTCCATGTGCACTCTGTGAGCCCTTGTGTCTTCCAGTGGGCTCCCGTATGTCCAAGAGCAGCCTATTTCATCCAGTGACTCTATGGGCCCCCGTGTTCCCAGGTGCATTCCGTGGGCCCCCGTGTTCCCAGGTGCATTCTGTGGGCCACCGTGTTTTCAGATGCACTCTGTAGGCCCACTGTTTTCAGGTGTGCTCTGTGGGCCCCCGTGTTTCTCAGGTGCACTCTATGGGCCCCCGTGTTCCCATGTGCACTCTGTGGGCCCCCGTGTTTCAGACGCACTCTGTGGGCCCCTGTGTTTCAGACGTGCTCTGTGGGCACTCATGTCTTTAGGTGCACCCCGTTTCATTGACTAGTGACTCCAAGTGAGCTGTTTGGACCCCCATGTCTTCAAGGCCACCCCTGTGTCATCTACTGACTCCTAGTACTTCCTGTGCTCCCCAGGTGCACCCCTGTGCCTGCAGTATGCTCCTTCATCTCCAATGCGCACCCTTGCATCTCGTGTGACACCCGTGTCTCCATGCCACCTCCAATACTTTTTTTGGTGGATAAGAACCACCGTCTCTGACACAAGTTCAGTGTGAGATGCATTTTTTTCATTTCTTTTCTTCATTCTTTATTTACGAGTACAAATGCAGAAGAACGGATTCCTGCACTGCGGTGATCTCTGTAGAACTCCATGGAGCTCCCGACCTCACAGACAATCATTTCCACATTTTTTTGAAGCCAATTTGTCTCCAATCTGTCCATCAGTCAGCGGATCTGGGAGGAAGAGTTGCCCGCGTTGCGTGTTCTCAGAAGTGCCGAATGTCCCGCGGGGGTCTTAGTGGAAGGCTCAGTACTTTAGAAGCTGCTTTGTATTTCCTTCGGTTTCATAAATGGTATTTCCAGGCTGAGGGGAAACGTGAAGGCCTCCAGTCTCTGGACTCTCTACGAATCCTCAGCTCCCGGCCATCTCCATAATACAGGATGACAGAGGTGATACCTGAAAACCGCAAGCATGTTACTCCCAGAGAGACACAACACGAGCGGAGCCGGGGGGCCACAACAGAAGAATTTCATTAGAGGCGGGAAAAATACCTCTCCGCTTCTTCTGTGGGGTACAAAGGATTGCAGCAGAGATAACATTTAAAAATAAGGCCTCATTCACCCTACGTGTCATGGGAACTTGCGTTCCCACTTGCGATTTAGTTTTTGTTGCGATTCTCACACGGAAACACACGCGTTGTGCATTGGTGCCCTATGTGCATTTGTCACTCCAAAGAAGCTCGGGGGCCAAATCTTTGTGCAATTTTGGACTTGCTATTTGCTGCAATTCTCACACGTTTTCTCGCTTAATAGGAGCAAAATTGCACCGCGTTTGGGGTGCCATTCTAGATGAACGGCGCCCCAATGCGCGTAGCGTGTTTTGCCATTTTTTGGACTTGCAGGCTGAATTGATTCCCGTAATTCCCGAATGCCCGTAATTCCAAATCGCCCATATGTGAACGGGGCCTAATGCTCATGTGCAGTGGAAGCTGGTGTGTTTTTTATTTTTTGGGTGGGGGGTGGCAAACAACCACCGAGCCTCCCTCCCCCCCCACGAGCGGCACCCACCCCTCCGCTGTTTTCCGGTCGATCCGGCACTTACCACATCATGGCGGGAGGTGCAGCGGCTTGGCTCCGAGTCTTCTCCTCCACGGCGGCTTCCAGCTCCTCCCCTCCTCCTCCTAGGCGTCCAATAGATCGACTGTCCTTTCAGCAAAATCGGGTGGCCGGTGTCAAAACCCGCTTCCCTTGGATGACCGGGAGGAGGATCAATGTTACAACAGCGAATACTGATTCGCTGTTGTAACACACCTGGGTGGGCTCAGAGCACACTCTCTGCGACCCGAGCCCACCCTATATTGAAGCCCCGATTAGAGCCTCTGGCTCTAATCGGTGCTTCAAACAAAAAAACAGCCCCTCTGCATTGAAATCCATGGGCCGTTGTCCTGAAAGGGGCTGGACACATGGATAGGGGAGGCGGTAAAGGACAGGGGGAGGACAGGCGTAAGATGTATACTATTAGCAGCAGCATGTTTTTTTTTTTTTTTTTTTGTATCACCTATCATCATGGGGTTAAAAAAACTAAAATTAGCCTTTTTATAGTCCGAAAAGAGCAGATAATCTTTTATTTATACTGTGAAACAGTGAAAGTAATAATATATGTTATTAATATTATTCAGGATTTATATAGCGCCAACATTTTACACAGCGCTTTACAATATAAAAAGGAGACAATACAGTTATAATACAATAAGATATAGGAGCATGGAGCCTTAAAGGGGAGAAGGGAAAGAAGGAATTCATGGGCACTGATCAGGGTAAACTAAGGATTAAAAAAAAAAGAAAGTTTTTTTTTTTTTTAATGGTATGCGTCAAAATAACACAACATGACAAGATCATATGAATGGGTACAAATAGGCCATGAAGAACAATCCTCAGAAACACAAATTTAAAAAGAACAGAAAAAGAATATACAGGAGACCGTAGTGCAATAGAAATTAGACTTCTTTTTTTTAATGTCGGGTTCAATTCACACTTGAATGTAACATATCTCAAATACATTTCAAGGCATTTTTATGGTGCTTTTTTTGCACATTTTTGTTGCATGGTTTACAAGTGATTTGCGGGGTCATCTTTGGGGCAGGAATGCGTGCTTTTGGCTCCATTTTATTATGGGAGCACTCAAAAAACGCTAATTTTTTCAAGCACTCCAATGGAAGTCTGTGGGGCCAACAACACCCAAATCTACCTGAAAAGACGCTCATGTATTTTTTTTTTTTTGCTTGATAGATGTGAACAGACACCTTTTAAAACAATGGTATTGTTTTCAATGTTGAGCATTTTGTAGCATCGGGCTTCGAGCTACAAAACGCTCCGGTGTGAATGAGTCCTAAATGACGTCATGTGTGACTGAAGCTCATCCCCTTCATCTGAAGATGAATGAAACACAATAGGTACAAAAGTAACAGTGGTATTTAGTATCTCTTTATCTCTTGTCAGCACCGTGTTTATAAACACTGCACCGGAAGATACCGAAAGGTCCACTTTGACCGTTTTTCACCATCCTAAACCCAAACTGTTATTAATTGTATAAAACAGGTGAGAATGTACAAAGAGGAAATAATTGAGTGATGATTAGCCAACCTCTTTATCATATAAAGGTCATGGGGGCCACAAACAGAGCTTCACAGTGAGCGCTCTTTATGTCAGTTGAATAATCCCCGATTGTGACACTCTGCAGCCAACCTCCGTGAAATGTTCCATTGTTCTGCTCAACGCCACGTCCCAAGGCAATGCGTGTTCCATCTTCCTCCACGAGGGATTTTCCTGGTTTAAGCAAAAGGGAACACAGGTCTGCAATTAGCACTGCTGGCAGGCGTTCTTCATCTGCGAGCTGAGGGGCAATGTGGAGTTTCCATGAATACACATCGTGACGATGGTGCGCGGAGTCGGGAAAGGCCAGGCTTGGCTTTGCTGCGCACATCACAGCTTCTTATATGGTCAATAGATTCTGGAGCAAAACAGATGATTGGAGTGTACGGAATGTGCACGGTTCATTTTCCTTAATTCCCTGGTACTGGATAATTTCATGTCCCTGTGAGAAACACAAGGGCTCATCCTATGTGGCTGGAAGACGTGAGATTATACCAGCGATAGGATTGCAGAAAGAAAATGTTTTCTATCAACTCTGAAGTTCTCTCTTTTTTTTTTTTAGTTAAACTCCTGAACAGAAGGAGCTTGACTATTAAACTACGGCATGTCTAGGAGACCTTCTGCTCTATTTGGCCACTTTACTGCACAAGTCAAGGCGTCAGACATTTTGAAAGTACGTTTGGCAGGAGACTGAATGCCGTGAAGGTGGACTAGAGGGAAGTAGACAATGGATCTTCCAGTTATGAAATGTTTAGTGTCTATGGAGATCTAGCTCTGAGCGCCTCCACACTATTAACTTAGGACCTCCACCCATCATCTCTGAGGGTACTAGGGTTTGACAATTTTTAGGTGTTTGTTTTTTTTTGGCTGTTGCATATTTTCTTTAGAAACCCATTGGTTGCAGACTGCAATCCACCATGGAAAAAGGCGAGAAAGGGGGCGCCAACTAAGTGTAGCAATAAATAACATCCTACAATGAAATGTTTAGTGTGTATGGAGATCTAAGGCTGAGGGCCTCCACACTATTAACTTAGAACCTCCACCCGTCATCTCTGAGGGTACCAGGGTTTGACAATGCTTAGCTTTTTGGTTTCCTTTGGGTGTTGCATATTGCCTTCAGAAACCCATTGGTTGCAGGCTGCAATCCACCACAGAAAAATGAGAGAAAGGGGGTGCCAACTAAGTGTACCATTAAATAACATCCTACAAAGCTACACGTAGGGTTCTCCAACTTTCTCTCCTTTTGCTACAGAGGCTGCTTTCAACTCTGGGGTGGCTCTTGGAGATTTCCATCAGGATTGTGTTTTATTTAATGCTGGACTCCTATAGACTTTTGGTGCTTGTCCCATTTGCGACATTAACCCTTTGTTTTAGTCCATCACAGAAAATCATTTCAAGGTGACCCCGTTTAGAAGGCAGCCAGAAAATACCAAGCAACAAACAAATTTATGTGGAGCTAATTTGAGCGTGGCGTATCAACCGATGGGGGTTAAGCGTTAAATTTTGTGTGGGTTTTAACCCTTAATTGCTATCCTGTGACTACCTCTGACCAGGACAGGAAGTAGGAGGACATCTCAACATGGCTAGAGATAACAAAAACATTCGATAGAGGTTTATTCAAAACAAAAGGCTGGACTGAAATTACATTTTACATAAAACAGGTCATTCATTCCCTGTAGCAACATCCGATTCCAGAAAAGGTGTCCACATTTATTTTGAATTTGGGGGGATCCACTACCTGCATGCATCGTTTTGGATTTAGAAAGATCCTCAGTGATTGCTGTAGCAAGTTCACTTATTGACGAAGGTCGGTTGTCATAACATAGTAGGTTTTTAGTTTAATCCAAAGTGGAATTGAGACTTGAATGTGAAAGTTGACATTTCTGATTTGGTTTTGAAGGTGCGGTTTCAAGAGTTGTGATCCTAGAATATTTGTTACAGGCTCAGAATTTATGTTTATTTCTATCCATAGATAGATTTTGAGATTAGCCAAAGCATTCCTTTACTCAAGAACCAAACTCACCCACCAGACTGAACAATTTTTACACAATTTTGGTCTTGATGGACTTTATAGTGCATATTCTATGGTATTCTCATGTAACCAAGAAAGAGTTTACTAAACAGTAATGACTATCAGGCCACTTTGTGTCATTTTGTAGACCCGTGTTTCTCAACCAGGGTTGCATGGAACCCTAGAGCAGGGTTTCTTAGCCAGGGTTCCATGGAACTCTAGGGTTCCTCCAGAGCAGGGTTTCTCAGGGTTCCATGGAACCATATGGTTCCTCTAGAGGTTGCTAGGGGTTCCTTGAGCAATGAGCAATTTCTGCCTCTCAGATAAGTTCCCACTGACACCATTGATCTTTTTAGCCCTCTGTAAGGGAATAATTCTTCCTAATGACCACAAGTGTATGGAAGATTCTTCCCACTGACCATCACACTAAGGTATCATGAGCTGTAGATATATACATTTTTAGTAGGGGTTTCCCTAAGACCGGAAGGTTATTTCAAGGGTTCCTCTGTGTTGAAAGGTTGAGAGAGGTTGCTGTAGACAAATTCCTTAAAACCTTAAACCAACCAACGACTTCATCAAGCTTTGTCCGACAGTCCCAACAACCAAGAGACAACCTGAACAAAGGAACTAAAAACTTCAAAAGCCTTTACAAATCTCTCCACCATCTTTCCTAATCTAATGCTCCCAGCCGGTTGGCCAATTTCTTGGATTCTTGTCTTCAGAAGCTCATTCTTCTACCCATAGCAGAGATCCTGCCATGCGGGGGCGAAGGTTTTGGCATCGATTTCCACTTTCCAGGTGCACAAAACAAAGAAAATCTCTGCAAGGTGTGTAATTACGATACCTAACAATGAGGCATAAAAATGGTGTTGACTTCAGCTATAACAATGTCACAATTGTCTGATCAAAGTGGATTAGGGTTCTCTTGAATGGCATAATTTATTTTGCTTTGTGCTTTGCTCAGTTGAGGCTCTAAATAAGCCTGGCCCTGTGGCAAATGAAGAGCATGAAATGTCTCTTTAAAATAAGTAGGATAAAAATGCCCATTTAAGCACACGATCATGCTTTGACATTTATAAGGTGAAAGCAGATTAGATGATAATGAATGTGTCCTTTCTTAAATTGACATTATAGCAAATATTGGCATGGATTGAGATGTGGAAATTGTGACAGCTTGCTTTTTAGCAGTAGTCAAAGTCAAGTTGCTTGTCCCATGGTTTCCAATTGACAACAAATTCCCGAATTGCTTCTTCCAGGACTGAAAAATTGAAAGGTTTGTATAAAATACCAGTTGCAGGGTAATGGGGGCCTCTAATGTGGCCCCTTAATGTCTCCAAAGGTCCACAAATGATCTTCATTACATGTAATGCTGCAGGAAATGTTCAGAGATTGTTCTACAGGAGTAGTTGGATGCTCATTCTATAGAGCAGGGGTCTCCAAACTTTCTAAACAAAGTGCCAGTTTACTGTCCTTCAGACTTCAGGGGGGCCGGACTGTGGACAGTAGAGGTAGAAATTATCCTGGCATCAGTGGGAGTAAACCGTGCCCCATCTTTGATGATAGAGGAGGAATAGTGCCCCATTTTTTAGTATCAGTGGCAGGAATTGTGCCCCATTGTTGGTGTCAGTGGGAGGAATAATGTCATGTATCAGTGGGGGGGAATAGTGGCCCAAGGGTCAGATAAAGGCAAAAAAAAAAGGGCCGCAGTTTGGAGACTACTGCTATAGGAGGCAGTCAGAGACTAGGGACATGTTGCATTATACTGCTAGACTTTACTACTATTAAGGGACCTATTACAAACCAATTCTCCCTCTACTGACTCCTGGGGTCAAAAAGCCACACTTCAAATGCCAAAGGGTTGCATGTGGTCCTAAGGCCGCAGGCTGGGCACCAGCGGTATAAAATGTGGTCTACTGTAATGGGCACATCCACCAGTATTGTATGCTTGTTTTGCAGTTGTGTGGTTATAGCAGGGCATGGTTCCCTGCCCCATGGGAGACATGGGTCTTCTAGGTTCCTCTCGTGTCTCCACTAAATTTTGTGTTGCCAAAAGCCGATACAAGATAAAACTTTGCTGCCGCTAAGGAAATATAGCCGTTGTCCACTCTATGGCAATACCACTGCAAGTCTATGCAGTTGCTTGCAGAACCTCAGGAGGTGTATCGTAAATCAGATAATTCACAGAAGTTGTTATCACATGCTGAGGAAAGATAGCTAATGTTGCTTAAGTTACTGGGAATCTGTCAGATCGTGTGAAGCGGTAGCTCGCTGCAACATCTAGCCATGCTCGGCGGACCATTTTGTCTGATGGAATGCAGAGAGACAAGAGCAGATCAAGTCACTACTATATTATGTCTTTTCCAGATTTTTGGAGCTTGCTCTAGGCATCCCTTAAGGCCCATTTGCATCTAAAAATTGCCTAACTAGAACTTCTGTGCCATACAATATAGACTTCCATTCCAAAATATGTCATTGAACTGCAATAAGGCCCAGCATCCTCTCAAAAAGTTCCTCTCATTCACACCCTCTGAATCTTCTGATGATGATGTCTAACACAGTGGTGACAAAGATTGTCCCTCTCTCCCTCTTTTCCAAATCTACTAGGCCTCTTCTGCTCAGTGTTTTTACCACTAACAATTGGTCAGCTGTCTTCAACTCAGCAGCTCTGGAGATACTCAGTCCATGCCTCTTAGCAGACAAACTGGCCTGTATGGCTCCATGCATGTGCCCACAACGTCTCTTCCAAATTCCCTAATCATTGCAATAGCCATTGCTGTGGCCTACAATGGTCACATGGGCTGATGAGTTTCTGACATGGGTTCTTTTCTGCAAGTTTTACTTTTATCCTCTAGTGGGGTGTTCCAGTTCTACAGTGTATGCCTGATGTGGGAGCGCTCTCCTGGAGACAGGGGGTATCGGGTTTTCCAGAAAGCAGACTAATTGTCCAGGGTCAGCACCCAGGCTGCTGAAGATGTTGATGCTGTGCTGCCTTTCAGTGTTCTAATAAAATTTAGGAAGAAAATGTTGTCCTGGTGGAGTCAGAGCTCCCATGTGCCAGAACCAACATTGCTATACCATTCTTCATTCCAGATTAAAGTAGACTGGCTCTTGTGCCAAATGTAGTATATGGCAGTCTTTCTGTGCCCTGTGCTGTGCCATATCTTCTTCTTTCTATTTGCTGCATCCTCAATCAGCCTTCTAAGAAAGGTTTTGATTGGTGGCTTTGCGGAACATTTAGGTCAGGGTTGTCAAACTCAATTGCCTTGTGGGCCGCATCAGCATAGTGGTTGCCCTCAAAGGGCTACTTCTATCTGGAAGACTATAGCATACCTCCCAACTTTTTGAGATGGGAACGAGGGACGTCTATTAGCAAATACATGTAGGCATAGGACACACCCCTTGCCACGCCCCCTTAAAGGAGAATTATACCAAAAAATATTAGTTAAAACCACAAATACTTTTTTTTTTTAAACTACTACTATTCCTTTATATTGGCTTTTGAAGTTTACAAATTGAACAATTTAGAAATCGGATGAAAGGTTTAGCACCCGGAAACACTTTTTGAGAGATAAATAGTGCATTTTATATACAACTATATAGATCAGACCAAAATGAGGGACAAATGAGGGACAGAGGGACATTGCTCCAAATCAGGGACAGTCCCTCGTAATCAGGGACAGTTGGGAGGTATGGACTATAGCACCCCACCCCCCTTTTACATCAGATGTCAAGAGCTTCCCACCATCCAAAGTCAAGAAACACCCACCCTCCCTTCCTTTAAATCACAGTGCACCTCCCATACCTTGTGCTTCTGCTGGGAAGAAGCTTAGGGCAGAGCTGGGAAGCAGAAAGTGCAGGGTCTGGAGGAGGACCAGAGGAGGGCTGGAGTCAGCTGCTGTAGTCTGCTGAAACCAGGGGAGGCGGAGACGAGGGGGTGCTGCGACTGCACAGAAAGGTGTAGGATCTGTAGGAAGACTCCTGCCAGTGATGAAAAGAACGGGGTGGGGTGGGGGGCAGAGATGAGCCTGTCTGCGGCTGCACTGAGAACTGCATGATCTGGTGAAGGAGTTCTGTCCTCTCTGCTGCTGACTGCTGAGGCAAGGTACAGGCAGAGACAAGGGACGTGCCACAGCTGCAGGAGGGGTGCAAGGGCCTCCTGAAATGCCAGATTGGGCCCGCGGACCTTGTGATTGACACATGTGGTCAAGGTACTTTCCATATGTGAGATGCAGCAAGAAGCCTGCAGTTGGTGTGCCAAAAAAAACCCCTCTTTTGCTGCATAAGAATCAGGGGTTTCCGAGGTCTACAAATTACATTCAACGGGGAATAGGGTGAAGTGAGGAGCTACAGCAATGGATGGAAAACTGGAGCCCCGGAGCAAGCCCAATGTGTGTGGTGGGAACCTTTGAACTTGGGTGATCTTCCCACTGAAGTGACAGAAGTACCTGGTGGGCTGTTGGATCTGCCAGCACCTATTCATTCTGTATATAAAATGACTACATACAATATACACAACATGACGTAAAATAGGATCAAACTTATTCTGTCTAAATACGGCATCTCCTTGGCTTTACAAATTTGCGTCAGATAGACGGGCTGTCCCAGCACAGTATTTGGCTCTCCACGCTACATGTAGTACAGTATAATCAACGTTTTATTTTTCCTGCGGTCAAACTTCCAAGTTGAGTGTTAAATATTTGGAGAGCTAATTTAGATTCCAGCAAAATGTATTTTTTCTGTAACTCTAACCTGTAAACTGCTTTACGAATTTAAGCTGGCATGAGAGGAGGAAAAACGATCAGCGTGCAAATTATCGTCGGATGACGAGGAAAGGACGCTGAATAAAAAAAAAAACAATAAAGGCAGAGATTACTGTAACTGAAATAAGGGCTCCTAATGGGAATGTCCCAATGGACCAGGCCTGGGCCTACTTTGCTTCTTAAGGCAACAGGAGTGCACTGGGGAAAGCTGTCAGCTACGTCAGGAAAAGTTCACAGAAGCGCTAAAATATAATTTATACTTTAGGGGCCACAGAAAGCCCACAGCGGGGCTGGAAGTGTTGCTCTTGTTTTGCAGTTGGCAACCTCTGGGAGACGTTTTAGAATGCAGGTATAGATCCATACCGGGAGCCAACGCAGTGGCCCTTTACAATGCCGGGCGTTGTTCCAGGAAAGGATATTTTTTTATTGTTGTTATATTTTGAGTGATGGTTACAAATGATACAGTGGAAGTATCGTCTTTTGCTGAAGTTTTGTCCAACATTCAAATTTAGAAACGTTATTGTACAATGAAATAAAAGAACGTGGGGCACTTTAGGGACAACACCGACTTTACTGGTCAGGGGAGAATCATAGTTCAAAGTTCTGAATAAAAGTCTTAAAGTTTTTCATAGGTAGGTTGTGGTTTCATGGTCTGTTAGCGGATAGGCTATGAATATGGTTTCTACTGATCAGATAGGCTGCTTTCTCGTGAATATGAAGGGTCTCGGTGATGTTACTGGTCTCTAGCGATGGATAGGCTGTGTTCTCATGAATATGAAGGGTCTCAGTGATTTCACTGGTCTCTAGTGATTAGATAGGCTGCGTTCTCATGAATATGAAGGGTCTTGTGGTGTCACTGGTCTCTAGTGATTGGATAGGCTGTGTTCTCATGAATATGAAGGGTCTCGGTGATGTCACTGGTCTCTAGTGATGGGCAGGCTGTGTTCTCATCAATATGAAGAGTCTTGGTGATGTCACTGGTCTCTAGTGATGGATAAGCTGTGTTCTCATGAATATGAAGGGTCTCGGTGATGTCACTGGTCTCTAGTGTTTGGATAGGCTGTGTTTTTATGAATATGAAGGGTCTCGGTGATGTCACTGGTCTCTAGTGATGGATAGGCTGTGTTCTCATGAATATGAAGGGTCTCGGTGATGTCACTGGTCTCTAGTGATGGACAGGCTGTGTTCTCATGAATATGAAGGGTCTCAGTGATGTCACTGGTCTCTAGTGATTGGATAGGCTGTGTTCTCATGAATATGAAAGGTCTCGGTAATGTCAGTGGTCTCTAGTGATGGGCAGGCTGTGTTCTTATCAATATGAAGGGTCTTGGTGATGTCAATGGTCTCTAGTGATGGATAGGCTGTGTTCTCATGAATATGAAGGGTCTCGGTGATGTCACTGGTCTCTAATGATGGATAGGCTGTGTTCTCATGAATATGAAGGGTCTCGTGATGTCACTGGTGTCTAGTGAATGGATAGGCTGTGTTCCCATGAATATGAAGAGTCTCGGTGATGTTACTGGTCTCTAGTGATGGATAGGTTGTGTTCTCATGAATATGAAGGGTCTCGGTGATGTCACTGGTCTCTAGTGATAGACAGGCTGTGTTCTCATGAATATGAAGGGTCTCAGTGATGTCACTGGTCTCTAGTGATTGGATAGGCTGTGTTCTCATGAATATGAAGGGTCTCGGTAATGTCAGTGGTCTCTAGTGATGGGCAGGCTGTGTTCTTATCAATATGAAGGGTCTTGGTGATGTCAATGGTCTCTAGTGATGGATAGGCTGTGTTCTCATGAATATGAAGGGTCTCGGTGATGTCACTGGTCTCTAATGATGGATAGGCTGTGTTCTCGTGAATATGAAGGGTCTCGTGATGTCACTGGTGTCTAGTGAATGGATAGGCTGTGTTCTCATGAATATGAAGAGTCTCGGTGATGTTACTGGTCTCTAGTGATGGATAGGTTGTGTTCTCATGAATATGAAGGGTCTCGGTGATGTCACTGGTCTCTAGTGATGGATAGGCTACGTTCTCATGAATATGAAGGGTCTCGGTGATGTCACTGGTCTGTAGTGATTGGATAGGCTTTGTTCTCATGAATATGAAGGGTCTCGGTGATGTCACTGGTCTCTAGTGAATGGATAGGATGTGTTCTCATGAATATGAAGGGTCTCGGTGATGTCACTGGTCTCTAGTGATGGGCAGGCTGTGTTCTTATCAATATGAAGGGTCTCGGTGATGTCACTGGTCTCTAGTGAATGGATAGGCTGTGTTCTCATGAATATGAAGGGTCTCTGTGATGTCACTGGTCTCTAGTGATGGATAGGCTACGTTCTCATGAATATGAAGGGTCTCGTTGATGTCACTGGTCTCTAGTGATGGATAGGCTTCGTTCTCATGAATATGAAGAGTCTCGGTGATGTCACTGGTCTCTAGTGATGGATAGGCTTCGTTCTCATGAATATGAAGGGTCTTGGTGATGTCACTGGTCTCTAGTGATGGGATAGGCTGTGTTCTCATTAATATGAATTATCAGTTCAGCTTTTTCTAGGCTGCATGGATGAGTGACCGCACATGGCTGGTGCCACCACCATGCCTTTATTTTATAGCTCTGTGGTTTTTAGATGTAAAACTCCTGTACAGATGTGGAAAGTCAGTACGCCGTGACATTGAACACAGCTGAGATGATTTATGCAGTGGCATTTTGCATTAAAATTTTTAGCTCTTGGGGGAAGCAGACATGGGGTTTGTGTTACAGACTGTTTGAATCTGGACAGCTGCCAATGTTATGAGAACAAGGGTTGACCAAGGGTGTGATGTACAACTGGACATGAGCAGGCTTAGAACCTGTCTCCTTTGGAAACAATCTATCTTCCATACTGGGTGGGGGGGGCACTCTTTTACTAGGTATCGTTTATCATACAAAAGGTACCAGCAGTTCCATTTTTTTTTGGCAGAAAGTTTTAGTGGTGACAAATGAATACTTTTAAATAAAGCTGTGACAGAAGAACAAATTTTCTTCAGCTTTGGAAAATGCTTTGGGGGGGGGGGGGAAGCACAAGGCAAGTTGTAAGGGGATTAATATGTTACAGGCTCTATTCCAGGGTAGAAATTTAATGTATGAGTCTTCCCGAAAAACATCTAGGTCAGCCTGGTGTCACATGGCGTCCTGAGTACACAAACCGGGGCAAGAGACAAGCAAGGCATGGTCCTACAAAACCCAAAGACAGGAACTCATGATGGAAATGGATGACTATTCTATGGGGGATAAATCGTGTTGTATTTGGACTTCCTCCTCCAAAATAATTTCAGCATTTCATATTTTGTGCTAAAACATAAATATTTTAATGGCAGCATCACTCAACTATACCTTCCATTATATAAAACACAGAGATAATTATTTGGAATACATCAGGCAGGCCCTTGCACTACATTGTTGTTGGTAGATCTAAAGAGGTTGTACATCCAGAATACAACATGTATTGTGAGCTTTAGGCCTCGTTCACACAGGCGCACTTAAAGTGATTGTAAAGGCAGAAGGGGCATTCTATGCAATAAGATCAAAAGCCTTCTGTGTGCAGCAGCCCCCCTATTACTTACCTGAGCCCCCTCTCTATCCAGCGATGTCCACTAGTGCCCCCGGCACCCTGATTGGCTGAGACACAGCAGTGGTGCCATTGGCTCTCGCTGCTGTCAATCAAAGTCAGTTAGCCAATCAGGAGAGAGAGGGACAGGGCTGAAGCGGGGCTCCATGTCTGAATGGACACATGGAGATGTGGCTTGGCTTGGGTGCCCGCACAGCAAGCTGCTTGCTGTGGGGGGCACTCAGCAGGAGGGAGGGGCCAGGAGCACCAAGGAGAGGCCTGAGAAGAGGAGGATCGGGGCTGCCCTGTGCAAAACCACTGCACAGAGCAGGAAAGTATAACATGTTTGTTAGTTTTATAGAAAAAACCCCGGAAACTTTACAATCACTTTAAGCACACACACCCGTGTGAGGGTCATGTTTGCCTAAATTTTTGAACCCCCCCCCCCCCCCCAGTTTACATAGTTTGTTATAAAATTTGGCAAACAGGTAATTTTTATCCTTCACTGATGTGTGCTGATGAGGCTGCACTGATAAGGCAGCACTGATAGGTGGCATTGATGAGGTGGCACTGGTGGGTACTGATCAGGAGACACTGATGAGGCTGCACTGATAGGTGGAACTGATGGGCACTGATGGTGTGGCACTGCTGGGCACTGATCAGGAGACACTGATGAGGCTGCACTGATAGGTGGAACTGATGGGCACTGATGGTGTGGCACTGCTGGGCACTGATCAGGAGACACTGATGAGGCTGCACTGATAGGTGGCACTGATGGGCGGCACTGAAGGGGACTGATAGGCAGCACTGATGGGAACTCACAGGTGGCACTGATAGGCGGCACTGATGGGCACTAATAGGTGGCACTGGTTGGGAGCACTGGTGGGCTCTGGTTAACAGTACTGATAGGCACTGGTAGGTGGCACTGGTGGGCACTGTTTTGGAGCACTGGTGGGCACTGTTTGGGAGCACTGGTGGGCACTGGTTAGCAGCACTGTGTGGGACAGATGTCTCTTTTACAGAAGCAGGTAATCAGCTTGTTGTTTTCTACTTACGCTTTCAGCGTGAGGGGAAAAAAGAAAAAGCCGATTATCGGCTTTTGTTTACATCATGTGATGAGCTGTCATTGGCTGACAGATGATCACATGGCAGAGGGCCGGGATCGGCCCTTTACTCCAATCTGTGATCAGCCAAGTCCCAAGGACTCAGTGATCACAGAGCGCGCCACCACGGAAGGACGTCCATGTATGCCCTCCCGGCAATTTAAGCTTGCGCTGTAGTCGTCTTTCGGCTATAGCGCGGGCTTCAAGCGGTTAATGCATTCTCTGCCCTTCTATCGCCTGCAGTGGTAATCAAGTAGCTAAAATCTGAAAGGGCGGTTGAACAGAAGTCAAACTGTAGATTTAGCCGCAGTGGCCATACATGGATTAAAATGTGTCCGGTCCCTGCTTGAACCGGCCAAATTTTCGATCCATGTATGGCCAGATTACCAGTTTGTTCTCTTTAGCAAGCAGCCACAGTAGAGAAGCCTGTCCCCTGCCAATATGCTGCAGAAGAGGAACATTGCTCTTTGTGTGGAAACAGTAGTATCTCTGCAAAGATTCTGGCACACTCCCAGCTAAATCAGAGCTCTTTACTCATCAGGGAGCATAGTCATTGCTGGTTGCAGAGCCATAGGTTCAACTTAGCTGGGGTGTATTGTACCTCTGCAGCGAGACCACTGCTTACACAGTGTCTGTCTCTACAGTGTTCTGGCAGGTCACAGGCTTTTCCACTCAGTCTGAAGAAAACAAATGTTTAAGATTTTGTACATCTTTTGATTTGATACATCTGGAATGTATTTAGCTGATTAAAATGAAAAGTTCAGTTGGGCTTTAACAGTCCACATGTACGCCAAGTGAGATGTTACCTCGACAGAAGATAAAGCTGTTAGGAGGAGAATCTCAGTCCATGCCACCAGCTTGGATCTGTAGGGTGCCCAGAAACTTGCCCGGGAATCGATCCTCTTGTTGTTGCTGTATAAAGGAAAGCAAAACAATGACAGTAACCGATTATTTCCTAGTTTCTAGGAGGGAATTCTACATTCCAACGTTCTTGAGATGCAGATGGAAAATGATTGCCGTAAGTCACTTTCATCCTCGGCCAAGTGTCTGTAATGACCTTACGGCATCGTAAAAATTTGACGTGCGGTCTCTCTGCCCAGAAAAAAAAAAAACAAGCCGAGCAAAATCATCGTGCCATTTATACATTGTGGTGTATTTATGGGGCTTAATCATCATTCGGAGAGAGCGAGCGCTCCACCAGAACCGAATAATGTAATAAACAGCGAAATAAAACACGAGGCTTCATGATATCATGTTTGTCGAACACAGGAGCAAACTTCCCAGAACTAAATTTTACCAAAACATTGATGTCGAAGTTTTAGAAATCTTTGGAATTTTACACATTCGTCTGCAAATTTCGTATGAGATTTGCCTATAGATTTTCAAATCTATACAAAGGAAAACCTCTGCCTTTAAGTTTTTACAAACTGAATTTGTTACTAAGTGAGCCGGTCATCAGAAAGCATTTTCTGCTACCCTGCCCACCTTGTTCCTTTAATCTCACCAATGGTGGCAGGAAGGTAAAAATACCAGAGAGATGAAAGTTTCTTGGTGGAAGGGAAGGGTCAGTCAATCAGCATTCTCTTCCCTTTCTCTGACTTTTGGCTAATATCAAGTATAGTATCTGTTCTTATCAGTTTTCGAGAGCCAGAACAGAATGCCCCCTCAATCGAGGGGGGTGGGCACTGTCTGGTATTCGGCCTGATGTAATAAAGTGGGAATGGTAGGACTTCCTTTTTCCTCTCGGGTTGATTCTAACCAGGAGCACCAGGTTTGCCCCCGGTTGATGTCAAGGCTATCCCTAAGCTTCCTGAGTTCTAATGCCTTCCTGGTAGGGATGGTGCTGCGCTGGTCTGGCCAGGGGCCGGGCTGAGAGAAGCCTGCAGAGTACGTGCCCCAGGAAAGGCAGTTCAGGGAGGCCGTAAATTCTCGTGGAGCTTACAATTTTTTTTATTCTGGTCCAAAAGGCCCATCATTGTCTAGCACATTGACATTTTTTGAAGCACTTATCCACTTCCCCCACCCTTTTTTTTATTTGCCGTATGTCAGTTGTATATTTTACACAGCATGTATACACTTTACTCACCCCCGACTAGTATGGTGTAAGTCCTCGGACTTGCCCTGAAAGTCTCGGGGGGGGGGGGGGGGCGTGGCCTTTTGGTCAGGTTCTCCCTTTCCCATGGAGTCTCCTTTTAGTACTAGGGTTGGCTTTGCTTTGGCAGGCCTCCTGAGGAAAGGGGGTCCATCTGGTTTCGGATGGGTAGACCATGAGTACCTCAGTTCCTGTCAGGAGCCTTGTGCCCCAGGGGGGGGGATTAGAGCTAGCATCCTTTCTCTTTGGAGGAGGACAATGGCCTTTTGGTCAGGTTCTCCCTTTCCCATGGGGTCTCCTTTTAGTACTTGGGTTGGCTTTGCTTCGGCGGGCCTCCCGATGAAAGGGGTCCATCTGGTTTCGGATGGGTAGACCATGAGTACCTCAGTCCCTGTCAGGAGCCTTGTGCCCCGGGGGGGGGGGATCAGAGCTAGCATCCTTTCTCTTTGGAGGAGGACAATGGCCTTTTGGTCAGGTTCTCCCTTTCCCATAGGGTCTCCTTTTAGTACTTGGGTTGGCTTTGCTTCGGCAGGCCTCCTGATGAAAGGGGTCCATCTGGTTTCGGATGGGTAGACCATGAGTACCTCAGTCCCTGTCAGGAGCCTTGTGCCCCGGGGGGGTCAGGGCTAGCATCCTTTCTTTTTGGAGGAGGACAATGTGTACACCCTGTGCACTTATTGTGTTACTTCACTTTTGTGTTCTCACTTTTTTTATGCATCGAGTGAAGGTGTTGTGAGTGTTTCACTACACCGCAAAGCTTCAAAAAAAGAAAAAAAATTAAATCTGGTGACCAAACTGCCAGGGTTTTTGGTCATACGACCAGCTGCTGTGGGATTCCAAAGTAGCGATTTCGCATCTTCTGCTATTCAGGGCAGGAAAGCAGAGGTCCCATTTTGACTGAATGCTTTGAAGCAAGTTTCAGTTGTCCAAAAGGAATATTGGGGAGATATTGGGCTTTGAGTTTGTTGCTCCATCGCCCATTTGCAACTGTTGCTGCTTATAAATCAATGAGCTGCTTTTCAGTTTCCTAACATGAAAAGTTTATCATTTTGCTTGCTACTGTGCATTTTTTTCTTTTTTTTTGAGCCATGCATCTTGGATATATTGGTCTAATAGTCTGTTTACTTTACAAGGGATTTTTCACTTTGCAAATAATACCCAATCACATGCAAGCAAAATAAAAAAAATATATATATATATATATATTTTTTTTTGCGTGCACATAATTGGATGATGGAAGTCAGCAGAGCTTTACTTCATTCACTTGGTTAAGAAAAAAAATCTCTTGTAAAGTAAACAGCCTATTTGAATTCAGTAGGTCAATCCCATTGTCCTCACTGTTTAAATGTTTTGACTCTTTTTATTCTTCTTTTTCTAATATTACATTTCAATAAAATATATTGTATAGAAAATAAATGAGCTTTCAGTGGCTCTAAAATGCAAGTTTTCACAGCACTAGGTTCAGCGCTGGACCATAGAGCTCTGAAAACTGACATTTAAAGAGACCCTGTAGTGATATAATGGTTGACGGGAGGAACCACAGTGCCCAGCAGGGGATATTCCTGAAGGTCCAAGGGCTTCTTCGAGAATGCCAAAAATTTAGCACGCCATCCACATAAGAGTTCTCTTTTTGCTCATTACTGTTTAATTTTTTTTTGTATGATCCACTGAAGCTCTATCTTGAAGTAAAAAAGATTCTTAAAATGCAAGTTGTCTGAGCATTAGGCCCAATTAATGAGCAGAGGGCTCCTAATATTTGCATGTAGCACTAAGGTTTACACTAAAGAATTTGTCCTCCTAAACTATTCCATGACACCTACAAGAATATCTTTTCTGGAACGTCCCTCATCCCAACACCCTTTGTGTTTATTGAGACAACCTGTCACTCGGCACATCACCAGCACATCCCCCCCACCCCACCCCAACCCCCCCAAGTCTCTTTGCCCCTCCTGTTTTCGACAGCTCTTTTCTAACCTTGTCAAGGAGCTACCATCACAGCATGAGAAGGACTGCTTGTTGTGACAGCAGCTCAGCGCTTGATAGCAGGAATTCCTGAGGCTGGACCTTCATAGTCACTGACCTGACAAATTGTTTGTAGGACTTTAGGCATCAAACCGGAACTTTCACAACAAATCTTTCAATGGCCTTACCTGTTAGTGCATTGCTTTGATTCCAAAAGTGGTTTGCGCAGAAAGAGAACATGTGCAGAGTAACGACAGATGAAAGGTCAACATTCCTCATTCGTTGGATGGAGGCAAAAGTGGTCCATGTCATGCTGGCACTTTGTGCACCAATACTGGATATAAACATTGAGATAAAATCAATGTAACTGAAAATGTAGGTTTATATTTAGGAGAACACAGCCTATCCATTTATTAGAGACCAGTGACATTATCAAGATCCTTCATATTCATGAGAACCCAGCCTATCCATCACTAGAGACCAGTGACATCACCGAGACCCTTCATATTCATGAGAACACAGCCTATCCAATCACTAGAGACCACTGACATCACCGAGACCCTTCATATTCATGAGAACACACCCTATCCATCACTAGAGACCAGTGACATCACCGAGACCCTTTCATATTCATGAGAACACAGCTTATCCATTCACTAGAGACCAGTGACATCTCCGAGATCCTTCATATTCATGAGAACACAGCCTATCCATTCACTAGAGACCAGTGACATCACCGAGACCCTTCATATTCATGAGAAAACAGCCTATCCAATCACTAGAGACCAGTGACATCACCGAGACCCTTCATATTCATGAAAACACGGCCTATTCATTCACTAGAGACCAGTGACATCACCGAGACCCTTTCATATTCATGAGAACACAGCTTATCCATCTATTAGAGACCAGTGACATCACTGAGACCCTTCATATTCATGAGAACACAGCTTATCCATCACAAGAGACCAGTGACATCACCGAGACCCTTCATATTCATGAGAACACAGCCTATCCAATCACTAGAGACCAGTGACATCACAGAGACCCTTCATATTCATGAGAACACAGCCTATCCAATCACTAGAGACCAGTGACATCACCAAGACCCTTTATATTCATGAGAACACAGCCTATCCATCACTAGAGACCAGTGACATCACCGAGACCCTTCATATTCATGAGAACACAGTCTATCCAATCACTAGAGACCACTGACACCGGGACAAAATAACCTTTTTTTGAGCTGAAGAGACAGATCTTTAAACCATTGAACTTCGCATTAGTAAGGCTTCTACACTTGTCAGTGTCATTGTCCAGGGATTTGGGGCTGATAAAATGTTCAGCACTCCTGGGACAGATATCTGAGTCACATACACCCCCGCCAGACTCGGTGAGATATGTCACTGAGCTTTACGATAAGAGAAGTTCAATAGTCACACTTGCGTGCAGTCAGAGTTTGATGCTCTATGTGCTCTTGTAAAACGATGTTCAGTTTATTTTTAACTGTTCATGGCTTTTTACCACCAAGGAACCCTCAACATAACTTTCAGGTCTCAGGGAACTCCTGCTAATAATTACTATATCTACAGCTCACAGCACATTAGCCTTGTGGCCAGTGGGAAGAATGCTCCTTACATTGGTGATCAGTGAGAAGAATGTTCCTTACATTGGTGATCAGTGAGAAGAATGTTCCTTACATTGGTGATCAGTGAGAAGAATGTTCCTTACATTGGTGATCAGTGAGAAGAATGTTCCTTACATTGGTGATCAGTGAGAAGAATGTCCCTTACATTGGTGATCAGTGAGAAGAATGTTCCTTACATTGGTGGTCAGTGAGAAGAATGTTCCTTACATTGGTGATCAGTGAGAAGAATGTTCCTTACATTGGTGATCAGTGAGAAGAATGTTCCTTACATTGGTGATCAGTGAGAAGAATGTTCCTTACATTGGTGATCAGTGAGAAGAATGTCCCTTACATTGGTGATCAGTGAGAAGAATGTTCCTTACATTGGTGATCAGTAGGAAGAATGTTCCTTACATTGGTGATCAGTGAGAAGAATGTCCCTTACATTGGTGATCAGTGAGAAGAATGTTCCTTACATTGATGATCAGTGAGAAGAATGTCCCTTACATTGGTGATCAGTAGGAAGAATGTTCCTTACATTGGTGATCAGTGAGAAGAATGTTCCTTACATTGGTGATCAGTGAGAAGAATGTTCCTTACATTGGTGATCAGTAGGAAGAATGTTCCTTACATTGGTGATCAGTGGGAAGAATGTTCCTTACATTGGTGATCAGTGAGAAGAATGTCCCTTACATTGGTGATCAGTAGGAAGAATGTTCCTTACATTGGTGATCAGTGAGAAGAATGTTCCTTACATTGATGATCAGTGAGAAGAATGTCCCTTACATTGGTGATCAGTAGGAAGAATGTTCCTTACATTGGTGATCAGTGAGAAGAATGTTCCTTACATTGGTGATCAGTAGGAAGAATGTTCCTTACATTGGTGATCAATGAGAAGAATGTTCCTTACATTGGTGATCAGTGAGAAGAATGTTCCTTACATTGGTGATCAGTGAGAAGAATGTTCCTTACATTGGTGATCAGTGAGAAGAATGTTCCTTACATTGGTGATCAATGAGAAGAATGTTCCTTACATTGGTGATCAGTGAGAAGAATGTTCCTTACATTGGTGATCAGTGAGAAGAATGTTCCTTACATTGGTGATCAGTGAGAAGAATGTTCCTTACATTGGTGATCAGTGAGAAGAATGTTCCTTACATTGGTGGTCAGTGGGAAGAATGTTCCTTACATTGGTGATCAGTGAGAAGAATGTTCCTTACATTGGTGATCAGTAGGAAGAATGTTCCTTACATTGGTGATCAGTGGGAAGAATGTTCCTTACATTGGTGATCAGTGAGAAGAATGTTCCTTACATTGGTGGTCAGTGGGAAGAATGTTCCTTACATTGGTGGTCAGTGGGAAGAATGCTGCCCTCACAAATAGCTAATAGGGTCCTTGGTGTCGAAGGTTACTTATCAGGAAGGCAGAAACTGCTCATTGCTCAAAGACCTCCCATTGACCTCTGGAGGAACCCTGGTTGAGAAAGACAGGTCTAGGCCTTGTACATAATATTATTCCAGGACAATTTGCAGCATTTTCTGGGGTTGTTACCCTCCTGGCCATGCACTGTGGCTGGGGTGGTCGGGTGAATCATAATATTGACTGTCCAGCCATTTCAGCCGTTTCTTCCTAATTTGTTGCTGTATCATTCCACCTAAAAATACTACACACTTGATGATGGAAAGATCCCCAATCCCTCCATGTTGGTGTGTTCCTGTATTCGTTGAGTGCAAAGTGTCTTGTAGCAGTCACTGAACAGGTTGCAAGCTCTTGACCTAACATGCTTCTTTCTGTCCTTCTGCAGCCTGCAACTGTAACCTGCATGCCCGCCGCTGTCGCTTCAACATGGAGCTCTTCAAGCTGTCTGGCCGCCGGAGCGGAGGGGTCTGCCTGAACTGCCGCCATAACACCGCCGGCCGCCACTGCCACTACTGCAAGGAGGGATACTACCGGGACATGACCAAGCCCATCACCCACAGGAAGGCCTGCAAAGGTGAGGAGCGCTAGGCCTGGCGGGATGTATGGGGAACGCAGTGTGATCTCTACATACGGCATGTCTGGACATCCACATTCTGTAGAACTGAAGTCGGTTCATTTTTTTTGTCTGCAGCTTTATTGTTCTTTTATAGGTTTCAGCAAAGCTTCTGAAAATTGAGCCTTGTGGGTGGGGAGGAAGTTCATCACAGATCTTCTTGTGTGTTGGAGATCATTTTAATGCAGTATAAAAACCCAAAAGCAAACATTGATTATATTGCAGCTTACTAATTTTAAGATGTAATGGCTCCATTTGTTTTCATTTTTTTCTTCTATTTTCATCTGGTGATCCAGCCAGCAAGTTTTTTTTTTTTTTACAAGCTCTGCAGCAGAATGTATCAGTTTATATGAGATACATAAATAGTGCATAGAGGAAACCAATACCCTCTGCAGCCATCTTTGAGTGGACAGGTTTACATGGAACTTTCCCACATATAGGCTTATGGCACAATAGGGTTATTAACCTGTTCTCTGGTTGCGCTATGAGGTTTTTTTGGTTTATTATCTGAGACAAACCATTTAAAGGAGAAGTGTGGCTAAAGCTAGTTTGGCTGTACTTCTCCTGTGGGTCACAGGAGTGCAGTTTGTTCTGCACTCCTGTGACCTGTTTTCAGCAGACAGCGGACTGAAGCCCACTGCCGGCTGATGTCGCGAAGCCGGTCCATGCGACCTTATGGTCGGGATCCGTCCACATGCCTGGACCGGATCGGCGAGCCCCTGAGAGCCCCTGAGAGCCTGAGTTCCCCTCCACAGCCCAGCGCTCCAGTGAGCGCTTGAGGGGCAGAGCAGAGCCAGCAACTGACAGTCACCGGCTCTCTGCCCAGGGAGCTCTGAGAATGGAGCAATCTGCTGCGTTTGATCGCTCGGTTCTCAGCCTCAGAGCCAGCGGGGGGGACAGATGCATTGGCTGTGACCGATGATAAAGAGTGAGCTGGAGTTTGCCTTCAATTTGTTAGTGTATCTAAATCTGCTAATTTAACACTACCCATCCCCTTAGACAATGCTGCTGTCTGCTGTGCCTCCTGTTCTTATTCCTTCAGAGTTGTGCCTCACTAATACAGGAGGTATGTTACTGACCAGCAGGGCTGCTGTTAAAAATCATGGGGTCCCGTACAGCCTACCTGGCAGAGCCCCCCTTCCTCCGAATATATCAAAACGATATTTTCCCAAAAAAATACACTAAAATCATTATTAACGGACACAAACATAACAGAGAACCGGTATGAACAAGCCGTTTTTTAAATTTTTGTTTCAATCTTTTTAAATATTTTTTTACATTTACAAAAAAAAAAATTTTATGGAACAGGGAAGCCAGCAGCGCTGCGCAGGGGTCTGCATGTTGACAGAGTGGATCAGAAGCAGGCAGAACTGAGAGGGGTATCGGCGCAGGTGAAGCAATTACAGGAACGATGCCCTGTGTCTGTGACTCTCCCTACAGCAGCTGAAATCTGGCAGGAGGGAGAGGTCTTTCAGCTACTGCAGAGAGAGGCACAGGGCATCGTTCCTGTAGTTGCTTCCACTGTGCCGATACCCCTCTCCATTCTGCCTGCTTCTGATCTACTGGGCATCCTCCGCCCGACCGCATTGATTCCCTCTGCTGTTTGGGCCCCGCTGTGTACCAGGACCCCCTACAGGAGGACTGGTGGTCCACCCCTATCTGTGGCCCTGCTGGCCAGAAAACCAGGTGAAAACAGAGGGGGGGAGGAAAAGAAAACAAATGCAGCCGCCACATCTAACGATTGGTAAGCTGCAATATGCTACACTTTTGATTTTGGGTTTAATACCGCTTTATTGACTGCTGGGATGAGATCCATTAGCCTGTTCTTTTCAATCAGTCTGACATTACCCACAGAGACAGGCAGGGGCACAAACACCGCCCAGCACGGCTAAGCAGGTTGTGAGAATATCTATGGATTAACTTTAAAGGAAATCGAAACTTTTTGGTGCAGATTTAAAAATAAGTAACATTAATACAAATAATACGTTTAATAAATTTAAATACATTTAAAACTAAATACCGAGAAAAACAAAACAAAATGTTGTCGCTCGCACACGACTGAATAGTTGAAGTGAATTTTCTTGATGCAGAATAAACTTTCACTTCGCTTAGTGAATGAGGTGCGCGGACTTCAATCATCCAATCATGTGTGAGCTAAAAACTATTTTTTTATTTTTTTTTTTCTCTTGCACATAATTGGATATTCTTTTCAAAGTGAACTTGCTTTTAATCCTTTCGTAAATCAACCCCGATGTTCCTAGAAATTCCAGATTCCGCTGCCTGGCGTAGAAAGGGCGTGGAGCGTCGCGGCGTGCACCTGGCCGCCCTCTCCTCTTATAAAGCCATTCTCTCTCTCTCTATCGGGCCGCTGTGAACCTCCTGCACTGCTGGCAGGCAAACTGTTAAATTCCAGTGGCAGAGAAGGAGGTCAATGTTTCCCATATGTGCTATGTACACCCCCCCCCCTTCCTCCAGCCCAGCACAGGTGTGCATACCATTGGACAGTGCCTTGCATTGAACAGGTTAAGCAGAGAATGGAAAGGGAGGGGGGGGGGAGAGTCGGCTACAAAGGCTGCAAGCTTTGACGAATGGCCCCAGACATTGGGGAGAGAATCCCATTGAGCACAAGGGGGTGGGGGGGGGGGAGGGGGCAGGTTAATCTACCTGCAAACATCAGAGAGCGGCGGCGAGGGCACGTGAGTGTGTGTCTGCAGGTGTTGGCGGCCCGAGGTTAGCCGGTTCCCACAATCGCGCACAGACGTCAGCGCGGTTCTGCCGGTAAAATGACTATTGTGTTGGGGGTATGTGCTGAGCAGAGAGGCCGGCATACCGCAGAATGTACAAGAGAATGTTACATATATATATAAAATAAAATTCAGAAATTGGCGCAGATAGTGGGCCGGTCACAACTGCGAATATCTCACGTGGGTTTTAGCTGTCAGAACTGTAAAAAAAGATGGCTGTGCAGCTGTAGAATTTCGTTTAAATCAGGGATATGCAATTAGTGGACCTCCAGCTGTTGCCAAACTACAAGTCCCATCATGCCTCTGCCTCTGGGTGTCATGCTTGTGGCTGTCAGAGTCTTGCTATTCCTCATGGAACTTGTAGTTCTGCAACAGCTGAAGGTCCGCTAATTGCATATCCCTGATTTAAACGTGCATAGAGAAATTAAAAAAAAAAAACGTTCCTCAGAGCCCTTACTAAAGGCTAATAGACTGTTGCACTTTGCAAAGTTGCAGTTGCTCCAGAGCTTAGTAAATGAGGGGAAGCTCTGCTGACTTCCATCATCCAATCATGTGCAAGCAAACAAAATGCTGTTTTTTTTTCCTTGCACGTGATTGGGTACTCTTTGCAAAGCCTTACTTCATTTACTAAGCTCTGGAGCAACTGCACTTTGCAAAAGTGCACAGTCTATTTGCCTTTAGTGAATCAAACTCATTGGGGTTGATTTACCAAAGGCAAATAGACTGTTGCACTTTGCTGCTCCAGAGCTTAGTAAATGAGGTAAAGCTTTGCAAAGAGTACCCAATCACGTGCAAGGAAAAAAAAAAAACAGCATTTTTGCTTGCACATGATTGGATGGTGGAAGTCAGCAGTGCTTCTGTTAATTTACTAATCTCTGGATTAACTGCTCTTTGCAAAGTGCAGAGTTTATTTGACTTCAGTAAATCAAACTCATTGAGTCAAATCATTTTGTTTGAAATTCCTTAAAATTTCACGCAGTTCTGATACATGAACGGAATCCTAAATGTATAAAACGGGTTTCTTTTGTGCTCAGAACATGAAAATTACAATATGTACACCGATACCGATGCCGATACTAAGCATTTGCACGAGTATCGGTACTTGTGCGAATGCACCGATACTTAAAACCGATACCTACTGGCTCGGTTCTATCAGCTGTCAGCGGGATTCTCCAACGCCACCCCCCCCCCCCTCAGTGGGTGATGGACATGAACCCTGGGCTGTTCATTCGCTGTTATCACACAACTGGGTGGGCTCACAGTACAGTGCTCTGCGCCCCGAGCCCACACTTTTTTGAAGCCTATTAGAGCACAGGGCTCCAATCACATGCTTCAAACCCCCCCCCCCCTCCCCATTGGAATCCATGGTCCGCCGTCCTATATGTAGATCAGGGGACTGGACGCATGGATAGGGGGGGGCGGTGTCCCTGCACCCCTATTGGACGGGCCGCCACTGGTGTGCGGGACGGGGGAAGACGGGCATTTAGGGTAGTAGAGTGGAGAGCAGGAGTGCAGAACTAAGTGTACTCCTTAGTTCTGCACTTGTTAAATAACAAATTTCGGCAAATAAAAAATTCCTAATTTCACTCGCCCCTATCAGACACACAGAGAAGCAAACCTCTGCTGAGGAAATTCAGAGATTCAAATTATCTTTACTGGCACAAGAGAAAAATGTCAACTTTTTTTTTTTTTTTAGGATAAAATTTGGCCACATACAGTAAATTAAAAATCTAAAAGCTGTGTCATATTGCTGTGTACAAAACAGTCAACTTAACCCCTATGATGGAAACATATGGCAAATTAATGAAAGGGATTACATTATAGTTCTTATTTCAGATCAGTAGGATTCCCAGTGAACTTCCCAGTCAAGAAATGGTTTCTGAACTACCACCCATTATAAGCAGTAATGCCTGTCATTCTGTGGCTCCGGTGCTGCAGCATATTCAATTAGGAGCTCATAAAGTTTGGGCGCTTTTCATGTTAGATTTGGAGATGCCTTTCTTTGCATTTTTTGTAATGCAATTTTCAAACTCAGAAATGTAAATATATATAGAGGAAGATATAAAGAGGAAGATGTGATCTGCCTTCCAATGAAGAATGTTAAACAAGAATTGTCCAGTGCAGAGTTTCTCAACCAGGGTTCCTCCAGAACAGGGTTTCTCAAACAGGGTTACATGAAACCTTATGATTCCTCCAGAGCAGGTTTTCTCAACCAGGCATCCATAAAAACCTCAGGGTTCCTCCAGGACAGGGTTTCTCAACCAAGGTTCCATTGAACCCTAGGGTTCCTCCAGAGCAGGGTTTCTCAAACAGGGTTCTGTGAAACCTTATGATTCCTCCAGAGCAGGTTTTCTCAACCAGGCATCCATAAAAACCTCAGGGTTCCTCCAGGACAGGGTTTCTCAACCAAGGTTCCATTGAACCCTAGGTTTCCTCCAGAGCTGGGTTTCTCAACCAGGGTTCCATGAAACCTTATGATTCCTCCAGAGCAGGGTTTCTCAACCGTACATCCATAAAAACCTCAGGGTTCCTCCAGGACAGGGTTTCTCAACCAAGGTTCCATTGAACCCTAGGGTTCCTCCAGAGCAGGGTTTCTCAACCAGGGTTCCCTGAAACCTTATGATTACTCCAGAGCAGGGTTTCTCAACCAGGCATCCATAAAAACCTGAGGGTTCCTCCAGGACAGGGTTTCTCAACCAGGGACCCATGAAACTCCAGGGTTTCTGCAGATGTTGCTAGGGGTTTCTTGAGCAATGAGCAATTTCTGCCTTTGATCTTTTTAGCCATCTGTAAGAAAGTAATTCTTCTCAATGACCACAAGTGTAAGGAGCATTCTTCCCACTGACCATCACACTAATGTATCATGAGTTGTAAATATAGTAATTTTTAGAATGGGTTCCGAGACCAGAAAGTTATTTAAGGGTTCCTCTGTGTCAAAAAGGTTGAGAAAGGCTGGCTCAGAGTATGAACCTCCTGACAATGTTTCAGGTAGTTTTTTCATGTCACTTACCTCTACAGGCCTAGATACAGAATGTGTTTCTGATTTCCTGCATTTTAATACAAATTACCACAGTTTGGCCTAATACACCAATGGTTAGATGATCTCCCCAGTGATGCTCAATGCCATGGCCTACAGATACAAGAGTGTGGTCTGTAATTCTGGCTCCTGAAAATCCAAAGTAATCATCATATTCTTAAATTGATTCCTAAAGACCTTCTATTACACCCAGAACAGAAGAAGAAAGCAGGTGTGTGGGAGGTTGTGCCGTATAAATGAATCATGGCGTGTTTTCAGCGCCAGTTACCTTGCCCTGCCAAGAGGCCGATCATGGTAAAGCACAATGTTTTCACTATGCTCTCTTTAGAAGTTTCCTGAAGTATCATCTTAATATTGTGACCCACGATAAATTCTTAGTGGCCTCTGTTCAGGCTAACAAGGTCCGATGAGCTGGATTCCGCTGACTAGTGAGGGTGCAGGCTGGGGAAAGGTTTGTCCAGATCAGGGGTCTCCAAACTCTCTAAACAAAGGGCCAGTTTATTGTCCTTTAGACTTTAGGGGGGCCGGTCTGTGGCCATCAGGAGTACAAAATGTCCCAGCATCAGTGGGAGTAAACAATCCACCATCCTCAGTGTCAGTGGGAGGAATTGTGCCCCATCATTGGGAGGAATTGTGCTCCATCATTGATGTCTTAGGTAGGATTTGTGCCCCATCATTGGTCCCCATTGTTAGTGTCAGTGGGAGGAATTGTGCCCCATCATTGGTGTCATTGGGAGGAATAGTGCCCCGTCATTGGTGTCATTGGGAGGAATTGTGCTCCATCATTGATGTCATAGGTAGGAATTGTGCCCCATCATTGGTGTCATTGGGCCCCATTGTTAGTGTCAGTGGAAGGAATTGTGCCCCATCATTGGTGTCATTGGGAGGAACTGTGCCCCATCATTGATGCCATTGGGCCCCATTGTTGGTGTCATTTGGAGGAACTGTACCTTTCATTGGTGTATGTGAATAAAATAGTGCCCCATGAGCCAGATAAAAGCAAGCAAAGGGCTGCATCTGGCCCTCGGGCTGCAGATTGGAGACCACTGTTCCAGACCCAAGACACGCTGTGGAATTGGGAAGAGATATCCCAGCTGCCGCACACCTTGCCCTGGTTAGCAGGTAAAAGCAGCCTCAGCTGGATTCATCCAGGCCATGCCCCCAACATGTTTCGCCCCGCCCCTGGGGACATGGCTTGGATGAATCAAGCTGAGGCTGCTAACCACTCGGGCTGGGTGAGGTATGTGGCGGCCAGGCTATCTCTTTCAACTTCTACATCATCTTAATATTGTTGCAAAAGATAATAATACCATTGTGTCATATAATGGCTGCTTGACCCTAATAGATTTCTGGTTTAAGATTTGTTAGTAAGGATCAGGACTGGCGGAGTTTGGTGCCTTTGCGGACCAGAGCAACCACTTTGTTTTTCCAGAAAGACACAAGGGTGTTGTCCTTGCCTCATCTACAAGGAACCGAGGCGGCTTTATCTTCCCATAAAAACATTATTTAATAACATTATTCCGTCCAACGGATTAACCTCCGCTTCCACCATATTGTGTTTCAGGCACAGAGACAATACTGTAATGAAATCCGTCACCTAAACTCTCTCTGACACCAAATTCCTTCCTGAAGAGGCCTGCAATCACAGGGTGGGCCCGAAATTACTGCAAAACATCCCGGCTCTCCTCTACCATTCAATAAAAGGAGAATTATAAAGCCCAGATCTGGCTTTTTATATTAAAATGTTAAATACAAAGGGGGAGGTGATCCTCCTGTATGGCAGAAGCCTTGTACTGGGATATATGAGACGTCCAGCTTTCACTTCTTCTCCACCTGCTGCATTTTTGTTTCTTCATAAGGTTGAAACAAACTTTTCTGTAGGAGGTTGGTGATTTACAGACCTCAAACAGCTAAGATGTTTAGACATCTGGATAACAGGGGGTTAGCCTGAGTGCTTCCATCTTGTCCCTGGGGAACACTTCATGTACACCAGTTAGCGATATTTGCTTCCAATTTGTTCTCAGCAACTGCCTCCATCTTTTTCTTTATGAGGTAGCTTTGTTCAGCAGCTAGCCTAACTAATTCCATCTTGTCCTTAGAGGGGGGCATTTTTACACCATACACCAGCCTTTCTGAGGTTGCTTGAGCAACAGTACGCCTAATCGTCTCTGTCCTGTCTTCAATTAGGCTTCTTGTCTAGCAGTTAACCTGAATGCTTCCATCTTGTCCTCAGTAGAGCTTATCAATTATGCTGACTGCCTCCATCTTGTTCTCGGTAAGGCTTTTTTCTTTTTTAAGCTTTGCGGTGCAGGCTTTAGTGTAGCAGTTAGATGGGCTGCCTCCATCTTATCCTTGCTAAGGCTTCTTCCTTGTAGCAACTAGCTTGATTGCCACCAGATTGCCTCCATCTTGTCCTTGCTAAGGCTTCTTCTTTGTAATAGTTAGCTTGATTGCCACCAGATTGCCACGATCTTGTCCTTAGGTAGGCATTTTCTGCACCAGTTACCTTAACTTCTTCTATTCTGCCCTTAGCAAGGTTTCCCAAGCAGCAGTAAGCCTAACTTTTTCCATCTTGTCTTCAATTAGTCTTCTTGTCTAGCAGTTAGCCTAACTGCTTACATCGTGTCCTCAGTTTGACTTCTTGTGTAGCAATTAAGCCGTCTGCCTCCACTTGGTCCTCAGTAGGGCTTCTTGTGGAGGAGTTAGACTGACTGCCTCCTTCTTGTCCTTACGAAAGCTTCTTCTGCAATAGATAGACTTGTTGCCTTATTCTTGTCTTCAGAAAGGATTCTTTTGAGGTAGTTATTTCATCTTGTTCTTATTGAGTTTTCTCTTGCAGCAATTGGCCCTAACTGCCTCCATCTTGTCCTCATGAAGGCTTCTTGTTCAGAAGTTGGCCGCACTTCTTCCATTTTTATCTTCAGAAAGGTTTCTGCCAAACTTTCTCCATCTTGTTTTGAGAACATGTACTTCTATGTTTTACTCTCAGTCTGTGTAGAACCGATACGTACACGACATTTCTGAAATAACTGCCCCATTCCCCACATCTTTTGTGCATCATACTCCGTCATCACCCCCTGCGCCCACATTCTGATTTTGTTACTTTTTTTGGTTGTCTGCTGAGCCAAATACATAATGTGACCTTTCAATATGTTCTTGTTTGACAAATATATATCAGGGTGACATGCCAGGTGTTACATATAGACGTACGTACATTACGCATTGCTCAGCGCACCTGTGTGATCCTGTCAGCAGGTGTATATTAACCTCTCCCTGGCCGCCCAGTGACAGTCCCTGACATTACAGGGTCACCGACACCCTGTGCTAAAAAAAAAAAAAAGACCTGGGTGCATTGTTTTAAGGGAAACACACATTTTAGTCCTTTTTAACAGAAGTTTAGATACTTCACGGATGGCTTGCCGTCGGCCGTGTTAAAATTTATTGACACAAGGACAGGGTGACGCATGCAGCATTCAGATTACTGACATTTTCACTTGGCATTTTAAGCGCTCATAAAACATTCACCACCTTTTGTGAGCAGGAGAATGACACGAAGATTAAGCTGTCCAAACACTTTCAGTTTCCTGCTGTTCACGTACGGTGTATCGAACAATTTTCAGCATGAACTCCTTCCCATTCACATATAATATGCGTACTATATAACTTTTTAATGATACATTACATATATTACATTTTCCTAGACCTTGTTTTGCTTCTAAGACAGTTACAAGAAATGTCCCTTGTCAAGTGAAGCTGCAAATTTTATCAAGTAATGTGGAGAAAGTCACTGCAGGTTCCTCTAGGCATCAGATATCATATTCCCTGCAAGGCAATGGCCAAATGTGCACACTTGGACCACTTGAAGGTCCTTCTTCAGGCTCTTCCTGTTATAGGTTGACAATGCTCTACCAATGTCTCCCAATTATGCTCTTGGGTTGTCAGCCTGTCAAATGAGCTTCCTATGGAGACTGCAAGTGGCTGTTTTAACACACGTGTAGGCATGGTCAACTGTTGCAAAAGAATAATGGGACAAGGGGGTGCGACCATCTTAAATGTAGATTTTTATTGGTCGAGGGGGCACCAACCTTCTAAGTAACCACTGTTGTGACCATCAGGAAACTACCCCTGAGGAACGTTATTCAGCCATCGTTGAAGCGCATGTAGACAGGGGTTGGTTGTTCCTTATGACTGAAGTTTTCAAGGTGGCCTTGGGGCAGAACTAGATCTAGGACACAAGTATTAGATAGGTAAGTAGAGTTTTCCATAGAAAAGGTTGTCAGTCCAAACATTCCTATAGAGGCCACTTTTCTTACTGGAACATGTATGGACTTTGTCAGGTGAGGAGTTACAGATGTTTCAGTGGTGCTAAGTAGCAGCTCCCAATTAACTATTATGGGCAACTGATGGTCCTAGATCTACAAAGCTGAACAATCCAAAAATAATAATACAAAAATTCTACATGCACAACATTTCTGAAATAACTCCAGCATTCCACACATCTTTTGTGCACCATATTCCTCTTCCTAGAGTCTGAAACCAGACAGAGAACTCTAGCGGTGAACAGGCTTCCAATGGAGATTACGTCTGAGCAAGTCCACATTCTTCTCAGATCACCACACCAGGACTGGAGGAGAAGGTCCCTGATGGTTCTTTTGAGCTCTAGTTCTAGTGTACTAAATTCTGATTATTGCTTACAACCCTGGACTATCATCTTGGTCCTCTTGTTCAGGGGTCTCCAAACTTTCTAAACAAAGGACCAGTTTACTTTCCGTCAGACTTTGTGGGGGCCGGGCTATTCCTGGAGTAAGCAATTCCCCATCTATGGTATTAGGGGGAGAAATACTGCCCTGATTGTTGGTGTTAGTCGAAGGATTAGTGCCCCATCATTGGTGTCAGTGGCAGAAATAGTGCCCAATTCTTGGTGTCAGTGGCAGGAATAATGCCTCCGGAGCTGGATAAAGGCAAGTAACGGGTGGCAGTTTGGAGACCATTGCTCATCTTCCAGGTGCCTCGAGCACTTACCACAAACTATGCAACATATAAGCAGAATTATGGTGATTCAATTTTGCCTACCAGTCTAGAATACCTTCCATTGAGAACAACATTGGTTCTGTCACATGTCTTCTAAAAAAATATTAGTGTATAAAATATAGTGTATGTCTGGGAAAAATACCAATAATAGGAAATGTATGTAGTACATCTCTGTAATACAAGCCAGTGCTGGGACCCCCTAAGCATAAATTCCTTCTGCAAGCCAAAATTCTCCACAAACAAACCCCCTCCCCTCTTCCAGTACAAATCCCCCCTCCCAGCTCAAATCCTCTCCCTCCCAAAATCCCCCCTCCTGGTACAAATCCCCCCCCTTAAATTTGCCTTCTAAGCATAAATCCCCCCCCCACACACACACAAATTTCCCCTACTAGCACAAATCTTCCCCTCCAAATTCTTCCTTACAGAAATCCACCCTCCTAGTACAAATCACCCCTTCTAGCACAACCCCCCCAAATCCCCACTGTGCCCAGGGCAGCCTTCCCTTCCGCCCACCCCTTATCCTGTCCCTGATACAAGCACATTTCTATGTTTTGCCTCTTGTAAATATAATGAAAGAAACACCTATTGGTCTGGCAGAAATCCAGTGAGCTCCTAACTTCTGTAGTGAGCCGACAACGCTGCCTCCGTTGTGCAGAAATCCCACACAGTGTGGTCAGCTCTGCCCAGTTCTACACTTCTGCTGGACTACAGAACACCTCTACTTCTGTAATGGAGATGGGAAGAGGTAAGGTGTTCTGTCACCCAGCCAGGGCTGGTGCAAGGATTTTTGACACCCTAGGCGAAGCCTCATTTTGCCGCCCCATTTGCTCCACCTCCTTTGCCCTGCCCATGTGACAGAAGGTGCTGCTATACAGGAAGCATTGGCTCTGCTTTCTCTAGTGCTGGCTCCAAAGCTGTGCTGCACCTCTAATTACACTACCGGTCGGACTGAGTTAGTTACATGCTGCATCCTTGCAGAGCATGCAGACATGGAGGGAAACCACCCTAGGCGGCTGCCTAGTTTGCCTAGTGGTAGCACCGGCCCTGCATCAGGCAAGTGAGAACACTGCTTGGGATTCAGCAGAAGCGACACTACATAATCGGGCTCTACCTAATTTATGTTTTACATAACTTACTGCAAGTCTACAAGACAGGGACTGATTGAAAACAACAGAAATTCTGCAGTCTCCAATGAGATGAAGCATCCACAAGGCTCCTGGGTTAGACAGAGACCATGTGATCTAGGCTTTAGGCCACTGATGGGAGACCAGGACCCAGCAGTGCTTTAGTCATGGCATGAAAGATGGAGTTGCTGACTTGTGCCCTGCACCTCGCGTAGCTTCCAAATGACAGGTCCACTTTAGGTCAGTTTACGATGCTGTAATTCAAAGAGCCATCATGGCTTGCTTCCATCTGAAAGTGAATCATGCAGCGCACGCATCCAGCTTTCATCTAACACAACAAAAGGAATATTGAAGAGTTGAAACCGCGCCTGAAAGATAAACATAACAGACAATGGCGCAAGACGCTGCCTAAAAGATGAAGGCCGTGACATAAAATTATCACTGAATTTTACTTTATAGTAAATGTAATTATATTTCATCTCAAACATGTTCCTGAGGCAAGAAACATGGGCTCTCCAAGGTCTGTAGTCCATGGACCTCTTTGACCGCTTCTTTTTAACCACATCTGTATGCCCGGGCGGAAGGATTGGCCAATCACTTGACCAATGACTGGTCCCGTTGGCTCCCAATCATTAGCAAAGGGCCGAGAGCTCTGTCACTGTGCGGTGACCGCGCTGTCAGCACAGGAACCTCTGCTACCCATGGAAGCATATGTGGGTCATGTGAGCGACCCATCCTCTTTGCCGCCACAGATATGCATTACCTGGACAGCAAGAGCTTAAAAGAACTTTAAGGTGATAGTAAACCGCAGGTAATAAAAAAATTAAATAAAAAAATCCCCTGCAAGACAATGTCATAATGTGCTAGTATGCATCGGTGTTTGTAGTCCACTTTGGAAGAGCAGCCTAGGGTAGCCTTTCTCAAACTTTTCAACACAGAGGAATCCTTGAAATAACTTTCCGGTCTCCGGGAACCCCCTGCTAAAAATGACTATATCTACAACTCATGATACATTAATGGGATGGTCAGTGGGAAGGATGCTCCTTACATTTGTGGTAATTGGAAGGAATTACCCCCTTACAGATAGCTAAAAATATCAATGGTGTCAGTGGGAACTTATCTGAGAGGCGGGAATTGCTCAAGGAACCCCTAGCAACCTCTGGAGAAACCTTAGGGTTCCATGGAAGCCTGGTTGAGGAACCCTGGTCTCTATAGATATAGTACAGTGAGTGTCACCCTAGGACAGGAAGTGTTCTACTGGCAGGATCACCAGGTCAAAATAAAGAAAAAAATCCTGAAAAAAAGAAAACTAATGCAGCCTCCACATCTAGGGACTGGTAAGCGCTAATATAGAAAAAAGTGCTTTTAGGATTAGATATGCAGAAGTCTAGTTTTAGATGGTCCCCTTTGTGCGTTCCTTGCAGATGCACTGACAGCCCACGGACCACAGATTGTGAAACAATTAACCAGAGGGGAGCTTTAGGAGGTCAAAAACTAAAAGAAAGTAGAAAAAAAAAAAAACTGAAGACAGTCTATAGGAAGTAGAAAAGTGAACAGGGAGGTAATATAGGGGAACGCAAATACCGCAAAGCAAGAGAAAAGTTTGAAAAAGGGTAACCTGTATAGGAATATACAGTGGGGGAAAATAATGATCGTCTCCCCTGCAGATTGTGTAGGTTTGCCCACTTACAAAGAAATGAAGGGTCTATAATTTTTATCATAGGTGTATTTTATATGATAGAGACAGAATATCAACCAAAAACCGAGAAAAAAACACACAATACAAATGTTATAAATGGAGTTGCAGTTCAGTGAGTAAAATAAGTATTTGATCCCCAAGTAAAACATGACTTAGTAGTTGGTGGAGAAACCCTTGTTGGCGATCACAGAGGTCAGACGTTTCTTGTAGTTGATCAGGTTTGCACACATCTCAGGAGGGATTTTGGTCCACTCTTCTTTACAGATCTTCTCTAAATCCTTAAGGTTTCTTGACTGTCACTTGGCAACTCGAAGTTTCAGCTCCCTCCATAAATTTTCTATAGGATTAAGGTCTGGAGACTGGCTAGGCCACTCCATGACCTTAAGGTGCTTCTTCTTGAGCCACTCCTTTGTTGCCTTAGCGCAGTGGTTCTCATCTCCGGTCCTCAGGGCCCACTAACAGGCCAGGTTTGCAAGATAACTGAAATACATCACAGGTGATATCATTTGCTGCTCAGTGATTGCAGTATTTTAGTCTGCATCTCCCCAAGGTAATACCTAAAATCTGGTCTGTTGGTGGGTCCTGAGGACTGGAGTTGAGAACCACTGCCTTAGCGGTATGTTTTGGGTCATTGTCACCCTGGAAGACCCATCCATGACCCATCTTCAGTGTTCTGGCTGAGGGAAGAAGGTTCTCCTCCAAGATTTTACAATATATGGCCCCGTCCATTGGCCCCTCAATGCGGCAAAGTCGGCCTGTACCTTTATCAGAGAAACAGCCCCAAAGCATCATGTTTCCACGTTTGTGCTTGACTGTAGGGATGGTGTTCTTAGGCTCATAGTTTTTCTTCCTCCAAACACGAGTCGAGTTAATGCCAAAGAGCTGAATTTTGGTCTCATCTGACCACAGAACTTTCTCCTAATCCTTCTCTGAATCATTTAGATGTTCATTGGCAAACTTCAGAAGTTCCTGTCCATGTGTCTTCTTGAGGAGGGGGACCTTGCAGGCACTGCAGGATTTCAATCCATGGCGGCATATTGTGTTAGCAATGGTTTGTTTTGGTGACTGTGGTCCCAACTGCCTTGAGATCCTTCACAAGCTCCTCCCGTGTAGTTCTGGGCCGATTCCTCACTTTTCTCATGATCATCCTCACCCCATGAGGAGAAATCTTGTATGGATCTCCAGACTGAGAGCGATTGATGGCTATTTTTTACATTTGCGAATAATCGCTCCAACAGTTGTCTCCTTCTCACCAAGCTTCTTGCTGATGGTCTTGCAACCCATTCCAGCCTTGTGTAGGTCTACAATCTTCTCCCTGAAGTCCTTTGACAGCTCTTTGGGCAAGCTTTGGTCTTGCCCATGAGGTGTGAATGGAAGAAAGAGATTCTGTAGACAGGTGTCTTTTATACACATAACGAGTTGTCGTTGGGAGCACCTTCTTAAATTGACAGGACTAATCTGTGTACCTTATGAGCCAGAATTATTGTTGGTTGGTAGGGGATCAAATACTTTTTTTACTCACTGAATTGCAACTTAATTTATAACATTTGTATTGTGTGTTTTTTCTGGATTTTTGGTTGATATTCTGTCCCTATCATATAAAATACACCTATGATAAAAGTTATAGACCCTTCATTTCTTTGTAAGTGGGCAAACTTACACAATGTGCAGGGGAGCAAATAGTTATTTTCCCCACTGTATACAAAGATAGACGGCAGAAAGACAATAAAGGAGAGACCTGAACAGCAATACAGGGAAGTGAAAAGACATCAATACAAACTATAAAATGTGGTGAAGAAAAGCAAGACATTTACAGAGCATAAAGACAGAGAGAGAGAGAGAGAGGAGGAAGAATATTGGGTCTTGATGAAAATATAATAAATTACAGATGTTTTAAAACAGCCTTTCTCAACCCTTTTTTACCCCAGGGGAACCCCTAAAATAATGTTCAGGTCTTGGGGAACCCTTGCCAAACCAATTCATTGCAGGTGAAATAAGAATTCCCCTTACATTGGTGGTCAGTAGGAAGATGGCACCCCTTACAGTGGTGGCCAGAATACCACCTTTATCTCATTCGCTTTTCCAAGTGGGGTTGGCCCTGGAACTATGCAGGTACCATCAAATGGGAGGCCACTGGGAAAAATGGCCTTTACATTGGTGGCCAGAAGGAAGTAGTAGTCAGAAGGCCACTGGCTTTGTCAAGTGGCTTTGGCTTCAGAACTATTCAGACAACATTAAATAAGAAATATATCAGTCACAACCCAAGAAACCCATGGTAATCTCTGGAGAAACCCTAGGAATTCACGGAACCTTGGTTGAGAATGGCTAAAAGAAAACAAAATTGCAGCCCCATTACCAAACTTTGATGGAAGGTGGTCATTAAGAAGATGGAACCCAAAAAAAAAAAAAAAGAAGATGGAACCCCTTAGTGTTGGTCAGAATACCACCCTCACCTTATTGGCTTTTCCAAGTGGGGTTGGCTCCTGAACTATGCAAGTACCATCACATAGAAGGCCATTGGGGAAAATGGCCCTTACATTGGTGGTCAGAAGGCCACTGGCTTTTGCTTCAGAACTATTCAGACACTATTTCAACCCCAACACAAGGAACCCTTGGTAACCTCTGGAACAATTTAGGAATCCAAGGAACCCCTGGTATCCTTTGGAGAAACCAGAGGAATCCAAGAAACTCCTGGTAACCTCTGGAGAAATCCAAGAAACCCCTGGTAACCTCTGGAGAAATCAGAGGAATCCAAGGAACCCCTGGAAACCTCTGGAGAAACCAGAGGAATCCAAGGAACCCCTGGTAACCTCTGGAGAAACCAGAGGAATCCAAGGAACCCCTGGTAACCTCTGGAGAAACCAGAGGAATCCAAGGAACCCCTGGTAACCTCTGGAGAAACCAGAGGAATCCAAGGAACCCCTGGTAATCTCTGGAGAAATTCAAGGAACCCCTGGTAACCTCTGAAGAAAATGGTTTAATCAAAAGGAACCCCTGGAAACCTCTAGAGAAATCCTATAGGGTTCCAACGAACCCCGGTTGAGAATGGCAAAAAAAAAAAAATGCACCCCCATTATGAAAAAAAAACATGGAGTGTGTAAAGGGAAGTAAAACACTGTAAATGTTTTTAATAGAAGAACAAAGATTAGATTTTAATATTTTGCAGGTGGGCAGGAGTAGAAAAAGGCATCAGTTCACGGCAGTTGTTCCCACAACAGATAGAACGAAAGACTCTACGAAAAGGGTTTTAATATAGAGTGCGGTCAAAGCAACCAATCAGATACTTTACCGAGCTGTCATTGTCTTTATAATGTTAATTACATATTGTGTTTTTATTACAATTGTATAAACTGACCAATGTTTTGTGAAAGTGGAAGGCGGCCATTTTGTAGGAAGGGCTTCCCCAGGATTCTTGAATGCTGGATCCGAGTGAGCCCGTAGGCTTCCCAAATGCTGAACTTCCTCACAAAATGCTTGGCCTTTATTAAAGTGCACCTGTCTTATCAGCACATTAGGAATATTATTATTATCAGTATATCTGTTTGTGATTTTATGCAATGAATCTATAGCTTGTATTGGCTTCAGTAGACAGCTTGCATGATAGATTCCCCCTCCCCCCTCCCCCACCCTGCTCCCCTGTTCCTCTTGGCTGTCCCCTCCCTGGCGGACCTCGGCATCACCGTGTAATGTGGTACTTGTGTTTTGGCTTTGTGACCTTGTGCTGTTTTTTCCAAACCCTTCTTGTCTGTTCCACCCCGCAGCCTGCGACTGCCATCCTGTTGGTGCGGCCGGCAAAACCTGTAATCAGACCACGGGCCAGTGTCCCTGCAAGGATGGCGTGACTGGCATAACGTGCAATCGATGTGCCAAGGGCTACCAACAAAGCCGCTCGCCCATTGCCCCCTGCATAAGTATGTCTCGTCAAACTTTATGTGTCGTACAAACTATTAACCAGCAATGCCATTTACTCTAGACCTAAGACGTATCCAGAATGTTTGACGGAAGGGTCTTGAGGCGTTAAAGCAACAATCAATAGGCTTCATGTATAGGAATGATCGAATAGAATAGGTTTCCATCAACTTCATTAAAATTCTCGTTCTTCCTTATGCATGAGGCCTATTGTACCATGGTTCATGGGTGTTTACTATCTAAACACCCACCAAGAAGCAATACAATGGCTTTGGCTCCTAGTAGTTCTCTGGAATTCTCATATTAAACCTATGAGATGGCTGCCAGGTAGAAGCAACATGCCAAAAGCCAACACTTTGGAATCAATCGGGTTAGTTACGAGTCTGATTGTAGAGGCAGCCATTAAATCAACTGACTATAGAAGCCTATTGAATCTTTAGGCAGCTACCTCTGAATAGATTGGCCATAGCCTTGGGCCATTGATTTATCCAGGGAAAAACATTGAAACATCTATGAGTAAATGGTATTGTTCTCCACCAAACGTCTCCTACTAACAATGTGTGATGTGATTGTGAGTTGAAGAGAGCCCGGCGTGGGATTCATCGAACCCAGCCGTAACCCATAGCAGCCAATAGATGGCGGGCAGTAGCGTCAACAAATTGCTAAAGAGGTTCTCCACTCTAAATAAGCTCCATCAGCAATTGCCAAGTCATCATTTCCTTATTCCAGTCTTTAAAGTGGTTGTAAACCCTTCCATATACCCACTGAATTGACTGGCCTCAGGTGATACACAGAGATGAAACAAACCCTCCTACATAAGTTGTACCTGTTTATCTATAGATGTCTTTCCCCTACATCCATTCAAAGTGCAGAATTTACACAGGAGATCTCTCAGCTCTGAAAAGCAGGGGGCGGAGAGCTGACGTTACATCAGTGAGGAGAGCTCTGAGAGTTAATTGAAAGGCAAGAGACACGCCCCCCCTTCACACAGGAACAGAGCTGAAGCTGGCAATCAGCTGGAGGTCCCTCCCCTGTCACCATTTTTCTCTTGGTGTCGGGAAATCCCATCAGAAGTGACTCATGCAGAAAGCAGAGGGAGCAGGCAGCAGACAGAAATAACACTTAGTGCATAGCAGAGGAAGCAGGCAGCAGACAGAAATGACACTTAGTGCATAGCAGAGGAAACAGGCAGCAGACAGAAATTACACTTGGTGCATAGCAGAGGAAGCAGGCAGCAGACAGAAATTACACTTAGTGCATAGCAGAGGAAACAGGCAACAGACAGTAATGACACTTAGTGCCTAGCAGAGGAAACAGGCAGCAGACAGTAATGACACTTAGTGCATAGCAGAGGAAGCAGGCAGCAGACAGAAATTACACTTAGTGCATAGCAGAGGAAGCAGGCAGCAGACAGAAATGACACTTAGTGCATAGCAGAGGAAGCAGGCAGCAGACAGAAATGACACTTGGTGCATAGCAGAGGAAGCAGGCAGCAGACAGAAATGACACTTAGTGCATAGCAGAGGAAGCAGGCAGCAGACAGAAATGACACTTGGTGCATAGCAGAGGAAGCAGGCAGCAGACAGAAATGAGACTTAATGCATAGCAGAGGAAGCAGGCAGCAGACAGAAATGACACTTGGTGCATAGCAGAGGAAGCAGGCAGCAGACAGAAATGACACTTAGTGCATAGCAGAGGAAGCAAGCAGCAGACAGAAATGACACTTAGTGCTCTGGATGGAGACAAGTACACACTATAGAGTAGGAGCCTCCAAACTTTCTAAGCAAAGGGCCAATTTGCTGTCCTTTAGGCTTTAGGGGGGGGCGGACTGTGGCTAGTGGGTGTACAAAATACCTTCACATCAGTGCCCCATCATTGGTTTTAAAGGAGAAACAGTGCCCCGTTGAGAGTGTCAGTAGGGGGAATGGTGCCCCAACATTGGTATCAGTTAGTGGAATAGTGCCCCAAGGGCCAGATAACAGCAGGCAAAGGGCCACATCCGGCCCCCCGGGCCGCAGTTTGGTGACCACAGCTATAGAGGGATATGCATTGTTCATATTTCATGTCTGAGGTTTACAACCACTTTAAGGACAAGGTTGTAATTTTTAAGCTTCCAGTCCCGCCAACTACCGATCTATAGTCTGGACAGAGAGCTGTCTTGAACGGTTCTGTCTATGTGTTAGCAGCACAGAAACTTTGGCCTGCCCAGTAATGCATACATGTGGGCAATAAAGCCCACCCTTTTGCTGCTGCACATACGTGTTACGTGGGCAGCAACAGGTTAAATAAAATAGAACTTGCGCTAAAACGTTTTTCACACTTTTTTTTATGTCCCCAGAAACCTCCCCAGTGGTGACAGAGCTGCCAAAAAAACAAAACAAAACAAGAGTAGCATCAGACCTAATGATGAAAGAGTCAACTTCATTTTAATGGTTCAATCACATAAAACCAATGACGCGTTTCACTGCCCAAAACATCCCTCCTTCATCAGGGCTTGAAAACTTTGTCAGCGCTTAAATGGACTCGGTGAAGGCAAAAAAAAAAAAGCAAACAGATCTGTCCTTCATCAAATCTATTTAAGAGCTGACAAAGTTTAAAAGCCAACACGAAGGAGATATGTTTTGGTTGCCGAAACGCGTCGGATGTTTTACCAATTCTGCCTTTTTCCTCAATTGGTCTGCTGCTCCTGTTGTATTGTTTTATGTTCTTGGTGCCCACTGGAAGGAAGCCATGGTTCATGGGGGTAGTCTCACCAGAACCAGTGAGCTTATTGAATAATTTTGTTCTCCTTACCCCTATGAACAATTAATTATTGAAGTCACAGAACCTCCTGGAGATTTTTGGAAATAAAAACCTGACGGGTTCCAAAGCTTCCATTCAAGGAAACAAGGTTTTGGCTGATTGTTCCACTTAATAAAAAAGTCTTTCTGTCCTAGAGCTAAGAGATGTGATTGGCTCTGATACTCTAGCCTTATTCCTTCCCCAGCCTGCCCCATCATCATTGGGACTCTGTTTTTCCAATAATAGAGGCTCAACATCACATGTGGGCGTTACCTAGGACCTGCCTAGGAAAGACAACACCAATCAGGGCATTTTGATATTTGCATAACTCCTCCCAAGGGCCAGCCCACTACTTGCACCAGGGCTGAGAGCTCTTGAGAAGGAGCACTGAGGCCGGAGGTCTTAGAAAGGTTTACATAGAAAAGCACAGAGATCCAATGATGACATCACTGGATCTATCTAAAATACATTTTGTAAAGATAATGGAATGATTTTAATTAAAATATTAATTAGCATATTGACGAGGGAGGAACCAGGGATAGCAAAATATAAGCAGAATAAACTTCAGCTTTAAGATGATTTTTTTGTGACCGCCTCTGCCCCCGCCCCCCCCATTATGAGCAATACTGAGCAAGGAAAATGCCCATTCTGATTGGCCTTTCCCTTAAAGGGAACCTGTCACTAATAAAGTAACACCTTATTGGATAAATTTACCTGTGCTCCTTTCTGCTGTAGAGTCAGAGACTTTAATAAAAGGAGCCAAAACTGATGATTTTCAAGTAAAAGTTGTTTTACTCTTCCCTCCAGTGTGTGACAGGTTCTCTTTAGGTCAGCGCTGCCTGAAAATAACTGCCACTAGTTTCCTGGCTGCTCGTGTAGGAAAATACGCTAACAAAGTCATTAAATTTATACTAACATGACTGCAATGTACAATGAGCCCTGCCATAGAACAAACCTCTCCAGTTCTCTTATGTGTTATAAAGAAATCACTAATGTATTCTTTTTTTTTTTTACTTTCCACACCACCTGCCTTGTTTTTCCACAGAAATCCCAGTAGCTCCGCCCACTACGGCAGCCAGCAGCACCGAAGAACCGGCAGGTAAGCAAATCGGCATCACTGACCATAAATAATCTGTGTTGTCACTGCTGAGCTGTATAACAATCATATGGCTTCGAACTGTTACTGCATTATGTAAAGGATCGGTTACTAACGGATAATATTTAGGTTATTTTTCTCAGATCTATTATTATTTTAGCCAGTAAAGCACCTTTAAAGCTTTCTTTATTTTGAGAAATGCCACACACAAGATGAAAGCTGACATGAGCCTGCCAGTAGGAGTGGCTGGTTGGGCAGGAAGGGGGAGGACCTGGGGGTGGGGGTATTGGAGAGGAAGCCACGGTAGGTGGGCTAATAGGAGAGGGAGCTCCTGGTGTGTGGGCTAACAGTAGGGGGAGCTCTAGGTGGGTGGACCTATTGGAGAGGGAGCCCTGGGTGGGTGGGCTTTTAGGAGTGGAAGCTCCAGGTGGGTGGGCTTATAAGAGAGGGAGCTCTGAGTGGGTGGGCTTTTAGGAATGGAAGCTCCAGGTGGGTGGGCTTATAAGAGAGGGAGCTCTGAGTGGGTGGGCTTAGAGGGAGCTCCGGGTGGACGGGTTTGTAGGAGAGGGAGCTCCTGCTTGGGGGGGCTTATAGGAGAGGGAGCTCTTGGTGGGTGGTCCTATAGGAGAAGGAGCTTTGGGTAGATGATCTTATAGGAGAGGGAGCTCTGGGTAGATGATCTTATAGGAGAGGGAGCTCTGGGTAGATGATCTTATAGGAGAGGGAGCTCTGGGTAGATGATCTTATAGGAGAGGGAGCTCCTGCTGGGTGGTCTTATAGAACAGGGAGCTTTGGGTAGGTGGTCTTATAGAAGAGGTAGCCCTGGGTAGGTGGACTTATAGGAAAGGGAGCTCCTGGCTGGTGGGCTTATAGGAGAGGGAGCCTTGGGTGGGTGAGTTTTTTTTTTTTTCAAATCAGATCTTTTTTTTTTATGTGTGGGTGAGATTATAGTAGAGGGAGCTTCGGGTAGGTGGGCTTATGGGAGAGGGAGCTCTGGGTGATTGGGCTTATGGATAAGGGAGCCCTGGGTGAGTGGGCTTATAGGTGAGGGAGCCTTGGATAGTTGGGATTATAGGAAAGGGAGCTCCAGGTGGGTGGATTTATAGGAACAGGATCCTTGGGTGGGTGGGATTATAGAAGAGGCAGTTCTGGGTAGATTGTCTTATAGGAGAAGGAGCTCCAGGTGGGTGGGCTTATAGGTGAGCAAGACTTGGGTGGGTGGGATTAAAGTAGAGGGAGCTCTGGGTGAGTGGGCTCATAGGAAAGGGAGCTCCATGTGGGTGGAAATATAGAAGAGGAAGTTCTGGGTAGATTGTCTTATAGGAGAGGGAGCTCCTGCTGGGTGGGCCTATAGGAGAGGGAACTCCTGTTGGGTGGGCTTAAAGGAGAGGGAGGTCCAGGTGGTTTTGCTTATAGGAGAGCGAGCTCTGAGTGGGTGGGTTGATGTTAACCCCTTCCTGGTACAGTACGCTATGCTGGGGATATAGTAAAACAGAACTTCACCCATTAAAATAACTTTTTCTCTCCTGGTTCCTCCACCTTTCCTCTTATGTTTCATCAATTTCAGAAACATTTTGAACAGCGCTTCCTCACTTAGGTGAGAATTGTGTAGGGAGCCCCGCTGCTTCCAGTAGGCAGTGTGTTACTGAAGGTAGTAAATGCGGCACTAGATTTTACGCATTTGCAGACGCGACCCTTCCCTCTGCCAAGTATTTGGGAACTGGCAAAGACCAGCAGCATGCATGCGTGGGGGGATTCCCGCGTACGCCCACACCCACGCACATGCCGTGGGTCTCTAAAAGGTGCCAGACACCAACGGTATGTGTGTGCATGCCCAGGAATCTCCCCCACGCGTTTTGTGTGTTTGTGTTTTGCTTTTGTATTAGGCTGTTAAAAAAAAATATCTGATGAAACCCAGAATTTTCGTCAATGTTTACTAGCTTAAAAGTGTTGCTTTTTTTTTTCCTGTGCGTTTGACCAATCCTGTGTTTGTCACGTGTCTGATATGGCAGGAGTACAGCTCCTCTTATTAGTGGCCCTTTGGCATTTTACTTTCACCCCCTCCCGATTACAGAGGAATGAGGTGATAACGTTTGCACGGTCACGCTTGTGTTTATACATATTTTTGGAAAAACACAAAGTCAGCCAGTTTTTTTTAATTGGCGTGAAACGGCCTTCATGTGCTGAAACGGAAAATTATTTCTAATAATAGCGAACAAATAACTTCTCGAGCGCACCACTCTGGAATTTTAACAAAAACAAGGTGTGTAAATGAGCGCGAGGTGTTCTGTGCCCCCCGATGGTGTACACGAGGAAGGATCGGCGTCTGACCATGTTCTACCAACTGTATGTGTGTGCTTGAAGTATATCCAAGGCCATTTTAGAGTAGGTCAGCCTTTTTCAACCAGGGTGCCCAGAGGTTTCTTCAGGGGTGCCTTGGGAAAAGGCCTAAAAATTGCCCAAAAATTGTATACAAGTCAACAGGTGGATCAAGCCTGCCTTTTAATTATACAAAGCCACAGGTTTACTTTGTGCACCATTGCAACCTTCTAGCTGCCAGTGTTCAAACAACCAATGATTTCATTGGTTGATTAAGACGTCAGGCACATGCACAGCATCCTTGTTTGCCCCTCCTTGCTTTGCTGTATTTGCTTTGAAAGAATAAAACACCTCTAAACGTTGGGTGTCCTATTTGTGTGAATGTTCCTGTATTATATAAAACTATTTGTTTTGTTGTTTACATTTTAGAATTAAAGGGGTTGTAGACCTTCATGTTTTTTCAACTTATTGCATCCTATGCATTAAGGTGAAAAAACACCTGGCAGTCACCGGCCCCCCCAGCCCCCCCTGAGCCCTTGAACTTGACCCAGCGGGGACGCGCCGTCTCTCTGCCCGGGGTTTTCAGCTCTTGATTGGATAGATTGATAGCAGCACAGCCATTGGCTCCCATTGCTGTCAATCAAATCCAATGATGCGTGGGCGGGGCCAAGTCATACATTCGGCGGCTATGGACGCGGAATGCTGGACTGGGGAGCGCGCCTGCAAGGTAAGCCCCTCGGGAGAGTGCTTCTCCTAGGGGGTTATCTGATGTGGGGAGGAGCCGAGAGAGCCTCCAGGGGACCCCAGAAGGTGAGGTTCGGGGGCCACTCCATGCAAAACGAGCTGCACAGTGGAGGTAAGTATGATATGTTTGTTATTTTAAAAAAAACAAAAAACGATCCTTTACAATCACTTTAAGGTGCCTCCAAATTGTGCTTAACTTTAAAGAGTGCCTTGACTGAAAAAAAAGGTTGAGAAACACTGGAGTAGGCGACCGCATTTTTGTGCAATCTGTGCATTATTTGGGAGATTTTCCTTCACTTCCTGTCCTGAAGATTGACTGAAAACAGGAAGTGAGAGGATATTTTTTTACAATGTAAGGTGCAATCCCCTCTTAGCTGTAAACACAAAAGGCCGGCTTCTGTGTCTACAAGTGACAGTTCCCACAGATGCAGGGGTAAGCAGCTGTGGAGGAAGGCTGAACTCTGCACTCTGTATGCAGTGCACCCCTGAACTCTACACTATGTACATAGCACACCCATGAACGCTGCACTCTGTGTATAATAACAACCCCCCCTCGAACTCTGAACTTGGTTGACAATGCATTCCTGGCATATAGTGCCCCTTTAAGATCCCCTCTCTGTTAGGGAAACTTGACCACACCCAATATTTGATGTGGTCTGGAGGGTGTGTGTGTGTGTGGGGGGGGGGGGGGACGGTTTGGGGGGTCGTGGTCAAATTCCTGCACTTATTTTCTGAGAAAAAAAAAAGCACTGCACTGATCAAATTTCTGCCGGTTCAGCAGGGAGAGTATGAATTTCTATTGGTGTGGTGCCTTCCCTGGTCAACCGAAGTCGATTGTTTGATTGACATCTTTTGAAGGGAGTTATTGGAAAACTTTTCTTGATCAGTGGTTGCAACTAAATGACTGGAGGTGTTGCTGTCAGAATACAATGTCCTGATTTGTGGGGGGGAATGATTTTTCCATCCCTTCATTCATCCACTGGCTGAACAAAAAAAATAAAAAATGACAGTGTATGGCTAGCTTAGGCAGCTGGGGTGGGAGTTATGGTGCAAAAAGCTCAAGAAGATGGGTTAGGGTCCTTTTAGTTGCTTTAACTGACATCACTTGTAGATCATTCCTTTGATCTGCAGATGAATGAACAGAAAGATACAAATGCAACAATATGCTACATTGTATCTTTCTATATTCCATCTGAGCAAGTGTTATTTGTAAACACTGTCAAACTGCTTTTTTGGCAGCTGCTGACATCTTCTCTAAGTATACTGAATTGTCGGCTTTGCATAAACAAATGCTGGAGATGCCCAGAGGAACATGTCGATTCTAAATATATATTCCGGACACGTCCGAAAATACAAACCTTTTGGGCCGAGGTCACCCAATTTATTGCCACGTTGGCCACTGTGGGGGTTTCTCTGACCATAGAAGTTTGTTTACGTGGCCTGGTGCACCCTCTAGCCCAGTGTTTCTCAACTCCAGTCCTCAAGGCGCCCCAACAGGTCATGTTTTCAGGATTTCTATTATTTTGCACAGGTGATTTGATCAGTTTCACTGCCTTAGTAGTTACCACAGCTGTTTCATCTAAGGGAAATCCTGAAAACATGACCTGTTGGGGTGCCTTAAGGACTGGAGTTGAGAAACGCTGCTCTAGCCCCTTGTAGAGCAATTAGAACCCTTCTTAGCCTACTCCTTTTTTTACGCCCATAAAGCCATCATCTCCATGAATGAGCACTGTGGTTGTACTGAAGTTGATCTACTGATTGACTTCGATACAACCACCCTCTTGGATTTTCCCTGCTCGATCAGCACTGCAGGCTATAAACTGCAATGCTGATCAGTGTATTCTGACGGCGGGAAAGTCTCTTCACTGTCAGCATTCAGTTGCTAAGCGGGAGGATTCCCCCATCCACATCAATGTGTGTGTGGATTGGGAATCGGGGCCAGTTCTAATGTAGGGGCCGCTTTAGCAGCAATTCAAACTTCACACTTTAGCCAGAACTTTTTGTGAAAAGAAAACTAAGTCGGCATAGTGTCCTTTTCTTCAGCCCCATCTTTGTGGCGGTATCTCTTCTACTCATTAAGCAGGGATTAGTTACAGTCCGCACAATGGAGAAAACAAAATAAAAACTCTATACGGGTAGCTCAGCAGCAAATACAAATGACCCAAAATATTCTGAGAACCCGGTTCAAAAATAATCGTGACCATAGAAACGCCACATGACCAGTTGCAGCCTATAAATTTATTTACTGAGAAAATCATTAAAATGGCGTGTAGGAGACCGAGCATAGCGGGGCCCCAGCTGTGATAATATATATGAATGTTGTCCTAGATTCAGCATCCATCCATCCATACAACAAATCCAGAAAAAAAGAAAAATTGAAAGGCCCAACCAACAGTCTGAAACATTATTTGTTGTATCTATAGATCTATGGATATCTTAATGGGCTGACTCCAGAAAGAGACTTTTCCATTAAAAAAAAACAAATGCTATGTACAATATTCCAAATGTTATTCTGCAACTGCCAACTAGAGAATAAAGGACTGGTGATGATTCCTTCCATCCTGGTCTTAACAGTCCCTTTGTACTGATTAGATCAACCTTTCTCAACCTTTTTGGCACAGAGGAACCCTTGAAATAACTTTCTGGTCTCAGGGAACCCCCGCTAAAAATGACTATATCTACAACTCATAGTACATCAGTGTGATGGTCAGTGGGAAGAATGCTCCTTACACTTGTAGACAATGAGAAGAATTAGCTCCTTACAGATAGATAAAAAGATCAATGGTGTCATTGGGAACTTATCTGAAAGGCAGAAATTGCTCATTGCCCAAGGAACCCCTAGCAACCTCTGGAGGAACCCATGGGCTCCATGGAACCCTGGTTGAGAAACCCTGGATTAGATCTTAGGAGACACCACACAGAATTCAATGCCCTATTGCGTTGAGTTCTTGTAAACAGGACAGTCTAATCCAGCCTTTCTCAACCTTTTTAACACAGAGGAACCCCTGGAATAACTTTCTGGTCTCAGGGAACCTCTGCTAAAAATTAATATATCTACAACTCATGATACATTAGTGTGATGATCAGTGGGAAGGATGCTCCTCACACTTGTGGTCATTGTGAAGAATCTCCCCCTTACAGATAACTAAAAAAATCAATGGTGTCCGTGGGAACTTATCTGAGATTCAGAAATTGCTCAAGGAACCCTTGTAACCTCAGGAGGAACCTTAAAGTTCCATTAGACCCCAGCCGTATGTCTCACCCGTCTAATCAATCCTGGTTAAAAAGTATAGACAGACCCAATATGGTCCTCAGCCAGCACCACACTAAAAAAATGGTCACACCAAAGGATTATAAACTGTTCACATTCCTTTTGAGAATATGAGTTGTCCTTAATGTTGGTTTTGGATCAACGAGGTGCTATATATGGAGATCAATTAAAGTCTGGCCACAAAGGTTGTGTTGTACGCAATCTCCAAAAAACTGGGAAAGTATCAGAACCACATACACATCCCCCATCCTCGGCATCCACATAATATACGGTGCGATTGTCGAGATTCCTTATAGGCTTGTGGTGTGCCAGCCTCCATATGCCCATAACCATTACTGATCCTAATTGATTTTGCCAGACAAAATGGCCAAATGTTGGATGGTGAGGTGGAGGCTGTAGATTAGACAGGCCTTATTACAAGAGAACAGGGAACCAGATGTTTGGACATTAACCCTATGGGGAATCACCAAACACCCCCGTCCATTTTTTAATAGTATTTTCCAGTGTTCATATGCTGGAATATTTAGTTATTGGTGATTCTTTGAGTCTTCAGTCTCTGCAATGAAAAGCTTGAGGTTTTCTTAGACCACAATCTAGCGTTGATCTCATTGATTCTTAGATTATTGCTGAATTTCTGTTGGCTTTGGTGGGGTCTAAGAATGAGTTGGGCTGTTTGCCAAGAGCTACCAGGCAGTATTCTATGTGATGGTCTGGATCTTAAATGTATATGTGAACCCTTACCTTGTAAAATGCCCCCATTCAGTTTAAGGCCCCTTAAAGACGGTGCGGTTCTGTTTTGATGGACTCCGCTAGCTCAGTGGAGATCGCTCCGTTGATCCCAGCTTAGCAGGCGGATGACAGGTCCGTCTCTGCTCACTGTCACTCTCACTCTCCTCTATGGGGAGATTAGATGAAAACGATCCACTGGACGGATGGCGAACGTATCACCATACATCTGTTTTGAGCGGATCTTATCGGATGGCATGCGGGTGTCAGTGGACACATATCCGCTGACTCTCGCCTCCCCATAGAAGTCAGTGGGTGGCCTGAAAAATAGATAGGCGGACCGTCCGATCATGTGAAAGGGGCCTGAAACAAAAATGGAAGGTAAAACATTTGTGTGTATCTATAATAAAACAGTTAAAAAAAAAGTGATCACATGACCTCTGTTCTCATCTGCATAAGAGGCTAAAAAAAGGTGGGGGAGGAGAAGGCAGGGTGTGTACCAGCAGGAGGCAGAGAAACAGCAGTACACTAATCTTCCCAGTGATTAGCTGTGCGGGGGGAGGCCTTCCTCTCTCTGTGAAGGTTCCCATTTAATAGGGTTATGGTATATCTAGTAGCAGTTAATTATTTTCAACAGAACTTTTTCTGTGATATTGAAGACGTTCTATCTAGTTGGTTGGAGAAGCTATAAAACCCCTTTAACATTACAGATGTGGCTCCTAGTAGCTTTCCTGTCTCTGTGGTGATTCCCATTCCTCCAGGTCATAATATATGTAGTAGTAGTTAGCAAAGGCATAACTAGAACCTTCAGGGTCCCAGTGCAAGAAACCATAATTGCCCCCCTGCCCGCCAGGGCTTTCCCACAGTGGCGGAACGCCAGGGCCTAGTCACAAGTGCGACCTTTGCGACCCTGGTGGTTCCAGCACTGGTGTCAGTAGTTTTTTTTTTTTTTACATTTTATAGATTTTTTTTTTTACAATTTTATTTTTTACAGTTTTACGGAACCCCGTTGGGGGGCTTTTGTGAGATATCAGGGGTCTAAACAGACCTCTGATGTTTCACCTTTGAGACAGAGAAAGGAGATTGAGGACACAGCCCTCAATCTCTGCAGCCTTAGCTACAGAGAATGAATGGCCACGATCAGGACAGGAGCTTCCCATTCATTCACAAACTGAAGCATAGCAAGCACAGTTTACTACACTCAGTTGTAAATGAACAGAGTCAGTGATTGGTACAGTTTTTGTTCATTAAGACAAGGAAGGAGCCGGTAAATTACACATTTACCAGCCCCTGCCCTCTATCCTGACAGATCCCCCACAGCAGCTGGCGGGAGAGAGGGGAACCCGGCAGTGTTGCAGGGGATGAGGGGGGACGGGGGAGTACACAGGAGCCCAATCACAGCAGGAGGTGGATAGGAGGGGTGGCAGGAAGAGGAACTGATCCCCTCCGTTCTTTACCTGCAGCCACTGGAAAATGGAGGGGATCAGCTTCTCTATATGCTGCCCCCACCGCCCCTTCTATCCAGGTACAGGGGGCCGCATAGGGCTGGGTCATATTTGCGACCCCTGTACTTATGCCCCTGGTAGTTATTTTACTCTGTAAGATGGAAGAGGTTCTTACTGAAGAAATTACTTGGAGAAGCTATGAAATGTCTTCAGGTGTTACAGATAAGACTACTAGTAGCCTTCCTCCTCTTTCTGAAGGTTCCCATTTTTCCAGGTCATGGTATATCTCACAGTAGTTAGTCATATTCAACTGGATTTGTTCTGTAATGCTGAAGATGTTCCAACTAAACTTGTGACTTGGAGAAGCTATAAAAAGTCTTCAACTAGCCTTCCCCTCTCTGGTCTTCGCCCGATAGAGATTTCCATCCTCAGTGGGGAATCCTCAGATGTATTTCTCTTCCTCAATGGTTCCTTCTCTGGTTACCTTGTCATCTCAGGATATGAGGGTTGAGTTCCACGTGACCAGGATGGCCCGGATCTGGGAAGCGAGGATGTGCCGGGCCGCAGTGTCCATGTGTGCTCTGCTGGTCCTTGTTTTGCATTGTTGCTCCAGTCCTGACACGCCCGACATGGTTCAGCAGACCCTCGAACGGGGGAAAATACGCAGATTAGCTGACAATGAGAGAAGCAGAGACAAGAAAATCAGTGTATGTTTTTTTTTTTCTGTGAAAGCAAGAAGCTGATAATGGACGGGACATAATAAAAATAAACAGTCCTGAGCGATCGTGACACAACCGAGGAAAAATTCACTGCAAACCCAGGTCCACCCAGCTACCAACCACAAGTTATCACATGCTGTTTGACCTTCAAACTTCATACCTGTCATCTGTCCTCTTTTCTGTAGCACCTTTGATTCCTCTACTCATGAGAAAGTGTACCTTTCTCTTCCAGGCAGTCACAAGAGTACAGCTTCTTCCAAGCAATAGGTTGGAATTTTATCTGATTAAGAACGTTTGCCTGGCCGGGAATGTTTAGAGACTTTGCAGAAGGAGAGGTCATCAGTGGTAGCTTCTATAGTCTTTTAAAGCAGAGTTCTTTTAAAGGATTAGTCCATCCCTGACCTTTTGTCTTAAATCCTCCACCAGTGAGATCTTTCTAAACTCTGTTCCTGTGCAACTGGGTATTTTGGGTGTTCCCGGCTCCTCTTTTTGCATTCTCTTTAATATAAAATTCATACAACTCCAGCAGGTGGGAGCCCCTCATAATGAGCACAGAAGGTGTACAGACCCAGGAACTCAACATAGGCATGGGGGGAACCCCTCATAATGGGCACAGCAGGTGTACAAATCGGGAACTCTGCACAGGGATGGTGAGAACCCCTCATAATGGGCAAGGCAAGTGTACAGACCTGGGTCCTCAGCACAGGGAAGGTGGGAACCCTTCATAATGGGCACAACGCGTGTACAGACCCGGGAACTCAGCACAGGGATGGTGGGAACCCCTCATAATGGGCACAGTGGGTGTACAGACCTGGGAACTCAGCACAGAGAAGGTGGGAACCCTTCATAATGGGCACAGTGGGTGTACAGACCCGGGAACTCAGCACAGGGATGGTGGGAACCCTTCATAATGGGCACAACAGATGTAGAGACCTGGGAATTTTACCCAGAGATGGTGGGAACCCTTCATAAAGGACACAGCAGGTGTACAGACCCGGGAACTCAGCACAGGGATGGTGGGAAACCCTCATAATGGGCACAGTGGGTGTATAGACCAGGAAGTCATCCCAGGGAAAGTGGGAAACCCTCATAATGGGCACAGCAGGTGTACAGACCTGGGAACTCAGCACAGGGATGGTGGAAACCCCTCATAATGGGCAAGGCAGGTGTACAGACCCGGGAACTCAGACCGGGGATGGTGGGAACCCCTTATAATGGGCACAGCAGGCATGAAGACCCAGGAAACCCAGTGAAGGGATGGGCACAGTAGGAACTCGGCACAGGGATCTCACCAACTGAGTCCCAGAGATAGAGAAGATACTGGCAGGGAGGATACCTGTCCAGCAGCTCCCAAACACTAAAATAACAGTTCCAGGTAGTCTGACCTTTTTAAATAGGACATTGGAGAAAGATGACATTAAAAGGCACATAATCTATAATACTGTGACATTAGACAGCTGGAGAACAAAAAAGATGGCCAACATCAGATGTTCAGTATACCAGGAAGTGTGAAGGATCTGTGTTGTCTTATCAGTGTGGCGTGGTTTTAGTGCCGAGGTCAGTCATTACATGGAGTAGAGGAAGAGAACAGAGTGATAGAGAGATGAGCTCACCAGTTTTCTGCTTCTCCTCTCACTGTCCACTGAGAGGCTGGGGGAGGTAAAATAGAAAAATCAGGTCTCCTGACAGACAGGGCTGTGCTGTGTGATAGAGCTTTGCAAATCTCGGGATTCGATGGACACCCCAAAGGTTCTCTATTGGATGAGATGTGGTGAGTGTGGAGGCCATTGGAGGACAGTGACCTCATTGTCCAGTGGTGAGATGATTGGAGCTTTGTGACATGGTGCATTATCCTGCTGGAAGGAGCCATCAGAAGATGGGGACACTGTAGTCATAAAGGGATGGACATGGTCAGCAACAATACTCAGGTAGGCCGTGGGGATTAAACCATGATCAATTGGTAGTAAGGGGCCCAAAGTGTGCCAAGAAAATATCCCCCCACCACCATTACACCCCCACCACCAGCCTGAACCGGTGATATCCCATCCCCCACACCATTACATCACCACCACCAGCCTGAACCGGTGATACCCCATCCCCCACACCTTTACACCCCCACCACCAGCCTGAACCGTTGACACCCCATCCCCCACCCCATTACACCACCACCAGCAGCCTGAACCGGTGATATCCCATCACCCCCACCACCAGCCTGAACCGGTGATATCCTATCCCCCACACCATTACACCCCCACCACCAGCCTGAACCGGTGATACCCCATCCCCCACACCATTACACCCCCACCACCAGCCTGAACCGGTGATATCCCATCCCCCACACCATTACACCTCCACCACCAGCCTGAACCGGTGATATCTCATCCCCCACACCATTACACCCCCACCACCAGCCTGAACTGGTGATACCCCATCCCCCACACCTTTACACCTCCACCACCAGCCTGAACCTTTGATACCCCATCCCCCACACCATTACACCTCCACCACCAGCCTGAACCGGTGATATCCCATCCCCCACACCATTACACCCCTACCACCAGCCTGAACCGGTGATATCCCATCCCCCACACCATTACACCCCCACCACCAGCCTGAACCGGTGATACCCCATCCCCCACACCATTACACCCCCACCACCAGCCTGAACCGGTGATATCCCATCCCCCACACCATTACACCTCCACCACCAGCCTGAACCGGTGATATCCCATCCCCCACACCATTACACCCCACCACCAGCCTGAACCGGTGATATCCCATCCCCCCCACCATTACACCCCCACCACCAGCCTGAACCGGTGATACAAGGCAGGATGGATCCATGCGCCAAATTCTGACCCCACCATCTGAATGTCGCAGCTGAAATCCAGACTCATCAGACCAGGCAACGTTTTTCCAATCTTCTATTGTCCAATTTTGGTGATCCTGTGCCAATTGTAGCCTCAGTTTCCTGTTCTTAGCTGACAGGAGTGGCACCCGGTGTGGTCTTCTGCTGCTGTAGCCCATCTGCTTCAAGGTTGGATATGTTGTGCGTTCAGAGATGGTATTCTGCATACCTTGGGTGTAACAAGTGGTTATTTGCGTTACTGTTGTCTTTCTATCATCTGGAACCAGTCTGTCCATTCTCCTCTGACATCAACAAGGCATTTTCCTCCACACAACTGCCGCTCACTGGATATTTTCTCTTTTTCCCACCATTCTCTGTAATCCCGAGAGATGGTTGTGCATGAAAATCCCAGAAATCCTCAGACCGGCCCGTCTGCCACCAACAACCATGCCACGTTCAAAGTCACCGAGATCCCCTTTCTTCCCCGTTCTGATGCTCGGTTTATACTTCAGCAAGTCGCCTTCACCACGTCTAGATGCCTAAATGCATTGAGTTGCTGCCGTGTGATTGGCTAAATAACAATTTGTGTTACCGAGCAACTGAACAGGTGTACCTAATAAAGTGGAAGCCTGAGAGTATATACTGTATATACAATCTGTGTGTTAGCTTTGTGTTACCTGTTGGTTGTGCTTCATAGGTGGCCATTGGCGTAGGAACCAGGAAATCTAATGATAGGGGAAGAGCATCCATTTAGTATATATATAGGTAATAGGCAGCAGGGGCGCAGTGACATCACTGAACGAACAAGGACAAGTCCCAGAGTCCAACCTGTCATTTTCTGAATGCTGCAGTCAGGATAATGGCTGTCAAATGACAGGTACAGATCGCTCCCCCGTGGCACAGCTATCCCGCTAATCCTTCAGACATCTGAGGGGATTAGGACGACAATGTGGAGAAGAGCTCAGCGTGAAGTGTGGATGTCGCCCCAGGCGCTCGTTTGAAGGGGAATAACCACCGATAATAGTCAGAGCCGTCGTCAGGGTGGAATGTAAAACGCCGCGGAGGGCTTATTATCCGCTGACAAGTTCTCGCTGTCTCTTCATCGCCACTTTATATTAATCTTTTCTTCTTTTTTTTTTTTTTTTTGAGACACGTGGAAGCCTTAATTTATATTCATTGGTATTTTATTTGTCGCTGATGTTTTCGAACAACAATAGACATTTTTAACATTCGGGTCATTAGATCTGACCTCCGGCCTCCTCTGGACTGAAAAGGCTTACTCTGATTTCACTGCACACTGTGGGCTTCTCACCATGTGCATTAGAAGCTGCAGCAAACATGGGCATGCGCACAGAGTGTGCCTGGGCACACCCTAATCCCCCCCCCGCCTATGTGGTGCAGATTTCCCATTTAGTTACCTGATATTTCACTAAAGCCCCCTAAAAATGAAAAAAAAAACACTGACACCGACCGCTGCCCCTAGTGACACCGTTCACTGCTCTACTGACACCGTTCACTGCTCCACTGACACTGTCCACTGCCCTACTGACACCGCCCACTGCCCTACTGACACTGCCCGACTGACACTGTCCGCTGCCCTACTGACACCGTCCGCTGCTCCACTGACACCGTCCACTGCTCCACTGACACCGTCCGTTGCCCTACTGACACTGTCCGCTGCTGCACTGACACCGTCCGCTGCTCCCTTACCACTGACACCGTCCTCTGTCTTACTGACACGGTTTGCCTTTCGAGCTGGTCACCTGACCAAAAGCCTTTCGAGCTGGTCACCTGACCAAAAGTCTTCAGAGCTAAACACCTGACCAAAAGTTTTCAGAGCTAGTCACTTGAATAAGAGCCTTCAGAGCTGGTCACCTGACCAAAAGCTTTCAGAGCTAGTCACTTGAATAAGAGCCTTCAGAGCTGGTCACCTGACCAAAAGCTTTCAGAGCTAGTCACTTGAATAAGAGCCTTCAGAGCTGGTCACCTGACCAAAAGTTTTCAGAGCTGGTAATCTGACCAAAGGTCTTCAGAGCTGGTCACCTGACCAAAAGTTTTCAGAGCTAGTCACTTGAATAAGAGCCTTCAGAGCTGGTCACCTGACCAAAAGTTTTCAGAGCTGGTCACCTGACCAAATGCCTTTCGAGCTGGTCACCTGACCAAAAGCCTTCAAAGCTGATCACCTTACCAAACGCCTTTCGAGCTGGTCACTTGTCCAAAACCCTTCAGAATTGGTCACTTGACCAAAAACCTTTCAAGCTGGTCACCTAACCAAAAGCCTTTCCAGCTGATCACTTGACCAAAAGCCTTTCGAGCCGGTCACCTGACCAAAAGCCTTTCGAGCTGGTCATCTGACCAAAAGTCTTTAGAGCTGGTCACCTGACCAAAAGTCTTCAGAGCTGGACACCTGACAAAAAGTTTTCAGAGCTAGTCACTTGAATAAGAGCCTTCAGAGGTGGTCACCTGACCAAAAGTTTTCAGAGCTGGTCACCTGACCAAAAGTCTTCAGAGCTGGTCACCTGACCAAAAGTTTTCAGAGCTAGTCACTTGAATAAGAGCCTTCAGAGCTGGTCACCTGACCAAAAGTTTTCAGAGCTGGTCACCTGACCAAAAGTTTTCAGAGCTGGTCACCTGACCAAAAGTTTTCAGAGCTGATCACCTGACCAAATGCCTTAGAAGCTGGTCACCTGACCAAACGCCTTTCGAGCTGGTCACTTGTCCAAAACCCTTCAGAGTTGGTCACTTGACCAAAAACCTTTCGAGCTGGTCACCTAACCAAAAGCCTTTCCAGCTGATCACTTGACCAAAAGCCTTTCCAGTTGGTCACTTGACTGAAAGCCTTTAGCATCTTAGACCTGCTGAGTTCACATTGGCTATTTTTTTACTTCATTGTGGATCATGTTATCAACTGCTTCTAGTCTTGTAACCAGCACTGGAAGGAGCATACAACAGCCCTTTCTCCAAGGAAAAGGAGATGCTATTTAACTCTCTCTTTATAACTGGTCACCTGACCAAAAGCCCTCAGCATTTGAGACTTGTTGAACCCGCATTGGCTAATACCCCACTTCATTGGGGATCATGTAACCAACTGCTTCTAGGTTTGTGACCAGCACTGGAAGCAGCATACAGTAGCATTTTCTCCAAGGAAAGGCAGATTCAAAAACCATAACTTTTGTGAAATAACTTCCCCAAATGTACCCAATTTAACAATGGTCGTCTTCTGCACTGACCGCCACTCTCCCCAAATCTACAACTCCTCCTGTATCTCTTTCAGCCTCGTATTGAAGGGATTTTTTTTTCCTTCTCTGCAACATCGTCCTTTGTTCAGTAATTAATCAGTGACTGTTTGAACTCCCTCTTTCCCAAGGTGCTCTGGACTCCTCAGCGTTTCGATGGCAATAGATAAACCCTCATCCGCGCCGGAGGCTGCCTCGTCTTCTCGGGCAGAATGCAGAGCTGGGTTTTGCGAAGAGCTCTCTCTCTCTCTCTTTCTTTTCTTGGCAGAGGTTGGAGGATTCCAATGAGTATTAGTAATTCTCTCTCTTTCTCCGCTTGCATTTCATTACATTCAATTACTCGATCCGCGCAGGGCCGGAGCGGAGTGTGTAACTGCCTGAGAATGTGCTCGGTGTGGTGTTCGATGTGAGCTCGCTCTGTCTCATCAGGAGAATGCAATATTCTAAACACGCCGGGTCGTGTTACGGCTTCTATTCCAACTTCCATGGAAGACATCTCCTTGCCGATTTCTGTTAGTGTAGGGGCGCCCGTAAATATGCGGTTTTATGCTTTTCTTAGCCAATTATCATCATTGCTTATTACACCCACTGGTGTGCAAGGGTGTCTGTAATATTGTTTGTATTGTGAGTCAGGCTTCTATGGGATCATCCCATATTTGTAGGACTAGCGGACCATTTGAAGGACTGAGCTTTAATATTCCAAGGCAGTGTTTAGCATTCGAATGCAGTACTGCTCCAATGCATGTGTATGCGACATTTAAACAGTTTTTGCAGCCGTTTGTGGTCACTTTGAAGCAGCAGCAGGAATAAGGGCTGGATGCTTCCATGTAAACGCAACGCTTTGCACCGCCTTGAAGTTCTCATCAACCCAACACAATTTTAGGGTTGCGTGTAATTTTATTTAGTGGGGGTTCAGTCTAGGGCAGGGGACTCCAAACTTTCTAAACAAAAGGGCAGTTTACTTTCCTTCAGACTTTAGGGGGGCCAGACTGTAGCCAGTGGGAGTAAACAATGGTCAATTTTTTGTATTAGAGTAATAGTGCCCCATCCTTGGTGTCAGTGGGAGGACTTATAGTAGGTGAGGTTGAAAAAAGACACAAGTCCATCAAGTCCAACCTATGTGAACTTATGTCCCATTGTTAATGTCAATGAGAGGAATAGTGTCCCATCATTGGTGTCAGTGGGAGGAATAGTGCCCTATCAATGGTGTCAGTGGGAGGAATAGTGCCTCATCGTTGGTGTCAGTGGGAGGAATAGTGCCCCATCGTTGGTGTCAGTGGGAGAAATAGTGTCCCATCATTGGTGTCAGTGGGAGGAATAGTGTCCCATCATTGGTATCAGTGGGAGAAATAGTGTCCCATCATTGGTGTCAGTGGGAGGAATAGTGTCCCATCATTGGTATCAGTGGGAGGAATAGTGTCCCATCATTTGTGTCAGTGGGAGGAATAGTGTCCCATCATTTGTGTCAGTGGGAGGAATAGTGTCCCATCATTGGTGTCAGTGGGAGGAATAGTGTCCCATCATTGGTGTCAGTGGGAGGAATAGTGTCCCATCATTGGTGTCAGTGGGAGGAATAGTGCCCCATCATTGGTATCAGTGGGAGGAATAGTGTCCCATCATTGGTATCAGTGGGAGGAATAGTGTCCCATCATTGGTATCAGTGGGAGGAATAGTGTCCCATCATTGGTGTCAGTGGGGGGAATTATATCCTGTTGTTAATGTCAGTGGGAGTAATAGTGCCCCATGGACTGGATAAAGGCAAGTAAAATGCTGCATCCAGCCCCCAGGCCGCAGTTTGGGGACCCCTGGTCCAGGGCACCCAGAAGTGAATAATGAGGTAGCGTCCACAACAAGAATTGGTAAATTATGGGTGGGCCTTCTAACCTGAGCGTAATTACCATCTACACGGTAACATACGGCGCAATCCTTGAACCCACAGAATATGCTTTAACGTAAAGTTCATCTTTTTTAAAAAAAAATAAAAGTGAACTAACTCCAAGTATCCTGGCTACTACCCTGCACTAAACATTAATTGCGTAATGTCATTCTGCTGAGCCATCCTCAATCTCTAACAATAAAAGCAGGATCTCTCTAAGGCAAGAATCAACAGAAAGAACGCCAAGTCAAATTCTAAAGGAGTCCAAATTGCTTTGGAATGGCGTGGTATATTTTTTCTTAATTACTCCAGTCCAAGCTGGACCAAGGTAACTATGCATTTACCATACCTGGTTGCCCCTGGAAGCTGGAAATCACTGTGGTAAATACCGCTACACCAGTGATCTCTACTTGGTTCCAGGTCTCGTGCCGAGCGGCCAGCCTAATGCAATAGGAATACAGGAGGATGGTTACTCGGCACAGCCACCATTCTACGAATTCTTTGCATTTTTGGTTGAATGTAAAGGATTCTCTGATTGGACAAGGCTAAGCGTGTGATGGCCCCGCCTCACCTGTCTCCTTGTCCAATTAGAGAATGCTTTTGCATGCATTCAGAAAGTGCAAAGCCTTCTATAAATGGCACCGCGCTGAGTGGCCGACTTCCTGTGCTCAAATTGCATCAGACTTGGCCACTCAGCACGGGACCCAGAAGCTAGTGGAGACCGCTGGTTGATCCAGTTTCCAAGTATGTATATAGTTACATTGATCCAAGCTGGACCATTGTAACTATGTAAACATATACTATAACTGGAATTCTTTGAGGGCCGAACACCTTCCCCCTACATCAAGACTTATGGTCTAGAGCAGGGGTCTCAAACTGGCCGCCCTCCAGCTGTTGCAAAACTACAAGTCCCATGAGGCATTGCAAGACTGACAGTTACAAGCATGACTCCCACAGGCAGAGGCATGATGGGACTTGTCGTTATGCAACAGCTGGAGGGCCACCAGTTTGAGACCCCTGGTCTAGAGGTATCTTGAATGGGCTCAGAGGCAGGTTTATCTGCATAAATCTATGTATGTGTGAGTCTACTGGATCAGCAGAGTTAATGAGTGAAAACTCCATGGGCAGCACAGTGGCCAAGTGGTTAGCACTTCCGCCTAGCAGCACCGGGGTCATCGGTTTGAATCTCAACCACGGCACTACCTGTGTGGAGTTTACATTTTCCCCCTGTGCCTGTGTGGGTTTCCTCCGGGTACTCTGATTTTCCTCCCACACTCTAAAGACATGCTGGGAGGTTAATTGGCTTCCTGTCTAAGTAGGCCCCAGTATGTGTATTAGATTGGAAGCTCCTTGGAGGTGGGGACTGAGTGCTGCATAAATTGATGGCACTATATAAATACCTGTGATAAATAAATAAAATTTGGGCAATTGTAAGAGTTTGTGCTTGGGTGCTTTATGAAAAACTGTGGTCAAGATGGACCTGACGGTTTCCCACGACAACATATGGATCATGTTGACCATGCATGCATCATACTAGTGCATCGAACAACCAGCAGTTTAAAAATGTATGGGGGGGGGGGGAGGGGATAGGTTTAAATTGCTGGAGAGCTGCCTGTGTCTATATGATCAGCAAGGTCGTTGAAGGTGGTGGGCGCTGAGGTGTATGTGGGTGCCATCTCAAGGTGCTGGTCTGTTTCTTTGGGCCATTACTTCCTGCCAGCTATTCATCCCCTTGAGTCGTTTCTTTACCGGCATTAATCTTTTCTGGGGAAGAGTGTTTTTTTTTTTCTTTAGTTCAGCCAGCGTCCACCTATTTTGTATATTCACCTACCCAAAATCTACATTACACTATTTTCGATCCACCAAAGACCCATCTGGCCTCTATTGGCTGCCATCCTTGGCTTGCAGTCAGTGGTATCTCATAAGGTCCCATGAGTGGGTGCATAGTCTGCCACATAGTATATCTTTCTGATAAAGCTCATTACGAAACACGTTGAAGAACTACATACGATCCATATTCAAGGATTATTCAGTGTAACTTCTTGTGGTAATGTGGTGTACATGTTGTAAATAGTAGTAGTATCTCGTGGAGAAAGCACACACTCAATGAAAATCACTTTGTCGAATCGGACTCAAACACACAATCCTGATTTCTTGAATATTACCGGTGGTGTTTTCCACAAGACCTTCATTCTCCTTATTCGGCCATAAATCTATTTCCATCTTTACTGCCTTTTCACTTTTACAAGCTGAGAGCAAGCCCTCTACGCCTCAGTGAGTCTCCTCCTGACAATGTACACGTATTAATTCTATACATCCATTGGCTTCATACACATTCCAGCACAAAGATTCTGAGGGATTACAATGGAGTCTTCCCCGTCCCCCCATCGGCCACCCCCGAAGCCCAAAATTCAGCAATGGCTGGCCCAGACAATAGGACAGTCCAGGGGTCTCACGGGGGGTTAGACGTTAGGTGAAAGAGACCACCAGAGGTGGAAGGCACAAGACTTGTCCATACATTAGCATCATTGTCCCGGGGGATTCTCTGCGGGGTATTGTATAGGAAGAACAATGGTGCTGAATCCCTCCTTACATTTACCCAGAGCCATTGTTGGGGGGGATATGAATCAATCAGCCCCTTCCTGCTGACAGTAAGTTCTGCCGTTTTGTCCTACGGCGATTTTCTGCCAATACCGCAGAACCTTCCGTACATCGATCTTTTCCCCTTTGTAAAATGGATAATTAAGCACATCAAAAATATGATGAATCAGCTAAAAAAATTTAGCCATAGTTGTAATTTTTTTTTTTTTGTAGTTAGATTTTTTATTTAGTTACAATGGTTCCAAAGCCCTGGTGCCCAACATGCGGCCCTTGGTGTATGTGTGGCCCTCACATCTCAGCAGTGTGTAGTGGGAACATTGATTAGGGTAACAGTATTGACCCCTACTAGTCTCGTGTAACATATTCTCAGTTTCATATTGTCTTCTGCAGCATCTCCCTATACAACAATGTATCCTGTCCTCACTCTGACCGCCGACAATGTATCCTGTCCTCACTCTCTGACCGCCAACAATGTATCCTGTCCTCACTCTCTGACCGCCAAAAATGTATCCTGTCCTCACTCTCTGACCGCCAACAATGTATCCTGTCCTCACTCTCTGACCGCCAACAATGTATCCTGTCCTCACTCTCTGACCGCCAACAATGTATCCTGTCCTCACTCTCTGACCGCCAACAATGTATCCTGTCCTCACTCTGACCGCCAACAATGTATCCTGTCCTCACTCTCTGACCACCAACAATATATCCTGTCCTCACTCTCTGACCAACAACAATGTATCCTGTCCTCACTCTCTGACCAACAACAATGTATCCTGTCCTCACTCTCTGACCGCCAACAATGTATCCTGTCCTCACTCTCTGACCGCCAACAATGTATCCTGTCCTCACTCTCTGACCGCCAACAATGTATCCTGTCCTCACTCTCTGACCGCCAACAACGTATCCTGTCCTCACTCTCTGACCGCCAACAACGTATCCTGTCCTCACTCTCTGACCACAAACAACGTATCCTGTCCTCACTCTCTGACCGCCAGCAATGACCGCCAGCAACGTATCCTGTCCTCACTCTCTGACCGCCAACAACGTATCCTGTCCTCACTCTCTGACCGCCAGCAATGACCGCCAGCAACGTATCCTGTCCTCACTCTCTGACCGCCAACAACGTATCCTGTCCTCACTCTCTGACCGCCAACAACGTATCGGATGATGGCAGAGCTCCCCTCATTTACTAAGCTCTGTCTGGTGTAACTGTCCTTGATGATTTGCCTTTAGTAAATCATCCCCATAGTGTCTTTATTTAACCCCTTCACACCATTGTAACGTAAAAATACGTGGCCTTCGGCTTGAAGCAGTTGTATCGGGGTGTTGCTTGCAGCAGCTGCACACGTCAACCTGGTACCGTTTTTTTAGAGCGGACGGTCGGCTTTCTTGTGATAACAACCAATGCGGCCCGGCAGCCGTTATTATTACAAGCAGCGGGAATGGATGAACCCCTCCCCCTTCCCCTCCCGCTGCCTTCCGCAGCTCGCCTGTGCTCTCTCGTCCCACCTGGAGGCCCCAGCGACAAGCCGGCACGTCCGCCGGCTGGCTGGAGAGCTCCGAATGAAGTCGGAAACGGCTCTGATCGGGTCTCGGATCTAGTAACCCGAAAGCGATGTCATGACGTCAATTCCGGTTTACTAAAGACTTAAAGAGGAGTCCCACCCTAAAAAAAAAGTTTCCATTAAAAGAATCCTTTTAACCTATAAAGAAACATTTGGAGGAAATTTTTTTTTTATATTTACCAGAAACGCCCTGTTGCTATGTAGTCCTCGGAATCTGCCACTTCCTGGTCCACGGAGCTCCTCGTGACTTCCTCCCAGGAGTCTGTGGGCAATCAGCGCTACGGCCGCCGGTGAATCGCGCATGAGCAAGATCGAGAGGTGCATGCTGGTTACCCAGCATGCACCTACCTCTCCAAAGCTAATCCAGAAAGCAGGGGCGGACTGGCAACTCATGGGGCCCCCGGGCAATAGGAGATTTTGGGGCCCCTGGGCAATAGCAGAAGATTGTGGGGCCCCCGGGTAATAGGAGACTATGGGGCCCCCAGGCAATAGATTATGGGGCCACACAGTATACACACACACACATACAGTATATACACACAGTATACACACACACACAGTATACACACACAGTATACACATACAGTATACACACGCACACACAGTATACACATACAGTATACACACGCACACACAGTATACACATACAGTATACACACGCACACAGAGTATACACACACACATACAGTATACACACACAGAATACACATACAGTATACACACACACAGAATACACATACACACACACACAGTATACACACACACACACACACACACACAGAATACACACAGAATACACATACACACACACACACACACACACACACACACACACACACAGAATACACACAGAATACACATACACACACACACAGAATACACATACACACACACACACACAATACACACAGAATACACATACACACACACACACACACACAGTATACACACACACACACACACACACAGAGTACACATACACACACACACACACAGAGTACACATACACACACACACACACAGAATACACACAGAATACACATACACACACACACAGTATACACACACACACAGTACACACAGAATACACACACACACACACACAGTATACACACACAGTATACACACACACACACAGAATACACATACAGGATACACACAGAATACACATACACACACACACACAGTATACACACACACACACACACAGAATACACACAGAATACACATACACACACATACACACACACACAGTATACACACACAGTATACACACACACACAGTACACACACAATACACATACACACACAGTATACACACACAGTATACACACACACACACACATACACAGTATACATACACACTGAAAAGGTACTGGAGAGGTGGGGCAGCTATAATATTGGGATTTTTTTTTTAAAAACAGATTTTTACATACTGTCCCTGGTTTTATTGAGGCTGGCAACCCTGATGGGGCCCCTTAGTGGCATGGGGCCCTCAGGCAGTTCCCGAGTGCCCGAATGTTCAGTCCGCCCCTGCCAGGAAACGATCTGGATTAGGCTTCACATGCCCACAATCATGATGGCAACGGCCACAAACGGAGGCAGAGAATATTCCAGTAAGAAATTTATATTTAACCTAAATCGATCATGATCATTGTGTACTCCTTTTTTATTTCATTAGTAATAATGCTAGGATCAATAAAAAAAAATTAAAAATGTTGCCGGAACTCCGCTTTAAGGGCGCCAAATTTAAAAAAAAACAACAGCATTCAAAACAGCCAAACTTGCCGTTTTGAATGATTTTAGATGTGAAATTTGGGGTCTTATAGATCTCTCCATAAAGAGGACCTGTCACTGCCTATTACTGTCACAGGGGGTGTTTACATTCCTTGTGACAGCAATAAAAGTGATCAGAATTTTTTTTTAAAGGGACAGTGTAAAAATAAATAAAAAAATAAATTTAAAACCGCCCCATCCCTCCTTGCACGCGCGCAAAAGTGAACGCATACGTAAGTCGCGCCTGCAAATGTAAACAGTGTTCAAGCCACACATGTGAGGTATCCCTGCGATCGTTGGAGCGAGAGCAGCAATTCTAGCACCCTCCTCTGTAAGACCCCCCCCCGCATACACACTATACAACTTTTGTTGTCTGATTTTCTTTAGATTTACCTGAAACTATGTAGTGCCTACAAATTTCAGCTCTTAAGGTTTGACCTCATATTATTATACGGTTTTGGTAAATGTAAAGGAAAAAAAAATGATCGAGAGAAAATTGTATAGTGTGTATACAGCTTCGCTCTAAACTGACAACCTGTGGAAATTTTTAAAGCGTCGCCTATGGAGATTTTTAAGTACCGTCGTTTGTCGCCATTTTACAAGCGTGCGCAATTTCAAAGTGTGACATGTTAAGTATCTGTTTACTCGGTGTGACATCAGCTTTCACAATATACAAAAAAAAAAATTGTGCTAACTTTACTGTTTATTTATTTATTTTTATTCATGAAAGTGTACTTCTCCCCCCCAAAAAAAAAAATTTGAAAGAATGCTGAGCAAATACAGTATGGCATAAAATATTGCAATGACCGCCATTTTATTCTCTAGGGTCTCTGCAAAAAAAAAAGAAGACATTTATATATAAATATATATATATAATGTTTGGGGGTTCTAAGTAATTTTGTAGCAAAAAATATGGATTGGATATAGATGTCAGAAAAAGGCATGAAGGGGTTAATGAGGATGTGTTCACAAGATCTACAAAGTAACAGTTCGTTGAATTTTCTCTGATAAGATTATTAACAAGATGCTGATTCACATATTGAAATAAAATGGGGAAGTGCTGTGGATTCCTCTACATGTTCCTTCAACTATTTTTTTTTTTTTTTTTTAGTGATGGTCAATTAGCCGGAGCTAATGATGATTTTTTTCATTCTTCGAGCAGCGTGGTCATATTTTTCCTGCTCCATCAAACTCAAACCTCCCAGCTAGGAGGGGGGGGGGAGAGAGACCCGTAAACAATAATGAGGCCTAATCTAATTACGTGGTTTATTTGTGCTGATTTGTCTTCCAATCAATCTTGCTCAAGCAGAATAATAGGCAGTTAATGTGCACTGAGCTGAACTCGGCTTGTTGCTGAGCCGCGGGGTTAATGGGGGGGCGTTGGCTGCGATGGGGGGCAGTCGGCTGCTATTGGTGTGTGTGTGGAGGGGAGGGGGGGGGGGACACGGGGCTAATTGAGCAAGGTGCCGAGAGACGGTGACACGGGCCTTTCAGGCGGTGGAAAACCTGCGACCGACCTCCCAGCGGAGCTGGTAGCAACCAGTGAAGTATACTAATTATCTTGGCACCAGCGTAAAAATAAAATAAGGCCAAAAAGAGCAAACGCTGGCACAGGGAGGGAAATAATTCACACTGAAGTTTAGGCTTCGTTGGCTGTAAATAAACACTTTGCCATCTTGAATGGCGGTATTATTACTCTTATAAATGGCTGAAAATAGATTGTGTCGGGGACAGGAACCCCTACCGCGCAGGAACACGTGCTACGCTACATAGATACATAGTACGTTACATATACATAGTAGGTTACATAGTTGCATATAGATAGTTACATAGTAGGTTACATAGATACATAGATACATAGTTGGTTACATAGTTGCATATACATAGTAGATTGCATAGTTGCATATAGATAGTTACATAATGGGTTACATATACATAGTGGGTTACATAGATACATAGTTGGTTGCATATACATAGTTACATAGTAGTTTACATAGATACATAGTAGGTTACTTATACATAGTTGGTTACATAGTTGCATATACATAGTAGGTTACATAGTTGCATATAGATAGTTACATAGTAGGTTACATATACATAGTAGATTGCATAGTTGCATATAGATAGTTACATAATAGGTTACATATACATAGTTACATAGTGGGTTACATAGATACATAGTTGGTTGCATATACATAGTTACATAGTAGTTTACATAGATACATAGTAGGTTACTTATACATAGTTGGTTACATAGTTTATATAGTATATATACATAGTTACATAGAAGGATACATAGTAGGTTACATAGTTACATATAGATTGTTACATAGTAGGTTACATATATATACATAGATACATATACATAGTAGGTTGCATATAGATAGTTACATAGTAGGTTACATATATATATACATAGTTACATAGAAGGATACATAGTTGGCTACATAGTTGCATATACATAGTTACATAGTAGGTTACATATACATAGTAGGTTACATACGTATGTCCTTGATCTGATTCTTTTAGCCTTGTTGGGTCCAGGCAGAGGCGGGAGCGTTGAAATTAGAAGAAATGGTCGCACACCATTACATTACTGACTAAGCGCACGTGAAGTGTACGAAACGCGTCTACCCAGCATTCTGATGCCTGTATAATTGTTGGGATGTCCAAATAAAGAGGATTTAGATCTACAGTGGTGTGCGGACATTTCTTCTCATTTCATTGTGTGCGGAGGAGAGCCGAGGGCGAGGATCGTTAGGCTTCCTTATCTCAACCTGGAGCAGCGGGTTTTCTTTTTTTTACAGAGGCAGGAGCGTCGCCCAGAGCGTCCGATTTTGATTTTTTTTGTTTTGTTCATGGAACCCTGTACTAGGGCTGGAGGGTGAGAGGAAGAAAGCAGCACAAGGAAGCCAATCAGTTCATGTGCTGACAGAGAAGTCGATTGGAGGAGAGAGGGAGTTGAGCACGTCATTGTGCTGCTTTTCCTTTCACTGTCCAGTCGCCGGGTTGGGTCCAAGACAGGCTCAGAGGAAGGGGGCTGAATAATGCTGAACATCAGACTGAGGATATCTAGTGGCAGGATAAAAGGTGCTGCGGGGGAAATCTCTGGATTGAAGGTGAATATTTTTTTTATTTTATCTTTTAACGAGCTGTTTGTTTTTATTCTTTTATTTTTGGCTTTTATGGGGCTGGACCGGTCATAGGGCACAGGTAACGTGTCTACAAGTTACAGAAGGTCACAAACAACTGCAAACAAAGTGATGTGTTTGGGGTAAAGGTTGTTTCTTGGCTTTTGACCTGAATGCCAATTTTTGATGCTGAAATAATTTATAAGTTGCTTAATTCCCGGTTAGTGATGGGCTCGGGGGCGTGTTCGGATCAGGAAGCCGGCACTGCACACCGCCAATCATAGGCAGTGAGGTATTTCCCGACACATACACAGGCTGCCTGTGATTGGCGGTGTGCAGTGCCGGCTTCCTGGCGGGTTCCATCCGAACACGCCTGAGCCCATTCTTAGTCCTGGTTCACATTGCAGCACATAAAGTCACATGACAAAGTCAAAACAAATACATTTTAACGGGTGTCGTTTTCATCAATGCAACTCAAGTTGCAGCGACAAAAACAAAAAAAAAAAAAGGTTTGTGCACTTTTCCTGGTACTTGAGCGCCATAGACTCAGGGCCGCTGAGAAGGCAGTACAACCAGCCCTCCTGTACTGGGCCCGGGCACCGTCAGTTCAAAAGGGGGGCCCGGCGCCTGCTGAGCCGGAGGACCAGCTGTACTGTCTTATTGCAGACAACGATCCTCTTCTGCCGTCTGCCGTCCCCTGCAGCACTGTCAGCTTCTCCTCCTCTTTCTCTCACCAGCTGCACTGCAGGGCGATTGGTCCTAGCACATGCACCCCTTCAATCTGCTGTCCTGCACCCCCCGCCCCCCGTGTGCCCCCCCCCCCCCACGGGAGTTGCTGCGGGCACACATGGGGGATGTTTCAGGATAGGGAATGGGGGAGGGGGCCTAAATATATAGTTTCCTAACCCCTTCTGTTCCTGAATGAACACAGCAAGCTCAGTACCAATTACTCCTGTGTCCATTCATCACTGAAGCATAGTAAACTGTGTTTACTGTGCTTCAGTTTGTGAATGAGCAGGAAGCCTCAGAGCGTTTTCTATTCATTCATCTGTGCTGCCGAGGCTGATAAATCTCTGTCCTCGGTCACTTTCTGTCAGGTAGGCTGTATTGGGGCCCCGTGATTTCTTAACATCAGCTCTGCATAGACTGCAATGTTAAATCACAAAAAGTCAGGTCACACAACTTTGGGGTGGCGGCAGTGTGAGCCGAGCCTTAGAGTAGACCTTCACTCTAAAATAGGGGTCTCAAATCTTTCTAAACAAAGGACTAGTTTACTATCCTTCAGAATTTAGGAGGGCCATCCTGTGGACAGTGGGAGTAAAAAATGCCCCATCTTTGGTATTAAGAGGAGAAATACTGCTGCATTGTTGGTGTCAGTGGGAGGAATAGCGCCCCATCATTGGTGTCAGTGGGAGGAATAGTGCCCCATCATTGGTGTCAGTGGGAGGAATAGTGTCCCATCATTGGTGTCAGTGGAAGGAATAGTGTCCCATCATTGGTGTCAGTGGGAGGAATAGTGCCCCATCATTGGTATCAGTGGGAGGAATAGTGCCCCATCATTGGTGTCAGTGGGAGGAATAGTGCCCCATCATTGGTGTCAGTGGGAGGAATAGTGTCCCATCATTGGTGTCAGTGGGAGGAATAGTGCCCCATCATTGGTGTCAGTGGGAGGAATAGCGCCCCATCATTGGTGTCAGTGGGAGGAATAGTGCCCCATCATTGGTATCAGTGGAAGGAATAGTGGCAATTGTTTGTATCAGTGGCAGGAATTATGCCCCCCCCCCCCCCCCATTGTTGGTGTCAATGGTGGGAATAGTTTCTCAAGTGCTGGATAAAGGCAAGCAAAGGGCCAAATCCAGCCCCCGACCACTGCTCTAAAGTATGTGTTATGTTACCCTTTTAACCCCTTCCCGCTCCAATTTTTTCCCATTTTATGTAAAATAACTTCTCGATGCCGGGAGGAGGGTCATGTGACCGCTGTGTTTGTCTGTCACATCATCGGAAAGCCCCTATTGCAAGAATGCATCAGGAGCTTTCCGGTCTCTGCGGTGACTGTGCTGGGAGCACGCAGAATGCACGTTCTCTGTACAGTTTTGCATTTACATAGGGCCACATTTATGCAGCTTCTCGCCCTTAAAGCCTATCCGCCGAGGGGCCACATATGTGTGCGCGGCTGGCGGGAAGAGGTTGATTGCTGCAACTTTTGCATTTTTCAGCTAGGTGAGAATTAGCTTTTTGTCCCCCCCCCCCTTGCACATTTGCAGATGTACCGTAAAGCTTTGGATCCTGGGTGAGCCTTGCGGCACATCTGCGCACATGTGTAGGGTTTCCCCTGCATGCGCAAAGACAACTAGTAACATACCTTTGCTCATGTGAGGTAAATCACCGGCACGTGAAGAGGTGTGGAAGGGCTCTGCCAGGACCCGAAGGCATGGTAGAGCTCTTATGCACATCTGCGCACGTGCCTTAATGGTGGCGCCTGGGGGGGAGAGGGGGCTGGGCAGAGCTACTACAGGGAGAACTGATGGTGCTCACACACCGAAAATTACCAAATTTTGATGAAATCCAAGACAAATTAGAAGGTTTCTCTAAGGTACACAAAGGTGGGCGCACACGTGCTACAGAAATCACCAGCATTCCACTAATTGCTAGAGATGGGTGGTGGATTCACACTAACAAAAATTGCCCAGCTTAGAGGTCATCTTTGGATCCATAGAGATGTTTTTTTGTGATGAGAGATCACTTGCTTTCGATACAAAAATCTGTTTTTTTTTTTTGCTGTAAAATATCTGACCGAATGGTGCATTGGACGCAATCCTAAACTCTGCGTGGGCACCACGGCAGACCAATCAGGCTGAGGCCTATTGTGATATAAAAAGATTTATTGACACGGTAAACCTGTGGGCAGGCATGAGGTTGTCTCTATGGCAACTTCAAACTTGCAGGGCGGAATTACAGGCCACATCGTCCTTTCACGAAAAGGTCCTCCGGTCTCCCCCTGACAGAAATGACTAGTTCTGCCTCACATCCACTAACCATATATTTAAAGCACTTCAAATCAGATATCTGAGAGCTGAGGAACCATCTCCAAGAAGCCATTTTACCCCCACAGTTGCTTTGTGACCTGCTGTAATATGTTTTCTAAGACCTGTTTAGCCAAGACTGGTCTAGTCCAAAAACCAACGGCTCACGCGTTGCTTCTTTTTGGCCCATTTGGTTCAATTTAGACATTTCTTGGGCCAAGTGGGTGATGGGTGGTCCACGCTGGGCTTCCCAAGATGAGCATTTCCAACCATAAACTCACTTTTTATGGACCTAGAGTTGCCCCCTCATCCCTTTAAACCCAAACACCTTTGAATTACACGGGTTCTGAGGCTAATTAAATTCAGATAAGGCACCAAATTAGTTTAATTACCACCTTAATCAGCCACAGAACCTGTGTAATTAATATGTGTTTGGGTTTAAAGGGATGTGGTGGCAACCCTATATGGACCTGGACTTTCGTTTTCTCATCAAGAATACGGCACAGGACTATCCCTTTAAACATACACCTGGTTGCAGAGACATTTTCTTTAGAGAAAACAAGTTCAACATCAAGCCAGCATTTCCCTGTGGGACTTCTGCAGTTGTCAATGTGAAATTCCACCCTTCAGTTCCGACCCTACTGTGTGGAATGGCGTGAGCTAATTTTTTTATTGGCTGTCTGTGTCCCCCATCAGGGATAATCCCCCCCCCACTTTCCGTTGTGTCATCAGGACAGGAAGCAAAGAGAACCTCCCCCCTAGTGGTGTCAGGTTTTTGTTGCCATTTGTGTCACCAGGGCAAGGAAGTGGTGGGGCATCTCTGTAAGGACATGGTAAAGTTTCTACTTTATTGTAGAAGAAAAAAATAAAAAAAATCACACACACACGCGCTATCTATGGCCTTCCACCACCCTAATTTATGAACTATCTCTCTCACTGTCAGCAGCTTCACAGCCGCCTCCATGGCAAACCGTTCTATTCATCATCTCCTGCTGTCCCATGACATGCTGCTGAAATATGCGAGGTCTCCTCAGAAGAGCAATGGCCTTGTCTTTCATCCCTTAATCGTCTTACGAGCTGGAAAACCATTTCTGATAATACACTCCGTGCCTCGTTTCTCACTCCTGTCTGGATTTCTCCCTCACACTTCTAAACAGCTACTACCCCCCCCCCCCTCTCCTCTCTCAATGCATTTCAATCTGCATTTATCCTAAATCCCCGTTATTTTCTCATTCTCGTGGATCGGAGATTCTCAGCTCTTGTATGCATCAAGTTCAACCTTTGCAAAAAAATTCAGAAGCCACCAAAAATCTGTGAATTAGTCAGGAATTCTGCAATTTTCATGGGGCGTAAATTGGTTGTGCGCATTCATGGCTGAACTGAAACACTTCAGTTAATCGCGTAGATTGCAACTTATGTACAGTTATTAATTATTTCAGCGGTAAAAATTTTCAGCTTTTAGGTCAAAGCCCCCAAGATACGAACATTGGGGTTGGTTTACTAAAACTGGTGCAGCTGTGCATGGCAGCCAATCAAATTCTAACTTGAGTTTGTTTACTAAGCTTTGCCAATAAAACCTGGAAGCTGGTTTCTATGGACAGCTGCACCAGATTTTGCACTCTCCGGTTTTAGTAAATCTTCCATTGCATTAGTTTGGATTGAAATGCATTGTTTTTGGTAACCTGGATTGATAAACCACCATCGCAACCTTTAACTTCTAAGTAACTAAAAAAAACGTACCATAAGGATGCTGGAATGTTAAGTGTCTCATCTCCAACCTTCATGAACACAGCCTGGCCCTGAAGCTCATCTTCAAACGCAGTCCATCACCGGCATTCCACTTCATTCTCATTTCAACTTCAACTGATCAAAAAGTACATCACCTTCTCTCTCCATTGATACCTCAGTCTGGTTTACACCTCCTATCATCTAACAGAATATTTAGGCACACTTACCATGGACACAGCTGTTGTAGAAGCTGTTATCTCCAATGTTCTCATTTATCCAAGTCATGGTATATCTAGTAATATACCAAAACAAAAAGTACTATAGTCTAGGTGGGACTTTTGAGGTACAAATCCATTACATCAATAAAATTCCAGTAATTTCATTATAATCTATTTAAAAGCTTTCTATAAAAAAAAAAAAAACATGAGCGTCATATCTCTCAACCACCTCCTATAAGTCACTGTATATTTATTATATTCATTCATCCCCACTAGATGACTCCAACTATATTCAATGATATAATATGTTATGTAGCTTGACTCGTTTCCAGGAACTCAGTCCACTTCATCAGGAGCAGGTGGTGGAGATATCATTAGTAACTCTACAACATATTAAAAGTATAAACAATTAATATACACATATCCACAATAATACCTACATTTTTTTTCCATGCCGATCACAATTACCTTAAAATTTCCAGTTGGGACGCTTAAAATGGCCTATAGGTTGCCGGAACAAAGGAGCATAAAGAGGCAAAGCAAACAAACAGGGCCCCTCCAACAGGGCCCCAGGAGATGTTCTTCCACACACACTGCCTTCTTTGATGGCTAGCCCCCCCAAAAAAGGAAGGAAAAGGGGTTCTGGAAAGAATAATGATTTACATATCTAGTAATATGTTGGTTACATTCAACTGGACTTCATCTGTAATGTTGAAGAGATTTTGTAGTTCGTCCAAGCCACTTCTTTAGTTCTCATGCAAATCAGGAAAACACCTCAGATTTCTTTCCACACAGGTAGTACAGGTGCACTACTATGGCGATTGGATTAAGGTGAGGATATGCTGGGGTATCTACCTCATACTCATTACAAATGAAGAAGTGGTTTGGATAGGCTACAAAACATTATAGAATAAGTCCAGTTCAAAGTCACTAAATACCACTAGCTGTACAGGTTATTTTCAGATGGTTTTGTGATTAGGTAGATAGAACCCAAGTTCCTTGCAGAGCAGGGGCGGACTGACCATTGAGCCACTCGGGAACTGCCCGAGGGCCCTGGGCCACTAGGGGGCCCCATCAGGGTTGCCAGCCTCAGTAAAACCAGGGACAGCATGTATAAATCTGTTTTTTTTACATCTCTCTGTGTATACTGTGTGTGTATACTGTGTGGCCCCATAATCTCTGATTGCCCGGGGGCCCCATGAGTTATCAGTCCGCTCCTGTTGTAGAGTTGTTCATTTCAAATGTGTCTTCCTGTTTTATTTGAGTTTGGCGCGCCAGAGCAGCTCGTAAGGGATGAAAGACAAGGCTCCACCAGCGAAGGTGGTCGTACCGATAGGTGCTACAGGACTAGGCATATTCTCCCACAAGTTTTCTTCTATAAGCATCCAAAACTCTGCCTTTTATCAATTACAGCATCCATCCTCAACCAGGTTTCCGTGGAACCCAAAGGTTCCTACAGAGGTTGCTATGGGTTCCAAGAGTTGTGGCTGAAATACTTCCAATGTAATGGTGCCTTCAAAGCTCTGAAGCCAAAGCCACATAACAAGGCCAGTGAGCTTCTGACCACTACTTTCTTCTGGCCATCAGCTCCTCCTACTGGCCACTGATGTAAGGGCCATTTTCCCAACTGGTTTTAGCAGAAGTTCTCTGAGACTTTCAAGAGTTCCTCTGAAGTAAGGTTGAGATAAGCTGACCTACATGGAAGATATCCCACTCTTGGGGAAATCACTAACCTGAATACAAAATTGAGCTAAATCCAGTATTGTACGAGGTTAGTGTTTGTTCTTGATATACGAGAGGTCTTCAAAAAGTTTCCACACTTATTTAAATAACTTTAAAAAAAAAAAAAGCGCGGAAAGGTTTTGAAGAACCCTCATACAACTGCATGGTAATGACCACAATGGACATAAATCTTTATAGCTTACATAGTTGGCAAGTTTTTTTCACAAAAATCATTTGTTTTGCTTTATAGCACCTAACCAAATTAAACCTGGACTGGATAAGGAGGGAGGAATAAAAGTTGTACTAACTTTACATTTGTTGTTCAGAAATATTTTATTGCCTGAGCAGAGAAGGGTCCAAGTGACATGTCCCATAGCAAACTGCTGGCCCCTGGGCTCCGACATTTGCACCTCTGATTTATATTACAGTATAACAAGGGGTGCTAAATGCTCAATTGACCAATTGGTAAATAGTAGAAAGTAAACGAATAATCGATAACAAGATGAATATTCTGCTACTTCAGCTCTTTATTTGACTAGCTAGTGTTGCCTTTCAGTATTTTCGGAGATTTGGATGTTTGCTATCGAACTATAAACGTTTTTTTGTTCTTTACTAGATTGTGAGACGTACTGCAAGGCGTCAAAAGGAAAGCTGAAGATCAACATGAAAAAGTACTGCAAGAAAGATTACGGTGAGTTGCCAGGACCTCTACCATGGCCATGGGTCTCCAAGACCAGATTCATAAACAAGTAAAAGAGAGATTTTAATACCGTTGATGGATTAATGTGGGAACGTATCAAAAGGTGGGAGCGATATTTTCTGGGGCACAGCTCCTGTCCAACAATCTTATTGAGTTTTTTTTCCTCAATTTTGATACAGACTGTGCCTTGTTCTCATTATGAGAGATTACTATGCAGACATGCATGATAGCACGCTAAAGTGGACCTTTCAGTAACTTTGCATGAACAAATTCAGGACATGTCATAAGATCATAATTTTTATTTAGAAAAGCTCCACCTTTTATCATAGAAAAGCCAACTTGCAGTTGCTACCTGTGACTGCCTAGGGCAGTGATTCTCAACCAGGGTTCCTCCAGAGATTGCTAGGGGTTCCTTCAGCATTCGGCAATTTCTGCCTCTCAGATAAGTTCCCACTCACACCATTGATCTTTTTAGCTATCTGTAAGGAGGTAATTCTTCCCAATGACCACAAGTGTAAGGACCATTCTTCCCACTGACCATCACACTAATGTATCATGAGTTGTAGATTTCTAATTTTAGAAGGGGTTCCCTGAGACCAGAGAACTATTAGGGATGGCGAGCGCACTGGACTGACTCAATCAGTCATTAGTCAATAGATAGGTGATGGTGGGGGGGGGGGGGTGGGGTTGGAAGGATTCCCTTCCAATGAGTTTTGCCCAACTTAAAAAGAAGGCAGTGGTGAGCTCTTTTTGGGTGCTTGGGTTGCCACCTCTGGGTACTGCCTTGAGGTAGTTTCCGCCTATACTTGTAAACATAGGTAGAAAGGAGCGCCCCATATCCAGTGAATGCAAGTTGGAAGGTGAGTTTGTACATCCCCCGAGGAGTGTTACATTAAACACAGCCCATATCGATCTTTCTGATCTTGGTATTACAGACACACCTGTTTGGGATCCTTCCCCATTTAATATTAGTATGGGGCAACAGCCCTGAGAAGAAAGGGGGAGTCCTGTGCCCCCGAAACACGTTGGCTAAATTACTTGTTGCTACTCTCGATTGCAAACTTACCTTTCAACTTGTATTCACTGGATATCAGGAGCTCCTTTCTACCTACTTTTACACGTACATGGGGAAACAACCTTAAGGCAGTACACAGAGGTAGCAACCCAAGCCCCCAAAAAGGACTCACCGCCACCTTCTTTTTAAGTTGGACAGAAATCATTGGATATGGGGCGCTCCTTTCTACCTACTTTTACAAGTACATGTGGAAACGACCTCAAGGCTGTGCCAAGAGTAGCAACCCAAGCCCTCAGAAAGGGCTCACCGCCACCTTCTTTTTAAGTTGGGCAGAACTTATTCGATCTCGGGCGCTCCTTTCTTCCACCTTTTATGATTAGGCTGAGATGATGTCACCTGTCTGCTGCAGGTGGGAGGAAGCATTTCCTCAGTCTCTTCTCCTCCAGTGATCAGACTGCAACATTGTAACTTTGTAGCACGTCACAAGGTTAGGGCCCTTTCATACAAACTGTTCGTTTTTCAGGTGGACCTGATCGGAAGGTCCCTGCATTCCTGTGGAGATGTTGGGTTTAAATGGAGTTTACACCGGCCTACCCCTGGGTCCGGTAAGGCCAAAACAAAATGTAGGAGGACTGCATCTTCTTGGTCAGCAATGAGTAAGCACTTAGTATAAGTGTGAAACGCGTCAGATGTTGTTCTGTACCACTCAGCTGTGGTTTGTACTTTATGGTCCTGATCTACAATAAAAGGCATTAGAAATTTCTATCAGAGTGCGGCTGTCCAGAGTTTTTCCGCCCATCTCTATCTACACATGCATTAGCCAGCACCTGGGGCTCTCTCTTCTCTGGAGGCGAAGGACTTATCTTGGTGGATCCACCTGGAGCGGTAGGGTTTATTTTGTCTCATTCCTATGGAGATGTTGGGTGTAAATGGAGTTTACACCGGCCTACCACTGGGTCCGGTAAGGCCAAAACAAAATGTAGGAGGACTGCATCTTCTTCCATTTGGGTGGACCAGATCGGAGGCAGCTGTGTGTAAACAGCGCGGTCCGTTACTCCTGGACGCCCATAGAGCTAAGCAGGGTCAGCTCACAGATCCCCCTACTGATCGGGACAGAAGCCGTCCATGTGAAGGGGCCCCAAGATGGGTGTAGCAAAGTGAGGAACTGCACAGGCACCAGGATTTACTGATTACATCATCCCAGCCCAGGAAGTGGATGGAGACCCTTGGATGGTGCCTGAACAATGATTGTACGGTCCTTCCGGAGAGAAAAGCTGACAAAGGCAATACCTGGAAGTCCTACGACACCTAACATGAAAACCATATCTGATGACAGGTCCTCTTTAACACAACGAAGTGATAGAAATGCCAGACGGTGTCTGTAGGGGAGTGGGAACCGCACACAATTGTGGATTTCGGCAGCGGCTCTTTCACATATTGTCACTTTTTCTCTTTTTTTTTTTTTTTTTTTTTGGTTCAGCGGGTCGCTATACTCAAAACAAAACAAAAAAAAAAGTAAAACCTTTCCCGATGAATAATTAGTATTGGTTTATAGAACGGCACATTGAGGTTTTAAACTAGTTTTCAAAAAACAAGACCGCGGCGGAATTTGCATGCTAATTGGTGTTAAAGGGGGTTATTCTGATGGCCAATGTAGAAGAAAGGGGTATTATGGGTGAAAACAAAACCTTGGCCACATTCAATGAGTGCCCTACTTAGCATGTCTCTAGAATTCTCCGAACGCGGTTTGGCTTTGCTGTGGCGACATCTTTTTTTTTTTTTTTTTCTTCTCTTAAATGATTTTGGATGTGATAAGTCGAGCTATGAGACTCGTTTGACAATCTTTTGGGTTTTTTTTTTTTTGCGTGCGGCCGGATGAGCGTGAATCGGCTCGTTTGCCCTCTGCACAGTGAATTGTAATCCGCCGCTGCCCCCCCCCCCTTCCACCAGGGTGTTTTTGGAAAGCGCAGTGGGCACCGGAGACGAGTGTTTGGTTTCTCCCGCTGCGTCCCTTGCCCTTTGCCTCCCTCCTCGGGTGCAGATGAGAAGACCCAGCTTCTCTGTACCAGGCCTTGGCCCGCCGCCACCACGTCCTGACAAGAAAAACCGCCTGCGTCCTGCGCGGCGGCAGAAAGGGGGGGGGAGAAGAATAAGGGGGGGAAGTAAACCCCTGACATATCGCATTCTGCCGCCCGGCGGGGGTGCTTGACAATCATCAAATGGGCATCTGAGGGACGCCTGCTGCTCCTTTTTAATACGTTCGCTCACTTACAAACTGCAGCTATTTCACCTCAGCGTGAGGGCTGCGTTCCTGGTTAATCCGCCGGTGTCTGATCTCTGTGGCTTGGAAGGGCACGGCTTTGTATGGAGGGGAAATGGGAGCTGCCAACTTTCCCAGCGAGCCGGGGGAGGGGGGGTGCCGCAATAGATACAAGCAGTGTCTCAAAGTGACAGCAGAGATGTAAGATACGGACAGCATAGGGACCATGAAGGGGACAATACAGTGGCCGTGGAGGGGGAGCACAGGGACCACGGATGGGACACTATAAGGGCCATGAAGGGGGGGACAGCACAGAAAAGACAGCACAGAATCGGTGGAGGCGACAGCCCAGAGACAGCAAAGAATCGGTGGAGGTGACAGCCCAGAGACAGCAAAAAATCGGTGGAGGCAACGGCATAGATCAGTGGAGGCGACAGCTCAGAGACAGCATAGAATCGTTGAAGGCAACAGCTCAGAGACAGCATAGAATTGGTGGACAGCACAGAGATGACAAAGAGTCAGGGGAGGCGACAGCCCAGAGATGGCATAAAATCGGCAGAGGCGACAGCATAAAATCGGTGGAGGCGACAGTCCAGAGATGGCAAAGAGTCAGGGAAGGCGACAGCACAGGGATGGCAAAGAATCGGTGGAGGCGACAGCTCAGAGACAGCATAGAATCGGTGGAGGCAACAGCCCAGAGACGGCAAAGAATCGGTGGAGACGACAGCCCTGAGACGGCATAGAGTCGGTGGAGGTGACAGCCCAGAGATGGCATAGAGTCGGTGGAGGCGGCAAAGATTCGGCAGAGGTGACAGCCCTGAGAAGGCATAGAATCGGTGGAGGAGCCGGGATAGAATCGGCAGAGGCGACAGCACAGAGATGGCATAGAATCGGCAGAGGCGGCAGCACAGAGATGGCATAGAGTTGGCGGAGGTGACAGCTCAGAGACAGCATAGAATCTCCGGAGGCGACAGCTCAGAGACAGCATAGAATTTGTGCAGGTGACAGCACAGAGACGGTATAGACTCTGTGGAGGTGACAGGACTTGCAATGGGGATAGCCGTCACTTGCTCAAGATGATGCGATTGGTGGGCACAGCATGATGATGCCAGTCCTTTGGAGGTTGGGGCTTATAGGGCCTGTTTACAATTGTATATTAATCCCATTTATTTCCCCCTGGTGATCCTGCCAGTAACGCACTTCCTGTCCTTGGGTGACCAAACATTCTTATCATCACCCCAGGCTGCTTTGCTGATTTGGGTTACAAACATGTCCTCCTCTCTATTACATGGGGGGGGGGGATTTGTAGTTTACAAAAGATAGTTTGGAAGGAAGAGAAAATTCTTTCCATCTATTTATTTATATAGTGCCAGCAATTTACTCAGCGCTTTACATATTGTACATTATTGTCCTTCTCTTACACACATACCCCCATGTGAGACACTGGTTGGGATTAGAACCTGAGGACCCCAGCGCTGCAAGGCAGGCGTTCTAACCATTAAACCACTCTGCCACCCTCGATTTCAGATCAGTTTGCAGGAAGTGACAAGGACACTGCATTTCTGGCAGGATCAACAACTATTTTCTGAAAATGTTCTTGGCTTTAAAAAAAAAAAAAAAAAAGAAAACAAAATGCAGCCATCATCACCTTTATGGACTGGTAAGCTGCAATATATTATATTTTGGTTCTTAAGATGGGATATCCCTCGACTTCTGAAGGCACTTTTTGGAGGCTCGTGACCACCCCAGGAGGCTGTCATCTTGCCGGTCTCCCTGAACTGGTGCGACTTACAGGGGCAGCAAAATTCCAGTGTGTGGGGGAGGGGGGGAGGGGTGAGGGGGGCTGAGCTCGGGAACCAACAATGCTTCAGGGAATCAGCGGCTGTGCCGATTTCCACCCGCCATGACAGGTCCTCTTTGTGGTCATGTATAGTGAAGGGGTTCCTCTGCCAGTTTGCAGGCTGTGTGGCAGGTCAGGTATACTCAGAGCCCCCCCCCCTCCACCTCCTCCTCCCCCCATCCCCACCGGTGACACATCCAGAGCCTGCGCTCATGTTTTCACAGCTGGAAGGTGAAATAAGACATTCTGGAAGACTTTAGGATTGAGAATGTTGATTTTTCCAAAGGTGTCTTCCCCCTCCCCCACCACACCGGGAAGTGGGAAGGTTGTCGTATGGCAGAGCGCTGGCTGCAGGCGACATGCTCACAGGCCCTTCTTTAACTAAAACCTGATGCAGCTTTGGGACGGGCGTCTGGGGTCTGCAGCTGCGATTTTCCTGGGTAATATTTGTAGATTGGACCCTCTTCTTGTACCTTTCCCTTAGTATATCCTCACAGCAGGGGGCATTGAAAATCCAATCAATAAAAATCGCACACAAGCGTTAACTTTTCAAAAGTTCATCTTCTAGACTTTTAAGACTCGGTCCACACCGGGGCGACTTCGGATGCGACACAGAAAGTCGCAGGACAAGTCAAAAATGTTTTATTTCAATGAGCGCCGGGTCCTAATTGCTGCGAATCAACAAAAAGAGGAAAAAAAAAATCCTGCACTACTTTTGTGCGACTTTAATGTTATCTCACTAAATCTGCAGCTTTCATTACCACATGCTGTCCAGCAAACATACACTATATTTGTCAAAAGTATTGGGACGCCTGCCTTTACATGAACTTTAATGGCATCCCAGTCTTAGTCCGGAGGGTTCAATATTGAGTTGGCCCCGCCCTTTGCAGCTATAACAGCTTCAACTCTTCTGGGAAGGCCGTCCACAAGGTTTAGGAGGGTGTCTGTGGGAGTGTTTGACCATTCTTCCAGAAGAGCATTTGTGAGGTCAGGCACTGATGTTGGACGTGAAGGCCTGGATCACAGTCTCCGCTCTAAGATGTTCTATAGGGTTTAGGTCAGGACAGTCAAGTTCCTCCACCCCAAACTCGCTCATCCATGTCTTTATGGACATAATGAGCTATGTCACATTGGTATCCCTAGGGGGCTGCCAGGTGAAGTCCACGTAGGTGAGACCAAACATTAAAAAAAATGGTGCATATTAACATTTTTTTTATTTTGCTTTTCTATTTTGTGGAGTTGCGACGATAACAATGGTGCAAAGTCCATTCTTTGCTGGGAGGTCTCCCTTAGGGGGTCTGGAGGATGGGACATTTCAGAAAACACCGGGGGGGTCTTCAGCTGTTATACAAAGAACAGCAGAGGACTTCAATAATTCACACCTGCTAGGAGGAACCCCATACGTTTTTAATAGAAAGATTTTCTTTAAATGGAGTTCTGTGGCCTTTTCAGATCGTTTGGTCTCTACCAGATGAGGGATTCTCACAAATGCCATCAGTACTGTCTGCAGAAGCCAACGCGTGTGCTAACGTGGCGTAAAATGTCCCGATTAGCAAGCCGTGGAGCTCGCTCTGGGGAACAAGCCGGCATGTGGCCCTCAATGAGAGCGCGAATTAGGTCCGTGTGTTTGTCTGCTGGCTGCTAATTGTTTGTAATTGTTTTATGGTGCTGGGACACTGACAGTGACAAACTGGAAATACACAAATCCTGACCACCCAGTGTGACAACTGCTGGTGAGAACAAGTGTGCAAAGCCACCAAATGTCCCTTGTACTGTCTAGGAGCAAAAAGTACACAATATTACCAAAAGTATTGGGACACCTGCCTTTACACGCACATCAACTATAATAGCTTCCCAGTCTTAGTCCGTAGGGTTCAATATTGAGTTGGCTCCACCCTTTGCAGCTATACCAGCTTCAAATCTTCGGGGAAGGCTGTCCACAAAGTTTAGGAGGGTGTCTATGGGAATGTTTGACTATTCTTCCACAAGCATATTTGTGAGGTCAGGCACTGATGTTGGATGAGAAGCCCTGGTTCACAGTCTCCACTCTAATTCATTCCAAAGATGTTCTATGGGGTTGAGGTCAGAACTCTGTAGAGGCCAGTCAAGTTTCTCCACCCCAAACTTGCTCATCCATGTCTTTATGGATCTTACATTACAGGTCAGTGGGGAGAACTCTCCTTACATTGGTGATCAGTGAGAAGAATGTTCCTTACATTGGTGATCAGTGAGAAGAATGTCCCTTACATTGGTGATCAGTGGGAAGAATGTTCCTTACATTGGTGATCAGTGGGAAGAATGTCCCTTACATTGGTGATCAGTAGGAAGAATGTTCCTTACATTGGTGATCAGTGAGAAGAATGTTCCTTACATTGGTGATCAGTGGGAAGAATGTTCCTTACATTGGTGATCAGTGGGAAGAATGTTCCTTACATTGGTGATCAGTGAGAAGAGTGTTCCTTACATTGGTGATCAGTGAGAAGAATGTTCCTTACATTGGTGATCAGTGAGAAGAATGTTCCTTACATTGGTGATCAGTGAGAAGAATGTTCCTTACATTGGTGATCAGTGGGAAGAATGTTCCTTACATTGGTGATCAGTGGGAAGAATGTTCCTTACATTGGTGATCAGTGAGAAGAATGTTCCTTACATTGGTGATCAGTGGGAAGAATGTTCCTTACATTGGTGATCAGTGAGAAGAATGTTCCTTACATTGGTGATCAGTGAGAAGAATGTTCCTTACATTGGTGATCAGTGGGAAGAATGTCCCTTACATTGGTGGTCAGTAGGAAGAATGTTCCTTACATTGGTGATCAGTGGGAAGAATGTCCCTTACATTGGTGATCAGTGAGAAGAATGTTCCTTACATTGGTGATCAGTGAGAAGAATGTTCCTTACATTGGTGATCAGTGGGAAGAATGTTCCTTACATTGGTGATCAGTGGGAAGAATGTCTCTTACATTGGTGATCAGTGAGAAGAATGTTCCTTACATTGGTGATCAGTGAGAAGAATGTCTCTTACATTGGTGATCAGTGGGAAGAATGTTCCTTACATTGGTGATCAGTGAGAAGAATGTTCCTTACATTGGTGATCAGTGGGAAGAATGTCTCTTACATTGGTGATCAGTGAGAAGAATGTTCCTTACATTGGTGATCAGTGAGAAGAATGTCTCTTACATTGGTGATCAGTGGGAAGAATGTTCCTTACATTGGTGATCAGTGAGAAGAATGTTCCTTACATTGGTGATCAGTGGGAAGAATGTCCCTTACATTGGTGATCAGTGGGAAGAATGTTCCTTACATTGGTGATCAGTGAGAAGAATGTTCCTTACATTGGGGATCAGTGAGAAGAATGTTCCTTACATTGGTGATCAGTGGGAAGAATGTTCCTTACATTGGTGATCAGTGAGAAGAATGTTCCTTACATTGGTGATCAGTGGGAAGAATGTTCCTTACATTGGTGGTCAGTGGGAAGAATGTTCCTTACATTGGGGAGCTATGCTATGTTTTGGGTATGATTATATACCCTACCTTATAATGTAACGGTTTGTGCTTCTATTTCAGCGGTCCAGATTCATATCCTTAAGGCCGACAAAGCAGGAGACTGGTGGAAATTCACGGTCAACGTGATCTCTGTGTACAAACAAGGAAGCAGCCGCATCCGCCGCGGGGACCAGAACCTGTGGATTCGTTCCAAGGACATCGCTTGCAAGTGCCCAAAACTCAAACCGATGAAAAAATACCTCCTCCTAGGCAACGATGAGGACTCGCCTGACCAAAACGGGGTGGTGGCCGACAAAACCAGCCTGGTCATACAGTGGAGGGACACGTGGGCCCGGCGGCTGAGGAAGTTCCAACAGCGAGAAAAGAAAGGAAAATGTAAGAAAGCCTAGGAGAGGAGACAACCAGGGGCCCTCGGAGGAGGACCAGAGTGCTGTAGAAGACAGAGAGAGGGGACCGTTAATTGCTGCTTGCTGTAGAGTCTGGAGCAGATAGGATTATCAACTAGAGTTTTGTTTTTTTTTTCATTTTTTTTCCTGAAAACATTTTTCCCAGATGCCGGGATGGAAAACTGGCTTTTTCGAAAGTCCTCGTTGATAGATGAGTTGGAGTGAAAAGTGGGAAGGTGTCACTTTTTTTTTTTTTTTTTGATGACTGGACTGAAGCGTTTGCACCTAATACGTAAAGTTGATTCACAGACACGTGGGACGGAGCGAAGAAAGGGAGGGGGGTGAGGGAAAGAAAAAAAAAAGAGTTATTGCTGAGAGATTTATGGTGATGGAAGCTGTGAAATTTGCACCTGTTCGGTATCTCCTGCCTTGTGAGTCATTAATTGTTTAAACATTTCTCACGTTCTGCGGTCAAAGCCCTGTGGCTCTTTTTTTTTTTTTTTTTCAATCTGAGGTGGAATGGGGACTGACAAAACACCCCGAGGATCTTAGTAACCTCTAAACACCCCCAAGGGTGGGAATTATTTGTTGGTAACCACATTGCAGAAAAAATAAGTTGAAGGAGAGCTCCGATCAGAACCAAAATACATAGTTAAAAAAAAAAAAAATTCTTCCTTTTTACAAAATTCAAAAATTTTAATAGCTGTAGGGTAACTACATTATATTCTATTACTTAATAAAAAATTGGGGGGTGGGGGGCTCTGACACCATAGCTCATTCCTTTTTAGCCCCCCCCCCCCCCCCCCCCCGAGATCTAGGAACAGTTTCAAAGCTATGGTGTTAGCAGTAACGTTTTTTTTCTTTTCTGGGTGCATCTGAAATCCAAAAGGGAGTAATCCACATCAAATATTTATTTTTGAATTTTGAGCTCTGTCTGGAGGTCTCCTTTAGCACCACACCTAATGCTTTCGATATCAGATGTAGCCCCTTCCCACCTTCCGTGCATTTTACCCGCCTTCGTCTAGGTGCTGACTTGCTGGGTATGCAAACCTAGGAAAAGAAAAAAAAAAATTTAATTTGTACAAAAAATGCAAATTCTAACATTTTAAAAAGTATGTATATCATTGAAATAACTTTTTTTTTGTTAAGAAAACAAATCTTTATGTTGTGTTTTTGTATAATGTCTTAATAACACCCCCGATCTCCCGTTCACCCTGTACGTAGCATTATATATGCAGGATTGACAGTATTAGCCGGTCAGGAGAAGGGGGGGGGGGGTACGATAAAGTGAAAAATGTCTACAGAGTTTTTATATATATATACCGAATTCAGAAAAAGATATATATGATGGACTTGCTGTAGTTTGTGTTTAGGCTGAGGAGTCCGAAACACGCGGTATTTTTTTTTTTGAGATATACCGCTCTCCTTGTTAGAAGGGGTTTCTTGTATATCAAACGTCCTGTTGGCAATTAAAGGCTTACCATTGGTAGAAATTATTGATGTAATAGCTTCACATTCCCTGGTTATTCACTAAATGTAAATCTTCGTATCAGAAAAGCTGCTCATTCGTGTTGAAAGACGCCCACGGTGCTAGTCAGCCAATTGGTTCACTAGAAACCAACGGCTCCACAATGGTACCAAGACAACTGAGCTGTCGGTGAAGTGAGATGAAGATTGGAAGTCTGTATGTAAACTAAACCAAACTCCAGCCCAAAATGTTTTTAGTTTAGGATAGATTTAGAAAAAGTAGACTTGTTTTCGTTTTCGGTGACCCTGTTGAGAGATTATGTAAGGACAAGAACTTGGGAGTGTGGTTATAATTGGCACCAGAAAACCCACCGCGTAATAATGTAGGACAGCCTTTCTCAATCTTTTTACTCCTGAGGAACAATTTAAATCATTCCCAGGTCTTGGGGAACCCATTCTAAAACCAATTCAGTCAGTGAGAAGAATGGACCCCAGTGTCCACCCCAAGTCCGTGAGAATGAAACCCAGTGTCCACCCCAAGTCAGTGAGGAGACTGGAGCCCAGTGTCCACCCCAAGTCAGTGGGAAGAATGGACCTCAGTGTCCACCCCAAGTCAGTGAAAAGAATGGACCCCAGTGTCCACCCCAAGTCAGTGAGAAGAATGGACCCCAGTGTCCACCCCAAGTCAGTGAGAAGAATGAAACCCAGTGTCCACCCCAAGTCAGTGAGGAGACTGGACCCCAGTGTCCACCCCAAGTCAGTGGGAAGAATGGACCTCAGTGTCCACCCCAAGTCAGTGAGAAGAATGGACCCCAGTGTCCACCCCAAGTCAGTGGGAAGAATGGACCTCAGTGTCCACCCCAAGTCAGTGAGAAGAATGGACCCCAGTGTCCACCCCAAGTCAGTGAGAAGAATGGACACCAGTGTCCACCCCAAGTCAGTGGGAAGAATGGACTTCATACGTTGTTGCTACTCTTACCGCTCACTAAAAAGATCAATGGTGTCCTGCCACCTAACTTTTTAGGCACCACCAAAAGAAAAGTCATTTAGCCACATCTCAAGAAACCCCAAGCAACTTCTAGAGGAACCCTTGTTGAGAATGGCTGATCTAGGGAGTTGGAGGTTAAAGGGCTTGGAATATTGTGTTGTAATGACAAGATAAAGACTCAAACAGGTAATAAACATATTTTTAAAACATTGACAAAAAAGACAGACTCTGGCAGCCAGTGCTTAATAACTTTTCTAATGATAAGAAACCTGACGAAGGTTCCAACCCTTCCCTATGTGTCTTTTTGCAGTCTAGATATTTCTTTGTACTTTTTCTTCTAACGGGAAGTGAGGGGAAATCTCCCCAAAAAGGGGGTTGATTTACTAAAACCGGAGAGTGCAAAATCTGGTGCAGCTGTGCATGGCAGCCAATCAGCTTCTAACTTCAGCTTGTTCAGTTAAGCTTTAACAATAAAACCTGCAAGTTGATTGGTTTCTATGCAGACCTGCACCAGATTTTGCACTCTCCAGTTTTAGCAAATCAACCCCAAAAGTTTTACCTGGAGTTGGTCTTTAATGACTGCTGAGCGCACCACATTCACAAAGTGCAATTTATTTGAAAAATATGACCACAATGCACCATAGCGACTCCCTGAGTGGGTCTGCTGTGCAGATGTCTTCTAGAGCAGGAGGGAGATGAAGAATCTGCGATGTGAAATACGGAGGTGCCATTGTACACAGTGGGGGAGATTTACTAAAACTGGAGAGTACAATCATCTTCCAGGTTTTATTGTCAAAGCTTAGTTGAACAAGCTGAAGTTAGAAGCTGATTGGCTACCATGCAGAGCTGCACCAGATTCTGAGTGCTCCAGTTTTAGTAAATCTCCCCTCAGTCTGCCTAGTTCTAAGAGAATCAGCTGCTATTTATTAGTTTAGCTAGGTAAGTTCGAACCCAGGGGAAGGATATTGGTGCAGGGCACAGTGGTGTGGTGATGCACAACAGCCGAGCACAAGCTCACTTCTGGCTGGTCAACATGGTCCACTGGCACCTCATTCTCTTCAGGGACTAGTGAGCTCTTTCAACCATGCATAAAGGCGTAAAGGTATCTTTACCAAAAGTGTCCAGAAGCCAATTTTCAACCCTCTACTTTCTCCAGTAATCCCACAATGCGCACATTGTTGCGTCTTAGTCTATTTTCAATATCATCAGTCTTATCCTTGTTAGCATGCGCTAAGAGGGCAGTAGAGCGGGATTCATGGATCAAGGTTGGCAACTTATCTTCTAAATCGCTAATGCGATATTCTGCAGCTGTGGTGTGTTCACGGATCTTTTGCAGATCTTGCCCCTGCAGTTTAGACAGCTTCTTGGTGTAGTACAGTATATATCCCCAGGGTTGTCTTGTAAGGCGAGTCAGTTTGCTCTTGGCTCCTGGATCCTTAGGCTTGTCTGTGCCCTTGTGATCCTCTGAAGAAGAGTTGCAGCCACGCCATGTTGGCTGTTCTGAGGTGCTGTGTCCTCCTTGTTCTTTCCTCCTCTCGCCATGGCAGCGGGTATACAAGTCGCCCGAGGCACCTCCATGAGTACCTACAGGTACCTTACCTGTAGGTACAAGTGGTGTAACAGAGTTTACAACCACTTTAACATACCAGCGAGTCTTTTGGCATGTGGGAGGAAACCCGTGCAAAATCTGTACGCATAGTGGGGGGGGGGGGGGATTTACTAGAGCACTCAGACTCTGGTGCAGCTGTGCATGGTAGCCAATCATCTTCCATCTTCAGCTTGTTCAATAAAATCTGGAAGCTGGTTTCTATGCACAGCTGCACCAGATTTTACAATCTCTAGTTTTAGTAAATCTCCCTTAGTGTTCTGGCCTAGAATTTGAACGAAGGACCCCTAGTCCTGCCAGGCATAGGCCATTGTTCTGGGCAGAACTGCTTTAACCTCGCAGCAAACGTTAAGGATTCTAACCGCTTTCGCAGTACCTGGTTGAGCTACTGCACTCTATATACATGTATGATATACATATCATAGCTCTCTAGGTCTGTCTACGGTTGCTAAGCCCCACAGCAGACAAAGGATCCAATATTTCATGTCTCATGTCTTTTAGAATGCTTTTGATGAAGCTGAGCCAGCTCCACTGTCCTGGTGCTAAAATAATGTTCAGAAGACCCAGGACTGCAATGTCCATCTTGACATCATTGGTTTTGCCCTCCACAGATCTGCTGAATAATGAATAGAAAAGATATTCGCAACTGGCAGATGTGAAAATGATTATCTCCTTCGGGACCGATGACTTCACAGAAGCCGCTTGTGCCTCGGTGTTGGCGCAAGCTCCTAATGAACCAAGATGGCCACATACCTCATCCATACCGGTTCAGAGTTGCCCGTCAGTCCTGTGCAGACCTCAAGAGGCAGATGCTGGATGGAACTGTCCCAAAATACACACTCAGGGGTGATACGGTGCAAATTTTACACAGGTCACCAGCCTAAATATAACCAGCTATTAAAATATCTGCGTTCCATACTTCCTATTTCACGTGTAAATACAAGAAATTAATTCCCGTTCGGGGCAGAGTTAATTGGCGTTTGTCTTGGCAGCGGTACAGGACGCAGTGTTTGGTGTGGCAGGGTCAGGATGTGTAATCATTTCTGGAATAACCTCTTGTACCTTTTCAGAAGAAAAGCATTAAAGGGGTATGATCAGAGGGCCGCACAGTTCTACGCCCTTCGCAAAGGAAACGGATTGACAGATAATTAGCGCAGGTAGCAGACCGTTCTCCCCTGCGGGGGTCAGGCCACATCTCCGCTTACAGTAAAACCGACGTTCTAAGTCCTGGAAAGGACTCTCCTACCCTTCCCGCTCTTCTCATTCTCTGTTTACTCCAGTTCATTTACCAGGATTACCCCGTGGTGCATCCGCTTCATCTGAGGTCAGGAGGTAAACATCACTCTTGACACTTTTCAGAAGCACGCCCCAACCTAATTTTTTCTTTCCTTGAAGCCGTAAATGGCTACCTTTTATTGAAACTGTTTTGGCTGAGCACTACAAGCGATGTTTTGGTGCTTTTTTTTTTTTTTTTTTGCTTCGTTAACTGACATACGACAACTTGTTTTCCACTGAAACAACAGTTACTTGCCAATTACAGGATTAGATGGTGGGGCAAGCGATATCCTGTTAACCCTAAATTCACAAGAAGCTTTTTGTGGCAAAATTTAAAATCAAAATTGCAAGAACTTTGGCAGCCAATAACGAACTAGCAGGTAGACCCATCAGCCCCTGAAAACTTGGTCAGTTTTCTTTAATATTTTCAATACCTTAACAGCTCTTGCTTGCGTCTTGAGACTCTGGCTGCCCCGTACATAAGCACCTATTGATACCCCTATCTTCAGAATCTGAGCCCAGAGTCAGAGCCATTGTTTCTCCTGGTCAAAGCCAGAGAAGTGTCAAGGGACGGTTGAAATTTTGTCCAGAAGTCATCTGGAGCTGGCTGCACAAAATGAGCTCTAAATCAGATTAAGGTGAAAGGAGCTTATTCACCAGTGCAGTGTTTCCTGGACTGAATTGCCAGTTTACCATTGGATTTTTACTGCATGTTAAGGGGCCTTCAGGTGCTAAAATGGCCAAAGATGTACAACAAGTGCACCAGTAGACTCAACTTGCACTTTAAGGACCCTTCACATGCTAAAAATGTGCAACCAGTTTGCCAATAGACTTTACTTGCATATAAGGGCTCATTTACACTTGCTTTGGCTTCAACTCACATTAACGGCTAATTTAACACTTCCTTCAAAGCAAGGCTTCGGACAGGTTTGTTAAAGCTCTCTGAACGCTGGTCAAAGCTCCTGTCACTAAATAAAATGGTTAGCTTACAGTCCTGTTCACACCTTGCTTTTGCTTTGGCTTTGCTTCAAAAATTATACCTCATGTCGCTTTAGTTGTGCTTCAAAGTGCCTTCAAAGCCTTTGTAGAAGTCTATGAAGCACCAAGCAAAAGCAAGGTGTAAATAGGACTGTAATCTAACCATTTTATTTAGGGACAGGGACTTTGACTGGAGAGAGCTTTAAAAAAGCATGTCTGAAGCCTTGTTTTGAAGCAACGTGTAAAGTAGCCCTAAAGGGTCCTTGAAGTGCTAAAAGGGCCAAAGATGTGCGATTAGTTCACCAATGGAATTTACTTGCACTTTTATGCCTCGTACACACGATCGGACTTTCCAACAACAAAACCATGGATTTTTGTTCGAAGGATGTTGGCTCCAACTTGTCTTGCGTACATACGGTCACATAAACGTCGGCTAACAATTACGAACGTGGGAAGAACGTGGTGACATACAAGACGTACGAGGAGCCGAGAAAAGGAAGTTCAATGGCCAGTGCAGCTCCTTCTGCTTGATTCCGAGCATGCGTGAACTTTTGTGCGTCGGACTTATGTACACGCGATCGGAAATTCAGACAACAAAGTTTTGTTGGCGAAAAATTTGAGAACCTGCTAGCCAACATTTGTTGGCGGAAAGTCCAACAACAAATGTTCGATGGAGCATTCATAAATTTGAGAACCTGCTAGCCAACATTTGTTGGCGGAAAGTCCAACAACAATTGTTCGATGGAGCATTCACATGGTCGGACTTTCAGCCAACAAACTCACATCCAACATTTGTTGTCGGAAAATCCGATCGTGTATATGGGGCATAAGGGTCCTTCAAGCACTAAAAGAGCCAAAAATGTGCAACCACTTTACCAATTAACTTTACTTGTACTTTAAAGAGCCTTTCAAGCGCTAAAAGGGCCCAATATGTGCAACCAGTTCACCAATGGACTTACTTGCATATAACGGGCCCTTGAAGTGCTAAAAGGGCCAATGATGTGCAACCAGTGCACCAGTAGATTTCACTTGCACATTAAGGGCCCTCCATGTGCTAAAAGGGCCAAAGATGTGCAACCAGGTCACCAATTTACTTTACTTGCTTATTAAGGACCCCTAAAGCGCTAAAAGGGCCAAGGATGTGTGACTAGCTCCCCAATCAATTTTAATTGTAAGTTACGGGCCCTTCAAATGCTACAAGAGATGTGTATAAATATTTAGCAGTTTACAATCCCAGCGCAGACAAGAGCACAATAAAAGTCAGAATTGAAAAAAATGCATAAGCCCCACTAAGTCAATGATAATAGTTAGCAATAGGTCTAATCTGAGCTGGATATCCCCATCATTGAAGGTCTGGGACTTGAGAAGGAGTCAGGAGCCGGAGGGGTTAAGTGGTGGAAGTGTGACATCTCCCGCCAGGCACTGGGTACTAATATTGACATATATGAGCTCAGCTGGCACGAGCACCTCGCCGTGTGAAAACAAACAGTGAAAAGCAGGCAGGTGTCCGGGGTAGAGGATCTGGGACGCAGGAGGGGAAATTGTGTGTGTGCGATCGCTGCCGGTCACTTTACAAGGAGGAGAATTGTAAGACGTACACTTGTGGCAGGATCAGAATAAGCCCTGGGTACGGACACCTGTCCCTTTAACCCCACTGATGCTGAAGGGATTTATATTCATCATTCTTCCTTATACAAACAAGATAGTAAATTCTCACCGGTTCTTTTCCAACTTCTCGTCCATCCACACTGGGAACACAAGCGCCATTTTTCTTTTTACACCCCCCGAGGGCCGTCTTTAGTATTGGCTCTTTTCCTAGAATGCTGTTTCCCTAATGAAGGAAATCAGAAAAATTGGGTTAACTACATTCAGGTTTTGGGTGGTGTTAACGGCTCTGCAAATTTAAAGCATATCCCTGGGCGAAAACTAGAATGTGTTACATCATGATAATTATTATTATTATTATACAGGATTTATATAGCGCCAACAGTTTGCTCAGTCCTTTACAACATGAGGGCAGACAGTACAGTTACAATACAATTCAATACAAGAGGAATCAGAGGGCCCGGCTCGTTAGAGCTTACAATCCGAAAATAATCGATTGTCTGCTAGTACATCATTTTTAACCCCTTGAAGCCGGCTCCTGCCGGCCCTTTAAGGGGTGTAGCATGCCAGGAGGCAGGGTTGAGGCTTATGGTCATGTGACCACGACAGCTGCCGGTAACTGTGCCGGGCGCATGCATGCTCTCTCAGTACAGCTCTATTTGCACTATTGCACGCAATTATGCGGCTGCTTGGCACCAAGGCCTGCCTGCCAAGAGGCTGTATATTTGCGTGCGCTCGGTGCCAAGAGATTAAATACCTTTATTCCCCCATAGTAGCTATTGATTCTGCTAGCAAAGTCACTACATATTAACATTCTGAAGCATGGAGACAATGCTCGCCTCTACCACCTCGATGCAATTGACCTCCAGTGTTGTCACTCTAGGGCCCACCCAACTGACTCTTTACTCTAACTGCAGTGCATGCTGGGACTAACAGTAACTCCACAGTAAAGCAAGGTGATATAGCGGTGATGCAGAAGAACTAACAAAACAGATTACAAAAATGCAAAGTCGCCTTGCTCCTTCTTCAGCAGCTCCGCTGCTCGTCAGGTTCCCTCAGACCCAACTCTCGAGGCTCTCCTGGCTCAATCGTCCTTTATTTACAGCAGTCAGCTGCACAGGTCCACTCCCTGGCCTCTCAGTATGGGATCTCCTGACACCCTGGGCTCTCTCACTCCTCTTCTCTCAAGACTCTCTTTATTCCCTGGACTTGCCTAATCATCTCAATTCTTTGAGTCTACAGAGTCCCCCCCATCCCCTGGACTCGCCTAGTCGCCTCAGCTCTCCCAGTCTACAGACTACCTCCGTCCCCATGGCTTGCCTAGTTGCCTCAGCTCTCCCACTCTAGGCTCCTTCCATCCCCTGGGGTCGCCTCAGCTCTCCCAGTCTACATACTCCCTCCGTCCCCTGGACTCACCTAGTCACCTCAGCTTTCCCAGTGCACATACTCCCTCCGTCCCCTGGACTCGCCTAGTTCCTCAGCTCTCCCAGTCTACAGACTCCCTCCATCCTCTGGACTTGCCTAGTCTCCTCAGCTCTCCCTCCATCCCCTGGGTTCGCCTAGTTGTCTCAGCTCTCCCAGTGTACAGACTCCCTCCATCCCCTGGACTCGCTTAGTCACCTAAGCTCTCCCACTCTACAGACTCCCTCCATCCCCTGGACTCGGCTAGTGGCCTCAGCTCTCCCAGTCTACAGACTCCTTCTGTCCCCTGGACTCGCCTAGTGGCCTCAGCTCTCCCACTCTACAGACTCCCACCATCCCCTGGACTCGGCTAGTGGCCTCAGCTCTCCCAGTCTACAGACTCCTTCTGTCCCCTGGACTCGCCTAGTGGCCTCAGCTCTCCCAGTCTACAGACTCCCTCTGTCCCCTGGACTCGCCTATTCACCTCAGCTCTCCCAGTCTACAGACTCCCTCCGTCCCCTGGACTCGCCTATTCACCTCAGCTCTCCCAGTCTACAGACTCCCTCCGTCCCCTGGACTCGCCTAGTCACCTCAGCTCTCCCACTCTATAGACTCCCTTCATCTCCTGGACTCGCCTAGTCGCCTCAGCTCTCCCAGTCTACAGACTTCCTCCGTCCCCTGGACTCGCCTAGTGGCCTCAGCTCTCCCCGTCTACAGACTCCCTCCGTCCCCTAGACTCGCCTAGTCACCTCAGCTCTCCCACTCTATAGACTCCCTTCATCTCCTGGATTCGCCTAGTCACCTCAGCTCTCCCACTCTATAGACTCCCTTCATCTCCTGGACTCGCTTAGTCGCCTCAGCTCTCCCAGTCTACAGACTCCCCCCTTCCCCTGGGCCCACCTAGTCGCCTCAGGTCTCCCAGTCTCCCGGACTTGCTTGTCCCCTGGACTCGCCTAGTCGCCTCAGCTCTCCCAGTCTTTCAGGCTTGCTTGTCCCACTGTCCCTTGTAGTCCTGTTGGTAAGGAATCTCTCCAACGTGGAGTGCAGTTTTTTGAAGTGATCACCTATTCTAATGGGAGTACTCCTGTCTTCTGGTTGGAGCACACACCTGTGTCCTGATGAGAGCACTGAACTTTGTCAAGGCCTCGCTTGTAACGAGTGTGTACACCCGCACATTCGCACAACCTGCAAATCTCCAGTAAGACCTGGACGCAGGATAGAAGGCTTTGTCCCACCCAGGACTTTTTTTCTTTGAAGCCTTTAAAGCCTGGACCCTGACTTGGAACTACAAAACGAGGAAAAAAAATGAAAACGCAGTCAATACTCTGGAGCCCCTCAGGGCCTATCCTTGAGAATCCTGTGTGTGTTCTGCCTATACTTGCACAGTGGCAGGGTCTGGCACTGTCACAGGTGATAAGGCCAAAGGAACATAGACATGAAAAAGTCAATTGACAGAAGTTTTGACTCCTCTTTTATCAACAACTAAATAAAAAAGTCTTGGCTATACATACAGTAGATTCGGGGAAGATGTCGTACACCCACTGCATTGTACCTTTCCTGCAACAATGTCACAAAGACTAAAACAATGGATGCTTTGTGCATCTCGTACCCATCTATTAGCAGGTGACAGTTGTCTTTTTGTGAATCTCCCCTTCCAATGTCTGCAATTCTTTTTTTTAAGAAGAAAAAATATTTTGCTCATCATCTAGTAGAAATATCCCTTGATAGATAAATAGAAATTTGAAGGTGTATTTTGGGGTGCACAATTACAACAAAACCATTTATAAAAGGGTAGAAATGTATTAGAACATTGTTAAAAATAAACATTCAAAAGGGTAAATTTTGATATTACAGTACTGATACAAGTGCAGACTGATTTCATCTCTACATGTTTCGCCTTGGTAATTGACTTCTTCAGGAGAATTTATTGATATCGGGCACAGTAAGCACTAGTATTTTTTTTAGAAGAATAGGACAATAAACAGTCACGGAACATCAAAAGCATAATGCAAATATACTTTTGATGTTCCGTGACTGTTTATTGTCCTATTTTTCTAAAAATTCTTTCTATCCTTAGTGCTTACTGTGCCCGATATAAATAAATTCTCCTGAAGAAGCCAATTTCCGAGGCGAAACATGTAGAGATGAAATCAGTCTGCACTTGTATTAGTACTGTAATATCAATACTTACCCTTTTTGGATGTTTGTTTTTAACAATGTTCTAATAAATTTCTACTCTTTTATAAATGATTTTGTTGTAATCGTGCACCCCAAAAATTCCAAAATACACTTTCAAATTTCTATAATTCTTTTTTTTGTTTCCAGAATGTATCATCTGCTCTCTAAAAAAAAAAACACACATAACATATTAAAAAAAACAATATCCATTGACAAAAGAAAAAATGTAAAAGCTAGCGATGCAAAAGTAAAAACCCTCCTTAAGACTGGCCATACATGGTCGAATTTCGAAAGAGTTTTCAAAAAATTTGTGATCCGATGGCGCCACCATTGATTTCAAAATTCGACCAACCAAGCCTTCAATTTCACCTCCTGTTGCTACAGAAAGGAATCTCCTTTTCTTTCCGGGAATTTTTATTTTTTCTTGCATAAGTGCATTTCTTTTTTGATTACATTTTTCTTGACCGATTCTCCCATCATAGTTTAGAAAATCGTTCGTTCTTCAAAAAATTTGCCCAATTTCTCAAATTTGATGGCCACACGAAAATCGGCGGTTGCTGCAGCCCACTAATGGTGCGAAACTCAAATGAAAATTCTTGGATAAGATTTCCAAAAGAAAATTCTTTCGAAATTCGACCAGTGTGTGGCCACAGCCTTATTGCCGGCCATACACTATACGAAAAATCATCCGAAATTCGGTCATTTGGCCAGTTCGTTAGTTTTTCAGCCAGTTAATGGACACAAAATTGATAATCGTTGGAACGTTTTTGAGCTGAAAAAAAAAAAACTAAGGACAAGTTTGGAAATTTTCTGCCGAACGAACGATAAACTGAAAGGTTAACGCGTTTCCCGTCCGAACTGTCTGCACTAGGTATATGTAAAAAAAAAAGGACAAAAAATTGATTCATTTATGTCCACTAAATTATTTATCGGTCATTACATGACGGCGCTATCGTTTTCTCTCACAGCCGAATGTTCGTTTTTCGAAAATGGGTTCGGCCGATTTTTCGTATAGTGTTTGGCCAGTATAAGAGATGACACCACAAGAATCCGGCTGTTACCTTTACTAACTAGAGAACCCCACTTAGCGTGCCTTTCTGAAAATAGTTTCACCTTGAATCTATCTGACCTAATTGGCTAGGCACTGCCCCTCCGTTTTACAAAGGCAGCTGCCACAATCTCGGCCAACCAATCAGATGCAGATACTGTTGGGGTATTCTGATAGCTGTGGGTGTAGCGGTTGCCTGAATACAATAGCCAACACTTTGAATTAAACAATCCTCGCTGTTTAGTGTCAATAGGGGAATCAGGCTAATTACTAATGTGTATGGCCAGCTTGAGGGTTATCATTCTCCAATGGGTCAGTGTGTGCATCCCTGCGTAACCATAAATGTATTCAAACCCTGTTCAACTTTCCTGGATTAAAAAGCTTCCCTTCCTGCAAAATATACGTTTTCATCCACTTTTACCCTTTCCACAGTTCACAATCCTACTGCTTGTGAGTAGGCGGGCAACAGACCAGCTTTCTTTTCAGCCGTCATTCCAAGAATTTAGATCAGCGGTGGTCAACTTTCTAGATATGGAGGTGCTCAAGTGCGGCCCCTGGCATCACTAAAACTGCCGCTTATAATATCCAGTTACTGTAGTGCTACCATAAAACTCACAGACTGCAGGTATGCAACAGGAGATGTTAAAAGTGGAACTTTACTTAAAAAAAAGCAAAACAAATGCAGAAGAGACGTGCTATATCTTTTCTGCAATAAAAGTTAATTACCTACCTGTCCGCACTGTACAAAGAGCTGCGCATGCGAGATGAGGTCATCTCGGCCCGACCAATGGGAATGGGCAGGCATTGATATCCGAAAGCCGCCGGGCTTAAGATATCAGTGGCCGGTGCGAAGCCCCAGGGATCACCCCGCTGGAGAACAGGTCAGTATAGTTTGGCTTTAGGAGATTGGGAACATGCTATAGGGGATGTTGGAGACTGGGAACATGCTATAGGAGTTGGAGACTGGGGACATGCTATAGGAGTTGATGGAGGCTGGGGACATGCTATAGGAGTTGATGGAGGCTGGGGACTTGCTATACGAGTTGATGGAGGCTGGGGACATGCTATAGGAGTTGATGGAGACTGGGGACATGCTATAGGACAGTGATGGAGAACCTTGGCACTCCAGATGTTTTGGAACTACATTTCCCATGATGCTCAACTACACTGCAGAGTGCATGAGCATCATGGGAAATGTAGTTCCAAAACATCTGGGGTGCCAAGGTTCGCCATCACTGCTATAGTAGTTGTTGGAGACTGGGGACATGCTATAGGTGTTGGAGACCAGGGATATGCTATAGGAGTTGATGGAGACTGGGGACATACTATAGGAGTTGGAGGCTGGGGACATGCTATAGTAGTTGTTGGTGACTGAGGACATGCTATAGGGGTTGTTAATGACTGGGGACATGCTAAAGGAGTTGGAGAACAGATTTATGCTATAAGAGTTGATGGAGACTTGGGACATGCTATAAGAGTTGGAGACCAGGCATACGCTATAGGAATTGATGGAGACTGGTGACATGCTATAGGAGTTGATGGAGACCTGGGGAAATGCTTCAAAAGACAAGAATGCACTATGTGAGATTGCTAGAGGTCACTGCTATAATTGCACCTTTACATAGCAATGCTCCCAACATTGCTCCCCTTAAAAATTACTCTTTTTTTACTGAACCCAAGGGAGAACCTAGTAAGGAAAGCAGACTACTCTCTAGAGGGACCCCAAGGGCTGCACAACAAGTGCCATAGGGCCACAAGGGGTTTGGATTACTAAACACAAGACTGAGCTTCTAGCACCAGCAGCATGCATCAGTTTTCTTCTGCTGAGCAAAATCTACTGTTTCTATAGGGCCTTCTTAGGAGGTTTTAACAGGTCTCTACTATCTAAAAACAAAAAAAGGAATGGGGGGCCATACATAAACATAAATGTCAGAGTGAAGGCTCTAAAGGGAAAAGAAGGGAAAGAGGCATCAAGAGAAGACGAGTCATTCAAGAGAAGGGAAAGAGAGGCATCAGAAGTATTTGTGTCATTTACAGACCTCGAAGAGTAAATTGGAGTGGTCTGTTGCCCTTAATCTGGAAACTATAGATGGAATTCCAACTGGGAGATTGTTTCTATAGGGCTTCATTTGTGCCATATCTATGAGGAATGATTTCTGTGTTGCATTTATTATGGCATTAGCTGGAGTTTCCCCCCGTAACAAACACACGTAGAAATTTCACGAGACTCAGCTTGATAAGAGACACTTTTTTGGTAGCAGTGGTGATCTTGTTCATGGTTCGGAAATACACAAGGCCATGTGTTCAGATTCAAGCACCTCGTTCCTACTCCCACAATGCCTCTGTGTGTGCATCCACTTCTACGAGCTCCCTGCACGCAACCCTGCGGTGGATGCACATGCATAACCTATCTGAGTGAGCCTTTAATCTGAAATCAGTTGACAAAATTCCAATTGGGAGGTCCAACTTTTTACAGTTGACACCAGAACAAGAGCAGAGGGGAATTCTTCCAGTTGGGGCAGCTGGGAAGTCTCACTTTGTAGAAATCTCCTCCCACTTCCTGTTGCATCTCTGGGACAAGAAGTGAATGGAGATCTCCCCAGAAGGACACAGACTGCTACAAAAAACTTACCGTACATTTTAACCCTTCTTTAACATCTAAAATAAAATAAAAATACTCTATGGTTATACACGGAACTTCAAAGTTGGAGTAGAGGCATGAAAACAAGAGAAGGGAATAGGAGGCATCCGAAGCATGTTCACACCCTTTACTGACCTCAAAGAAATCTTTGCTGGGAAGTCTGTGTGTTTTTAATTTGAAAACTGTAGACTGAATTCTAATTGGAAAATCCAACAAGAGACAGTTGTCACCAGGACAAGCAGAGGGGAAATCTTCAAATAGGGACACCAGATTCGGTGGGAACTGTCTAAGAGGGGATTTCTTTCACTTTGTAGAGATCTCCTCTCACTTCCTGTTGCATCTCTGGGATAGAAAATGAATGGAAATAATCTCCCAGAGGGACACAGATTGCTACAAAAACTTTCAGGAGGTTTAAACACATATCTAGTATCTATAACTAAAAAAAAAAACACATAAGACATAAATGTTGGAGTGAAGTCTCTATAGGGAAGAGAAGGGAAAGGGGCATTAAGAGAAGACAAGGCAACCAAGAGAAGGGAAAGGGAGGCATCAGAGGTATTCATATCATTTACAGACCGTGAAGAGTAATTTGTGGTGGTTTGTTGCCCTTAATCTGGAAACTGTAGATGGAACTTCAACTGGGAGATCCAATATCCAGGACAAATGTAGAGGGGAAAGCTTCCAATAGGGGGAACGCACTAATTTGTAGAGATCGCCTCTTTCTGTTGCATTTCTAGGACAGGAAATCTCCCCAAAGGGACAGGAACTTACAGGAGGTATTTAACCTGTCCCTACTTTTTAAAATTAAATCAAATAAAAAAAGTTGAGGGCTATACAAAAGACATAAATGTTGGAGTGGAGGCGCCGAAGAGAAGAGAGAACCAACACCCAGGACAAGGGTAGAGGGGAAATCTTCCAATGAGGACACCTGTTCTTGTGGGAACTGTCTTTTCGCTCACTTTGTAAAGATCTCCTCTTACTTCCTGTTAAATCTCTGGGACAGAAAATGAATGGAAAACTCCTAGAGGGACATAGACCGCAACAAAAGCTTACAGGAGGTTTTATTCCTTCTCTACTATCCAAAACTTAAAAAAAATATTTAACTGGGAGCTATACATAGACAAATGTCAGAGCAGAGGCATGAACACAAGAGAATGGAATAAGAGGCATGTCATGTCAAGAGAAATCAGTGATGGGGAATTCTGTTGCCCTTATTCTGGAATTCCAACTGGGAGATCCGACATCCTGGACAAGAGTAGAGGAGATAAACTTCTAATGGGGACACCTGTTTTGGGAAGAAAATGTCTGAGACGGGTTTTGTAGAGATCACCTCTCACTTTCTGTTGCATCTCTAGGACACCAACAGCAACTTACAAGAGGTATTAACCCTCACTTACATTTTACAACAAAAAAAAAAAGTTGAGGGTTATACAACGACATAAAAGTGAAGGCTCCGAAGGGAAGAGAAGGGAAAGAGGCATTAAGAGAAGATGAGGCATTTAAGAGAAGGGAACAAGAGGCATCAGGAGTGTATTCATGCCATTTACAGATCTCAAAGAGAAATTGTTGAAGGGAAATTCCTGTTGCCCTTAAGCTGGAAGTTTGTAGATGGAATTCCAACTGGGAGATCCAACATCTTGGACAAGAGTAGAGGGGAAATCTTCTAATGGGGACACCTGTTCCGGGAAGATATGTCTAAGAGGGGATTTGTAGAGATCACCTCTCACTTTCTGTTGCATCTCTAGAACAGGAAATATCTCTAAAAGGGACACCAACTGCAGGAGGTATTTAACCCTTCCCTACTTTTAAAAACAAAAACAAAAAATGTAAGGGCTATACAAAGACATAAATGTTGGAGTGGGGGCTCTGAAGAGAAGGGAGATCCAACCCTTCTCTATCAATTAAAGCAAAAAAAAAAAGAGTTTGGGTTATAGATAAATGTTGGGGCAGAGGCACGAAAACAAGAGATAGGAAAAAAGGGATGAGGGAAGTGTGTTCATATCATTCACAGTGGTGGTGGGAAGTCTGATGCCCTTAACCCGGAATCTGTAGATGGAACTCCAACTGAGAGATTCAACATCCAGTACAAGAGTAGACGGGAGATCCTCCCCTTTACTGAGAATGGGCTTTTTTTTTTAAGATGTAAATAAGCAAAGAAGGGGAACCCATGAAAGACTGAAGTGATTGTGATGGAAATTACATTGTGAATATGAAGAATTTATTCCATGAAATTGAAATAATTCTACTCTTCTTTTCCCGAAGAGCATCTCGCTGCAGAGTTTGGGGGGTGTCTGGGTGATATTACCCCCCCCCCTGTAGAGGATCGGCCTTATCTTTATCAAGTGGTGAAATGCTGTTTGGAGAGAGAAAATCTCCTCGAATCCTTTGTTACGTTGAAGGTCTGGCTGAGCCAGGGGAGTCCTGCACTGCAGGCGGACATGCGCTGTGAAACAACACGGGATTAGGAGGGATTTTCTCACTCGAGATAACATTACAGGGCTTGCGAAGTATAAAGCGGCCCATCGCTGTGGACTGGAGGGGGGAGGGGGGGGATTGTTTGGTCTGCGCCTCTCACTGCGCCTAACCAACTGCCTAAAGATGTATTTTCAGGAAGAAAAAATTGCAGGTTTGAAAATAAATAAAAATTTGCAGTTTTCAAATTTTATGTTCAAATTAAAATATTCTGGAAAAATAACTTTTTTAAGCGGCGGGGATGGCGTGAGAATATAGGGATTTTTAGGCTGATGTCCAAGTGGTTGAAGAACTTGGACTTGAGGGCACATGAATTCAGCAAACATTCTTTGCAGGAGAATCTTGCATTTTAAAAAGGACAGAGATTATATTCTGCACCAGAGAATGTTTGGTGAAAGTCACATTCACTGCTTTATAAATAGACCCCTTGGGTGTCCTTTTGCAGATTTTCCTTTAATGTGCATCTAGTCATTTTTTTTAGTAGTAGAAAAGTAGGGAAGGATTTGGTACCAGGGGCTCCATTAAATTCACCCTCACTGTCAGAAACACAGAGATAAAATTGCTTCTGCATGGGTGCTCAACCTGTGGTCATCCAGCTGTTGCAGAACTACAAGTCCCATGAGGCATTGCAAGGCTGACAGGTACAAGCAGGACTCCCAAAGGCAGGGGAATGATGGGACTTGTAGTTTTCGCAACAGCTGGAGGGCCCACAGGTTGAGTACCCATGGATGAAGGCTAGAAACACTGTCCGATTTTTGTTTCTAAAAATGTAAGAAAGGCAGTGAGAGCGCCACACCATTGGTCATAGGATTCAGAAAGGATTATAATTCAGTCTTCTTAGATTGCAACAAAACAACCACGGAATTTTGTGGGTTCCAGTACATCTGCTTCATCGGGGCTACACTACAAAAGCGTATGTATTTCTGGGGTTAAGGGTCTTCCGCATCATAAGGGCTAAATTACTGTACATCAGCCAATACAGTTCCGGGGGTTCATGTACTCCCGCTTCATCAGGACTACAATGGCCACCATGTTTCTGGGGTTCGGGTACACTTGCTTTAACAGGGCTACAAAGGCAACCATTTTCTGGGGTTAGGGTACTCCCGCTTCATCAGGGCTACTATGTCCACCATATTTCTGGGGTTTGGGTATACTCGCTTCATCAGGACTACAAAGGCCATGTTTCTGGGGTTCAGTATTCCCGCTTCATCAGGGCTACAATGCCCACCATGTTTCTGGGGTTTGGGTACTCCCACTTCATCAGGGCTACAATGCCCACCATGTTTCTGGGGTTCGGATACACTTGCTTCATCAGGGTACAAAGGCCACCATGTCTCCGGTGTTAGGGTACTCCCGTGTCATCAGGGCTAGTATGTCCACCATATTTCTGGGGTTCGGGTATACTCGCTTCATCAGGACTACAAAGACCATGTTTATGGGGTTCGATATTCCTGATTCATCATGGCTACAATGCCCACCATGTTTCTTGGGTTTGGGTGCTCCCGCTTCATCAGGACTACAAAGGCCATGTTTCTGGGGTTCGGTATTCCTGCTTCATCAGGGCTACAATGCCCACCATGTTTCTGGGGTTCGGATACACTTGCTTCATCGGGGCTACAAAGGCCACCATGTTTCTGGGGTTTGGGTGCTTCCGCTTCATCAGGGCTACAACACCCACCATGTTTCTGGGGTTCGGGTACTGCAGCTTTATCAGGGCTAAAATACAACAGCCAACGTGTTTCAGAAGTTTAGGCACTGCCATTGCACAGGGAGTAAAATACAAATGTCAACGCATTTTGGAATTCAGGATCCCCCCGTCATCAGGGCTGCAATACAACAGTCAATGTGTTTTGGGGATTCAGGTACCCTCCCTTCATCAGTGCTATAATACAAGCAAAAAGCTGATGTCCTTTTTTACTTGTATTGTAGTTCTGATGAAGGGGGAAGGCCTGAACCCCCCAAATGTGTTGAATGTTAATTAAAATCCTTTGTAGAAGCTACGACCATTGATGTTGAGCTCTCACTGTTTTCCTTACATTTTTTAACACCATTTAGAACCCTCAGTTGGGGGCGCTGCGCTACATGTGAACAGCCTCATCGCAGCTAGTCAGCTTAATTGCTCAAACAGGTCACTTGCAATACCAGATATTAACAACAGGAGGTCTCGCACTTATGTATCCTTAGACCTTTTTTTTTTTTTAATAAAACAAGTACGCTTGTTTTATAAAAAATATCTGCTTAAAATGTTTTCATTTTTTTTTATATTTCCACTTTAATTTAGGATCCTAATTTATCGTTTGAGTCATTTTTAAATGCCACTTGATCGCTTTTTACCTATAGGAAAGCTTATAATAAAGCTGACCTGTAGGCACGAGATAAATATCACCTAAACATGCACCAGGGATATTCACATGTTGGCGCACGCGCATTGTGCTCTGAAATGAGGGGGACACTAAATGACCCGTCAATCCAGAGCGCTGTGCCACGATCGTGACGTCGTCGTGGCCCGGCCGTTCTAACAGCCGGAGCCTGCAAACTCGGACAGAAGGCCCGGGGTGAAGAGGGAAGCCCTGGCAGCGGTGACAGCGTGCCGCTGGAGGGATCCGTTTTACAGGTAGGTCTGTCATAATGTGCTAGTATACGATGCATACTAGCACATTATGCCATTAACTTGCAAGGGGGGGGATTTGTGGATTTTATTTTTTATTTTAAAACTTACCGTATATACTCGAGTATAAGCTGAGTTTTTCAGCACATTTCTTTGTGCTGAAAATGCCCCCCTCGGCTTATACTCGAGTCAAGCACCCCGTATCTCGGTTCCACTTGGTGCTAGGAACCCCAAATTTGGCGTGCAAACCCAGTGGAACTAGCACTATAACATATCCAAAAGGGTTTCCTAGCACCCAGTGGCCCTAAGATACAGGGCCCCAAAGTCGGTTCGGAAAATGTCATTCTTTGCTTCAGAAAAGTGCTTGACATTTTCCGAACCCCAGCTTTGGATATGTTGTAGTGCTAGTTCCACTGGGTTTGCACACCAAGTTTGGGGTTCCTAGCACCAAGTGGCCCCGAGATACAGGGCCCCAAAGTCGGTCAACTGTGTCCATCTGCAGCAATGTCATTTTGGGACCCTTTGGGTCCAGAGACCCCAAATTTTGGCTGCAGCTAGGGGGGCATCTAGGAACCCTTAACTACCGAGTTTGAAGTTCGGGGGACTTGTGGCTGCAAATGGGCACAGTGAGGCAGCAAATGGCCACTGTTGACCCTCTTTTCCACTTACAGTAGCTGCGAATTTCTCCCCCTAGGCTTATACTCGAGTCAATAAATTTTCCCAGTTTTTTGTGGTAAAATTAGGTGCCTCGGCTTATATTCGGGTCGGCTTATACTCGAGTATATACGGTAACCACTGCTCTAAGTCCTTTTTTTAAGGCTTCCTCTGTTCCAAGCCCTGATGGGAGGGGAGTTTTGTTGACTCTGTTGGGTTTTTTTTCTGTGGTAAAGCTGTAAACCAATAAAATATTCTTGAATCTTATGGTCTGGTGGCCATTTGTATTCACGTTTTGGAGTTATAAGAAGCTGCCAAACGTTCCAATCCTTTGCCGCTCTAAACTAAACAAGTTTTGTCTGGACATCCATTTTCAATTATTAGGGACAGTCTACAAGCCGTAGTATGCTTTGAGAATAGTGAAACTTTTAGATTGTTGATCAGGCATCTGAAGAACTACAGGCCCCAATATGATCTGCCAGGATTTGGGATCCTTCAAGCAGCTTCTTCTTTGGATGTTCTTAACCCCCCCCCCCCCCCCGATACGAAACAATTGCTCATTTTTATTGGCAGTCATTTTTCAACTGTGGCCCTTCACATGTTACTACCAAGTATTTATAAAATCCAGATAAAGTATCTATAAGACAGTTTATTGTACCTGAGCTTCCCGGACGAGCCCCCAACGCTCACTCACCGCCGACCATCAAACCCTCACCTGTATCCAACATGTTTTACAAGCCTTGTAAATGTCACCTAGACGTGTTTAGATAAGAAGAATATCTATTATTATAGGACTTCCCCGCAGAGAAAAGAGGATAGGTGGGAGGTCCACTGTTGACGATGCTTTTTGTGTTTCCATACTAATATATTGTGTTTATTATATATGAAATATATTTAATGACACGTGAAAAAAAAAAAAAAAAAAAGAAGAAGGTGTGGATTTTCTTTGTCGTTATTCTGTAGGTGGCGAATGTAACCGAAGCACCCACTTGGTAGGACTAAAATCAGCAAAACTGGTTCAATAAACTTTTGTTTTAACTCAAAAAAGACGTCGTCTTTCCTTTTGTTTTTGTCAGAAATTTGTTTTGTGAAGTTTCCAGCCTGAAAGAGATATTTAAAGCTGAACTACGGTCACACATTTTAATTTACTTATTCTCCAATGGCCAAAAAGGATATAAAATCCACTTTGTGAGCATCAATTGTCTTTGCAAACTGGAAACATATTCCTGGGAACTACAGGCCTGTCAGTCTAACATCGATAGTATGTAAACTATTGGAGGGGATGATAGGGGACTACAATGCCTCTTGAAATTTTCCACATTTTGTCATGTTACAACCAAAAACGTAAATGTATTTTATTGGGATTTTATGTAATAGACCAGGGATATGCAATTAGCGGACCTCCAGCTGTTGCAGAACTACAAGTCCCATGAGGCATAGCAAGACTCTGACAGCCACAAGCATGACACCCAGAGGCAGAGGCATGATGGGACTTGTAGTTTTTCAACAGTTGGAAGTCCGCTAATTGCATATCCCTGTAATAGACCAACACAAAGTGGCACATAATTGTGAAGTAGAAGGAAAATGATAAATTGTTTTCAATTTTTTTTTTAAATAAATATGTGAAAAGTGTGGGGGGGCATTAGTATTCTGCCCCCTTTACTCTGATACCCCTAACTAAAATCTAGTGGAACCAATTGCCTTCAGAAGTCACCTAATTAGTAAATACAGTCCACCTGTGTGTAATTTAATCTCAGTATAAATACAGCTGTTCTGTGAAGTCCTCAGAGGTTTGTTGGAGAACCTTAGTGAACAAACAGCATCATGAAGGCCAAGGAACACATCAGACAGGTCAGGGATAAAGTTGTGGAGAAGTATAAAGCAGGGTTAGGTTATAAAAAATATCTCCCAAGCTTTGAACATCTCATGGAGCTCTGTTCAATCCATCATCGGAAAATGGAAAGAGTATGGCACAACTACAAACCTACCAAGACATGGCCGTCCACCTAAACTGACCGGCCGGGCAAGGAGAGCATTCATCAGAGAAGAGCCAAGAGGCCCATGGTAACTCTGGAGGAGCTGCAGAGATCCACAGCTCAGGTGGGAGAATCTGTCCACAGGACAACTATTAGTCGTGTTCTCCACAAATCTGCCCTTTATGGAAGAGTGACAAGAAGAAAGACATTGGTGAAAGAAAGTCATAAGAAGTCCTGTTTGTAGTTTGTGAGAAGCCATGTGGAGGACACAGCAAACATGTGGAAGAAGGTGATCTGGTCAGATGAGACCAAAGTTCAACTTTTTGGCCTAAAAGTAAAACACTATGTGTGGGGAAAACTAACACTGCACATCACCCTGAACACACCATCCCCACCGTGAAACATGGTGGTGGCAGCATCATGTGGTGGGGATGCTTCTCTTCAGCAGGGACAGGGAAGCTGGTCAGAGTTGATGGGAAGATGGATGGAGACAAATACAGGACAATCTTAGAAGAAAACCTGTTAGAGTCTGCAAAAGACTTGAGACTGGGGGGAGGTTCACCTTCCAGCAGGAATTAACAATGCCCCATCTTTGGTATTGGGGGAGAAATGGTTGGTGTTAGTGGGAGGAATAGTCCCTTATCTTGGTGTTAGTGGAAGGAATTATGCCTCATTGTTGGTTTCAGGGGAGGGAATAGTGCCCCATTGTTGTTGTCAGTGGAGGGAATAGTGCCCCATTGTTGGTGTCAGTGGAGGGAATAGTGCCCCATTGTTGGTGTCAGTGGAGGGAATAGTCCCCCATTGCTGGTGTCAGTGGAGGGAATAGTCCCCCATTGTTGGTGTCAGTGGAGGGAATAGTCCCCCATTGTTGGTGTCAGTGGAGGGAATAGTGCCCCATTGTTGGTGTCAGTGGAGGGAATAGTGCCCCATTGTTGGTGTCAGTGGAGGGAATAGTCCCCCATTGTTGGTGTCAGTGAAGGGAATAGTCCCCCATTGTTGGTGTCAGTGAAGGGAATAGTCCCCCATTGTTGGCAAGCAAAGGGCCACAGTTTGGAGACCGCTGTTATAGACAATAGTTATTTTACCCAGATTCAGCTTTTAATCTGGAATTTTTAGCGAAGTTTTATAATCTGTCTACCAGAACAAAAAATAAATAAAAAATACTGAAATTTAAAATTATTGTCCAAAATTTATATTATATCCCATAATTCTCGGCAAGACAGAAACCAATCAGAGTGAAAAGTTAGCACTGTATGTCTTATGTATTGCACAGTATAATTATGCTGACATGTTACAGGTTGTAGGTGCTGAATTGAGAGGTGTTTAGGTGACTTGCAGGAAGAGGAAAGGGGGAAAGGGACTTCAGCAGTGGTCACAGATCAATGGGGAAGGCATGTGGGGGAGGGGTGGGGGGGGGGTGCAGGGTCTTAATAATGGTGCCCCCCTCTTTGGTTATATAGTGTGGCAGGGATGTTCCAGAACAGAACTATAAATCTGTTGACAAATATTTTTTTTTTTGGGGGATTCTTCCACAAATCAGCTTTGCCAAATTGCCATCAGAATCAAAACACACAAAAAAACAGGAACAAAAAAACATGACTCTCCAAAAATAAACGAAGGTCCCTTTTTAATTTTTGTAGTGCACAGACGTTCTTCATTACGGCTTCAGGATGTCAATGCAAGAAAACGTCCCGAAAAATCTGTGGCGCGCTACGGTTGGTTTGGGCACGCTCCAACGTATGCGCATTGCCTTAGGTTTCCTTTAACACTTGTGGCCGGAGGAGGGGCAGTGAAACTAGACGTGGCTGAGTCGTGGTTTTTACACCAATCTAAACCAAGCCGAACACTGGGTGACCGATGTTTCTGGGCTGAGAGCATCCGGTCACTTCCGGCACAAAGAAAAAGGTCAAAAGGTACAACTGAATCCGATATTTTTAGGTGTATTTTGCACGGCAAGGAGCAACTTACAAAGAGCGGTATCCCACAGTAGCCAACCAGATTTCATTTTTCTCTAACTTGACCCCTCTATGTGATGCATTTTTGGTACCAGGTTCTATTTAATGAGACATCAGGGGTCTTTTTAGATGCCCGAGGTCTCACCCGCCCTCCAATGAAGCTAACAGAGCACAGATCATGCTCCATTAGCTTCTTCCCTGGCCAGACCGGCTGGAGAAAGTGAACTCCGGAAGTGATTTTTATAACGTGACTTCCAGGTTCTTACGAGGTAGGGGAGATCAGTGAACATCTGTTCACTGATCTCCCTCCTCTCTACCCAATGGCACCCACCATGCCTTTCCCTGTTTAAAAAATTACATCTGGTGGCTAACTTTTGAAGTCTTGTTATAGTTGTCAATGAAGCTGGCTCCTGCTGGATTGAACGGACTACCTCCTGAATTCCACCCCCTGCCTCTAATGAACTTGCCTACAACAGGTGAGACACAGGGATGACCTCCTCATTGAGCTGCAGCTACTTACTGTTCAAATCTCCAACTGGAGTGTTTACTGGACCTGGCTGTTTTCTGTAAGGGGGTCCAAGAACATGACTACACTACAGCTTTAGGCCCCTTTCACAGGGGGGGGATCAGCAGGAGGGATCTATCCCAACAACTGTGAAATATTAGAGTTGGGGTGGATTTCTAAAGCTGGCCCCACTCATTATCGGATTGTGCAATCTCCTTTAGATTTACCAACAGCTTTGCAGTGAGGGACCTACTAGCCTGGCTATAAATGGAATGAATTTTTGGTAGGTCCTCACACTATATGGACAAAGGTTTGCTTACACCTGGCCATCACATCTATATGGACTTCTTGGACATCCTATTTCAAAACTATGGGCATTAATATGGAGTTGGCCCCCTCTCTGCAGCTATAACATCCTCCACTTCTCTGGGAAGGCTTTCCACATGACTTTGGAGGGTGTCTGGTGGAATGTGTGCCCATTTATTAGGTCAGGCATGGATGTTGGATGAGAAGACCTGGCTCATAACCAGAATTACAATTCATCCCAAAAAGTGTTCAGTAGGGTTGAAGTCTGGGCTCTGTGCAGGACACTCAGAAAGTGTTCAATAGGGTTGAGTTCAGGGCTTTGTGCAAAGCCACCCTTGAAAGGTGTTCAATAAGGTTGGGGCCAGGGCTTTGTGCAGGTCATTCAAAAGATGTTCAGTAGAGCTGAGGTCAAGGCTCTGTGCAAGACACTCAGAAGGTGTTCAATAAGGTTGGGGTCAGGGCTCTGTGCAAGCCACCCTTGAAAGGTGTTCAATAAGATTGGGACCAGGGCTTTGTACAAGAAACTCAGAAAGGTGTTCAATAAGATTGGGGCCAGGGCTTTGTGTAGACCACTCAAAAGATGTTCAGTAGAGCTGAGGTCAAGGCTCTGTGCAGACCACTCAAGTTCCTTAACACCAAACTGGTAAAACCAAGTATTTATACAGTGTCCACAACTTTTGGCCATATATTGTGGTTGCTGGTCAATCTAAAGGAGATTATACAACCAATAGTCATATAGTTCTGCCTTACATAAGATAAACTGGTCCCATGGTGTTTATACACAGGGGATTTGGATTACCACTCTGCAAACAAGTTGACCAAGAAGAGATCTTCACCTTCCCCCTTCCCCAACCAATGGCTTTTGTGAGCTTAAACAAGGGGTCTTAAACTGGTGGCCCTCCAGCTGTTGCGAAACTGCAAGCCCCATCTTGCCTCTGCCTGTGGGAGTCATGCTTGTAATGGTCAGCCTTGCAATGCCTCTTGGGACTTGTAGTTTTGCAACAGCTGGAGGGCCGCCAGTTTGAGACCCCTGGCTTAAACCATACTTAAACCCAAGAGAAAAAAAGGAAATATATATCACAGCTTACCGGTCTTTAGATGTGGTGGCTGTATTTGTTTTCTTTTTTTCAGCCATTTTTCTTTTATTTTCACCTGGTGTTCCTGCCAACGCTCACTTCCCATATGTATCATATGTTGTATCTATGGAAGAAGTCATGACTGCTGTCAAGGTTGGATTTCACGCAAAGAAACCTGAGACAACACCCGTGTTGTGTGGCACCAAATCCAAAAATATATGTCTGGAAAGAAGAGAGTATGAAGAGCGGACTTTAACGGCTGCCACTATAGTCCCAATTGGGAAGAAGGTACTCAAAGATATATAAAAATATCAACATTTATTTAAACAACATCATAAAAACATGTCATAAAGACCAATGCATGGATATAAATTGTAAATATTCTCCCATGTGTATAAAAACGGTTGAAAAGAGAAACCCGTACGGGTGGCCTCTGAAGTAATAAATAAACACGTATTTACGAAAATCTTCTATTTCAAGGCCAGCCTCCGAATGGCAGACGTCTCATTCACCCCAGATGTGGAGGGACGCATCGACAACCGGGACCGGCACCCAGGGAAATTTCTGGCTCTATTTGGAAGGATATTTATATATGGTTTTGATCATTCCCTAATAAGGATATCTGTACAGAACATAATATATACCTTCTATTTCAAGGCCAGCCGACGGAATCAATGTACCAGCACCAATAGATCACTATGCGTTTCACCAACAGCTTCCTCAGGAGATCCTATTGGTACATGACCAAGAAATGGGAGACATAAGGTGTCTGTTCCACCATGGGGGAGAAAAAAGGGAAAGGGGAAGGATATTTATATATAGTTTTGACTATTCCCTAGTATATCTGTAGAGGACATAATATATATCTTCTATTTCTATTTTATATACCCTGTCCGGCTTTTGGAAAAAGAGCCCTCATTTTCATTACCTGAAACTTATCCCATACTGTCATCTAGAAGCCCCCTTCGAAAGTGAGGGTTTCCAATTGGCTGTTTGGTGCCCCCTGTATATTCCTCTCGGGGCTGGTCAAGAGTGACCCTTCTCCCCTTTCCCTTTTTTCTCCCCCCATGGTGGGGGGAATGCCCCCATCGCCTCACATCGATCAGCGGCATCTCCTCGCAGGGATTACAGGGACATGTAATCAGGGCGCTGATCGTTAGTGCCATGATTACAGTACAAGCCCCGCCCCCCCAGTGTCACCAATCAGTGCCCATTAGTGATGCCAGTCACTGCTGCCTTTCAGTGTCCATCAGTGTTAATAGGAGGAAAGACCGCGCCTGCAAATTAAGTGAAGGTAAAAAACAAGAATAATAAGCAGCAACTTTCATATGTGATAATCACAATAAAAGTATAAAAAAATGTTCATAAAGAATATCAGCATACATATTTACAATATTGAGGTCCCTGCTATAATTGCTGAGATGTATATATATGTATATCCACTTCAGCCCCGGAAGATTTTACCTCCTTCCTGACCAGAGCACTTTTTGCGATTCGTCACTGCGTTGCTTTAACTGACAATTGCGCGGTCGTGCGACGCTGTACCCAAACAAAATTGACGTCCTTTTTTCCCCACAAATAGAGCTTTCTTTTGGTGGTATTTGATCACCTCTGCGGTTTTTATTTTTTGCGCTATAAACAAAAAAAAGAGCGACAATTTTGACAAAAAAAAACGCATTATTTTTAACATTTTGCTATAATAAATATCTCCAAAAATATATAAAAAAACATTTTTTTCCCTCAGTTTAGTCCGATACGTATTCTTTTACATATTTTTGGTAAAAAAAATCACAATAAGCGTTTATTGATTGGTTTGCGCAAAAGTTATAGCTTCTACAAAATAGGGGATAGTTTTATGGCATTTTTATTAATATATTTTTTTTTTTTTACTAGTAATGGCGGAGATCAGCGATTTTTATCGTGACTGCGACATTATGGCGGACACATCGGACACTTTTGACACATTTTTTGGACCATTGTTATTAATACAGCGATCAGTGCTATACAAATGCACTGATTACTGTGTAAATGACACTAGCAATGAAGGGGGTTAACCTCTAGGTGGCACTGTAGGGGTTAAGTGTGTCCTAGGGAGTGTTTCTAACTGTGGGGGGAAGGGGCTGTGTGTGGCACGTCACTGATCGCTGCTCCCGATCACAGGGAGCAGAGATCAATGACAGTGTCACTAGGCAGAACGGGGAGATGCTTGTTTAGATCAGCATCTCCCTGTTCGTCCTCTCCGTGAGACGATCGCGGGTATCCCCACACACATCGAGTCCACGGGACCCGCGACCCAACTCATGGAGCTTGCTGCGAGCGTGCCCGCAGGCCGCCTCTTAAAGGGCAACGTACAGGTGCGCGATTCTGCCTGTGCCTGCCCTTCTGCCGCAGTATATCTGCGCGAGGCGGTCGGCAAGTGGATATTCAATCAAGTCTTATGCAGTGGAGAAAGAGATGTAGAGCCAAGGTGGTAAAGGGATAGAAACATCACACTCCTCCCGCCGTGCGCGCACGCGCCTGCTGCGAGCTCTGTGACCGTGCCCGCGGACTCGATATCCGCCAGGTGCCCGCGATCGTGTCACAGAGCTGAAGAACGGGGAGATGCCAGTGTAAACACAGCACCTCCCCGTTCTGTCTAGTGACAGGACACCGTTCGTTTGCTTCCTCTCATCGGGAGCGGCGATCAGTGTCGTGTCACTGCTAGCCCATCCCCCCCCCACAGTTAGAATCACTCCCTAGGACACACTTAACCCCTTCCCCGCCCCCTAGTGGTTAACCCCTTCACTGCCAGTGACATTTTTTACAGTAATCAGTGCATTCTTATAGCCAATGGTCCCAAAAATGTGTCAAAATTGTCCGATGTGTCCGCCATGTTGCAGTCACAATAAAAATCGATGATCGCCATTACTAGTAAAAAAAAAAAATGATTTATAAAAATGTCATAAAACTATCCCCTATTTTAGACGCTATAACTTTTGCGTAAACCAATCAATAAACGCTTATTGCGATTTTTTTTACCAAAAATATGTAGAATACGTATCGGCCTAAACTGAGGAAAAAAAAAAATTTTTTATATATATTTTTTGGGCATATTTATTATAGCAAAAAGTAAAAAATATATATATTTTTTTTTTATCAAATTGTCGCTCTATTTTTGTTTATAGCGCAAAAGATAAAAACCGCAGAGGTGATCAAATACCACCAAAAGAAAGCTCTATTTGTGGGGGGAAAAAAAAGGAAGTCAATTTTGTTTGGGAGCCGCGACGCACGACCGCGCAATTGTCAGTTAAAGCGACGCAGTGCCGAATCGTAAAAAGCGCTCTGGTCATTGAGCAGCCAAATCTTCCGGGGCTGAAGTGGTTACGGTTGCCGATTCCCTGGACATAGATGGACTTGTGTCTTTGTTTTTTTTGTCAGCCTGACTATGTAACTCTTTGGCTGTCAGTAGTTTATCTTTTACAGCGATTCCCGTCACACATCAGAGTGCGAGAAATCGAAACGGTTACCAATACCACACAAGGATAGAAAAAAAAAACCACACAACTCATTCCTACCTTTCACATCTTCAAAAAGTCGTTCCTGAAAGTACAAAGTACACTTGATTAGAAATCCTCCATATTGCTACTTAGATTCAAGTTTCTGCTTATAGTATGACCTGGCAAAACCCCTTTGGAATAGTAACGATTGATAAAAGACCGATGACTAGTAATATCTGTGGACATACTGTACCTTCCTGCTTGACTGTGGCTATATTATTAGGCGCGATAAATCTGTGATATTCCTGTGGTCAACATCTCAGCTATTTAACTTATGAATATTGAAACATGGATCCTGAAGAAGCCTTTCATCTGGGCGAAACACGTCAATCCATACACATCGGATCTATATGCACCAAGACCACGCATTGATTGCACGGAATGGTCATACTATATGTTGATATAAAATGTCTTGATGATACACATTTTTTAAATGAATATATTTTTGCATAAAAGAAAAAAAAACTTGTGATTTTTAGACATACTGTATCGATGTGTTACACTTTTATTGGCACTTCAAAATCCCCCTTTTTCCATTATCTCTTCTATCTGAGGAGATGTGGGGACTTACCTTCTGATTATCTCATTTGTACAGGGGATAGTGCCAGGTCTCCGATTACTCCCCCCACCCCCCACCCAATTATCTTATTATATAGGTATATACTTGCCTTTAAAAGTTTCCCATTTCCTGGTCTTCAGGGGCACTGGTGACGTAGCACTGGCCTCACAGATGCCCCCTGGGAAGGCTACATAACCAGTGCCACACAGGGAGAACTTGTTTCTTAACAGGGAGATCTCACAAAATGAAAAAAAAATAAAAAGAATGTGTTTCAACTCATCTTGTGCCTGTACAACATTTCAATCACACGTCGGAAAAAAAAAAAAAAGGGTTTCCCCGAGATCTTGGGGGAAAGTCCTTTGGTGAATGCCTGAGATGTGATGCCATCATTGGGCTTAGAAGCTGGTCACCAATCAGATGTTCATTCATGGGGGCAGGGGGATTCTAACCTGTGGGGGGGGGGGGGGTGGTAAAGGACTCGGATTGGGGAACGCATGCGAGGAGAAGACAGATAAGCTCTGACAACTTCATTAGGATTAGGTAGTAGAGCATATTTAGAGGTTTATTACATTAGAAGATGGTGGGAGATCCATTTTAAAGCCTATATGTTCAGATCAAATCTATCAAGCAAAATACAGAGTTGAAGTCAGGGCTCTGTGCAGGCCATTTGGAAGGTGTTTTCCATTAGGGTTGAGGTCAGGGCTCTGTACATGCCATTTAAAAGTTGCTCTACAGGGTTGGGGCCAGGGCTCTGTGCAGGCCACTCGGAAAGGTGTTCAATAAGGTTGAAGTCAGGGCTCTGTGCAAGAAACTTGGAAAGGTGTTCAATAAGGCTGGGACCAGGACTTTGTGCAGGCCACTCAACAAATGTTCAGTAGAGCTGAAGGGCTCTACAGTTCACTCAGGAAAATGATCAATAGAGTTGAAGTCAGGGCTCTGTGCAGGACGCTCGGAAGGTGTTTTATAGAGTTGAGGTAAGGGCTCTGTGCAGGCCATTTGGAAGGTGTTTTCCATTAGGGTTGAGGTCAGGGCTCTGTGCAGGCCACTCAGAAGGTGTTTTATAGAGTTGAAGTCAGGGCTCTGTGCAGGCCACTCGGAAGGTGTTTTCCATTAGGGTTGAGGTCAGGGCTCTGAGCATGTCATTTAAAAGTTGTTCTACAGGGTTGGGGTCAGGGCTCTGTGCAGGCCACTCGGAAAGGTGTTCAATAAGGTTGAGGTCAGGGCTCTGTGCAAAAAACTTGGAAAGGTGTTCAATAGGGCTGGGACCAGGACTTTGTGCAGGCCACTTAACAAATGTTCAGTAGAGCTGAAGGGCTCTGTGCAGTTCACTCAGGAAAATGATCAATAGAGTTGAAGTCAGGGCTCTGTGCAGGCCACTTGCAAAGGTGCTCAATAATGTTGAGGTCAGGGCTCTGTGCAAGAAACTTGGAAAGGGGTAAATAAGGCTGGGACCAGGGTTTTGTGCAGGTTGCTCAAAAAAAATGTTCAGTAGAGCTGAAGGGCTCTGTGCAATTCACTCAGGAAAACAATCAATAGAGTTGAAGTCAGGGCTCTGTGCAGGCCACTCAGAAGGTGTTTTATAGAGTTGAGGTCAGGGCTCTGTGCAGGCCACTCAGAAGGTGTTTTATAGAGTTGAAGTCAGGGCTCTGTGCAGGCCATTCAAAAGTTGTTCTACAGGGTTGGGGGTCATGGCTTGCGCATGCGAGGAGGAGACAGATGAGCACTGCCAGTTTCGTTAGTTTTAGGTAGTAGAGCATATTTAGATTTATAGGTTTATTCAGGGCCGTCTTTAATATTGATTGGACCCTGGGCAAAAATTTTCTTGGAAAATGGGCAGCATTAATACCAGCACTTCACACTGAGATATCGGGACACAGCACAGGACTGAAACTTCAAGGGACGGGGGAATTTGAACTGGGATAGTTGGCAAGTATGAGGCAGCTGCTTTGGGCCCCACAACAATGACAGGACCCAGGGCAGCTGCCCCTTTTGCCCTGCCTTAAAGACGGCCCTGGGTTTATTAAGTAAGAAGATGGTGGGAGGTCCATTTTTAAGCTTTTATGTTCAGATCAAATTTATCAAGCAAAAAATAAAATAAAAAAATGAATGGCTCCCATGCCATCCAGGAAAAATCCAGAGGTAGAGAAGACAATAGGTATTTCTCCCAGTGGTACTTTTTTAGCGGTTAACTAAAAATATGAAAAGGATACAATCATTCAGAGCTTCGTGTATAAAGACAAAATAAAAGCTGAAAATGGCAAAACGCAAAATGACATCCGGATTCTGAGCATACCGGGGATCCGGTCTCCGGACATTTACTGTATCTGGATAGACAGATTGACAAGCTGCAGGTTGGAAATTTTCACTTCCATATTTTGCAAAAATATTGAAGCCACTGAAGTCATAAAATGGTGGTAATAATTGCCCGCACTGAGAAAGGGATCTAAATTGCATCGATCAAACGTGGCATAAAAATTCAATCACTCTTCACAGTATTCATGTAGTTTTTTTTTTTTTTTTCCAGTTTGACCGAATTTTCTATTCAATTTTTCAACAAACTGTTTTGAAGCTGTAAAATTTACAGTATTGGAAGCTGTGAACTGTATTAGAAGCCCAGCTTCCAATTCACAGTTGACTGAATTCTGGTGGTGGACTAAACATTGTTTGCACTTTATAAAATTTTTGATTTTTTTTTTTTTTTATATAAATAACATTTTTAGATTTTTTTTTATAAATAATATATATTCCATAACTATATAGTTTTATAACAATATAATATACAGTATATTTTTTGTAACGTTTTAAAACATTTTATAAGCAGGGGTGTCCAACCCTTTTGACCTTCCTGGTCTACAGAAGAGGAATTTTTAGAACTTCTTGATCATTTTTATATAATTTTTTTTTATATATTTTTATATGATTTGATAACATTTTATACTAGTTTTATACATTTTTAATCAAAGATTTTATAGTATTTAGAATTTCTTGTATAATTTTTATATAAAGTATAATATAAATATTGTACTATACTAGAGTAAAATTTGTATAAATATTTTAATCAAGTTTTTTTTATTTTTTTATAATTCTTTATTTAATTTAAACAATTTTCGTACAGACAGGCATGGGAGAAACAATATTCAAGAAATGCCCAAACAGATTCAGCTCAAAAGTTGCATTGCTGCAAGAAAAAAATGCTCGGTATCAAAAGACATGTTACAGTATATTGATCACCACTAATGGATGGCCTTATTGTTCTCACCATCCAGTCCAGACTTCAATTTTTAAACACTTATTGACAATATTTTTATTTATTTTTATTTATTTCAGGTACTTATATAGCGCCGTCAATTTACGCAGTGCTTTACATATACATTGTACATTCACATCAGTCAATACCCACATATATGTGAATTGTACACTGCAATAAAAAAAAAAAAAAAAAAGTTTTAATACTTGTACAATCTCTTGATAATTTATATATAATTATATACATTAAAAAAAAAAAACTTGTTTTATTTTATATGCACAAAAAGAAATACATGTACCTTTACAATGCAAAGTTGTGGTACATCAAATAGTTGACCGTATTATAAAATGAAGTGATATCGAGTCAAATATCACAAGAAAAGTACAGCATATATAGGAAATGATAAACCAGCTGATATCAATTTAAAAAAAATGTTTATATGTTTTAAAAAATTTTATACTAGTTTACACATTTTGATCAAAGTTTTTATGATATTTAGAATGTCTTGATCATTTTTAGACAAGCTATAGTATCACTATTTAAATCATCAAGTTTTAAACTTTTTAGAATTAATTGATAATATTTTTTTATAATTATAAATTGTATCAATATTTAAATCATCAATTATAAATTGTATCAATATTTAAATCATCAATTATAAATTGTATCAATATTTAAATCCTCACGTTTTAATTTCTTTTAGAATTTCTTGATAATATTTTTATAGAATTATAAAATAGTATCAATATTTAAATCATCAAGTTTTGACATTTTCTCTTTAGAATTTCTTGATAATTTGTATAAAATTCTATACATTAAAAAAAAAAAATGTTTTATTTTATATGCACAAAAAAGAAATACATGTACCTTTACAATGCAAGCTTGTGGTACATCAAATAGTTGATCGTATTTATCAAATGAAGTGATATCGAGTCAAATATCAAAAGAAAAGTACAGCATATATAGGAAATGATAAAACATTTAAAAAAAATATTTAAAAAAAAAATTGATAACATTTTATACTAGTTTACACATTTGGATCAAAGATTTTATAATATTTAGAATTTCTTGATCATTTTTAGACAAGCTATAGTATCAATATTTAAATCATCATGTTTTAAATTTTTTTTAGAAATTCTTGATAATATTTGTATAGAATTAAAAAATAGTATCAATATTTAAATTATCAAGTAAACTTTTTTTTTTTTAGAATTTCTCGATAATATTTTCAAATAATTATACATTAATATCAATTACTGTGTACTGCAATGGCCTCCACACTCATCCAATAGAGCACCTTTGGGATGTGGTGAAACAGGAGATTGGCATCATGGATGTGCAGCCAACAAATCTGCAGCAACTGTGTGAAGTCACTATGGAGGAAAATCTCTGAGGAACGTTTCCAACGCCTTGTAGTATCTTTGCCACCAAGAATGAAGGCCAAAGGGGGTCCAACCCGCTATTTGCAAGGGGGACTTTATAAAGGGGGTCCAAGCCGCTACTACCAAGGTGGACCTAATAAAGGGGGTCCAACCCGCTACTAGCAAGGAGGACCTTATAAAGGGGGTCTAAGCCGCTACTACCAAGGGGGACCTAATAAAGGGGGTCCAACCCGCTACTAGCAAGGAGGACCTAATAAAGGGGGTCCAACCCGCTATTTGCAAGGGGGACCTTATAAAGGGGGTCCAACCCGCTATTTGCAAGGGGGACCTTATAAAGGGGGTCCAAGCCGCTACTACCAAGGGGGACCTAATAAAGGGGGTCCAACCCGCTACTAGCAAGGGGGACCTAATAAAGGGGGTCCAACCCGCTATTTGCAAGGGGGACCTAATAAAGGGGGTCCAACCCGCTATTTGCAAGGGGGATCTAATAAAGGGGCTCCAACCCACTACTAGCAAGGAGGACCTAATAAAGGGGGTCCAACTCGCTACTAGCAAGGGGGACCTAATAAAGGGGGTCCAACCCACTACTTGCAAGGGGGACCTAATAAAGGAGGTCCAACCCGCTATTTGCAAGGGGGACCTAATAAAGGGGGTCCAACCCACTACTAGCAAGGAGGACCTAATAAAGGGGGTCCAACCCGCTACTAGCAAGGTGGACCTAATAAAGGGGGTCCAACCCACTACTAGCAAGGAGGACCTTATAAAGGGGGTCCAAGCCGCTACTACCAAGGGGGACCTAATAAAGGGGGTCCAACCCGCTACTTGCAAGGTGGACCTATTAAAGGGGGTCCAACCCACTACTAGCAAGGAGGACCTAATAAAGGGGGTCCAACCCGCTACTTGCAAGGTGGACCTATTAAAGGGGGTCCAACCCACTACTAGCAAGGTGAACCTAATAAAGGGGGTCCAACCCACTACTAGCAAGGAGGACCTTATAAAGGGGGTCCAAGCCGCTACTACCAAGGGGGACCTAATAAAGGGGGTCCAACCCGCTACTTGCAAGGTGGACCTATTAAAGGGGGTCCAACCCACTACTAGCAAGGAGGACCTAATAAAGGGGGTCCAACCCGCTACTTGCAAGGTGGACCTATTAAAGGGGGTCCAACCCACTACTAGCAAGGTGGACCTAATAAAGTGGGTCCAACCCGCTACTAGCAAGGTGGACCTAATAAAGGGGGTCCAACCTGCTACTTGCAAGGGGGACCTAATAAAGGGAGTCCAACCCGCTACTTGCAAGGTGGTCCTATTAAAGGGGGTCCAACCTGCTACTAGCAAGGGGGACCTAATAAAGGGAGTCCAACCCACTACTAGCAAGGGGAACCTAATAAAGGGGGTCCAACCTGCTACTTGCAAGGTGGACCTAATAAATGGAGAACAACCCGCTACTAGCAAGGTGGACCTATTAAAGGGGGTCCAACCTGCTACTAGCAAGGGGGACCTAATAAAGGAGGTCCAACCCGCTACTTGCAAGGTGGACCTAATAAAGGGGGTCCAACCTGCTACTAGCAAGGGGGACCTAATAAAGGGGGTCCAACCCGCTACTTGCAAGGTGGACCTATTAAAGGGGGTCCAACCTGCTACTAGCAAGGGGGACCTAATAAAGGGGGTCCAACCCGCTACTTGCAAGGTGGACCTATTAAAGGGGGTCCAACCTGCTACTAGCAAGGGGCACCTAATAAAGGGGGTCCAACCTGCTACTTGCAAGGTGGACCTATTAAAGGGGGTCCAACCTGCTACTTGAAAGGTGAACCTAATAAAGGGAGTCCAACCCGCTACTAGCAAGGGGCACCTAATAAAGGGGGTCCAACCTGCTACTTGCAAGGTGGACCTAACAAAGCGGCCCGTCAGTGTACTTTAATTCCTAAAAAATACAACGTCCTTAAAAAAAAAAAAAAAAGACACTTGCTTTAGCCAGGAAAAATCTCTTTTTTTTTTTTGGTTTCTCGCAGATCCATCTGTTTACGGAACAGGAAAACATGGACTTTTTATTCGTTCTCTGAAGACGGTGCCAGAAGCCTGTCTTATCTTTTACAAAACATCTCCAGAGCAGACAAAAGTGTTGGAGTTTAATTAACTTTTTACGGCGCCAAAATAATCATCTTTTGGCTGCTGGCCCTCCTTGTCGTACCCGGAGATATATAGTGCGCTAGTATCGCACAAAGGCCGGTTCTGCAAGAGCACCGCAGTAAAAAAAAAAAAAAAAAAACACTTAAAACGCAGATGTACATTTAGACCTTGTACTCATTTACATAGGCTGAGAACTCAATTAAAAAAAAGCCTTTTTTGTTTTTATAATCTGTGACGGTTTTAATTAGAAAGTATGACAGTTGAGGGCTCTTAAAACTGAGCCCCTTTGTGTGTGGGAACATTACGGTGGAATTAAAGGTCTCTTCTCCTGGGTGGCTTGGCTCCTCGATGGGAAGTAGTCCAGAGTGGAGACATTTTTTTTTTTTTTTTTTAAACATGGACGCCTGGGTTTTCTTACAAAAGCCTCATGGTACCCCAGTCCATGGATTGATAATGAGATGTAGGCTCGATCCTTTCCCTCAAACACAAGAAGATCCTTCAAAAAGGTCAACATTTTACAGCTTCAAAAACGGGCAAGACTGATATCCACAGACATTTCGGACAGAAACCGATCATTATTTCTGCCCACTGGCAATAAATTATAAAATTGTACAACCTATGTGAAGGGAACAAGGTCAGTGCCGGGAACAAGGTCATCTAGCGCCAAACTGCCGACACCAAGCACCAATCTACACGCTAACCTCCTAAGCACATATTCCCCTTGCAAGCCAAAATTCTCCCCAAACAAAACTTCCCCTCGTCCCAGTATAAATCCCTCCCCTGCTGAAATGTCCCTCAAAGCCCAAATCTTTGACCCCCCCAGGGTTTCCTTAATTGTCCCCTCCTCCTCTATACTTGGAGAAGATGGGGGCAGGTAAGATAGTCCTGATGCAGGAGCACTGCAATGGCAGGAGGAGCTGGAGGGGTGAGAGATCATGGCCCACACCTCCTCCCGGCACTCTTCTGCTCTCCCGATTCCATTTGTCACTTCCTGTGCTAAGCTGACAGGAGTAGTGATGCTACGGTCACTACTCCTCTCAGCTTGTAGCAGCAGGAACTCTCCATGTGGTGCCCCCACCTCCACCACCCTCGCATGATATCACAGCACCCAGGGCAGCCCGTTTGTCTTTTTTGGACACATTTTCCACAGTTCATTGTCCTTTTTTTATGACTGGTTTGTGGCCACTGTAGATAGGACTTCAAAAAGAGATTTGTTCATTTTTACCACTTTGAGAATCTCAAATGCCAAAGTCTGAAGGCCATCTCTAGCCAAAACGTTGTTAGTTTGGAAAGAAGGGGGAAGGGTTAGAAACTCAGCATGCTGTGACTGCTGTCCATGTCCCTTTGGGAAATATTTCCCTCACCTTTTGCATTGGGGTGAGGACAAGTACATTGCCTCCAAATAAAAAAAATATATAAGATGTGCCTGGAGCTAAGCTTTAAACCCAAATTGTAAATGTAACCCAAGTTTGCTACACTATACAGCCAAAGGTTTGTAGACACCTGACCATCATGTAAGCTTTTTGGACATCTCATACCCACGCACAAGGGAGTTGGTCCTCCTTTGTGGCTACCACAGCCACCACTTCTGGGAAGGCTTTCCTCAAGACTTTGGAGTGTGTCTGTGGGACACTGAACCCATTTGTGAGGTCAAGTTGGACAGGTAGATCTGACTCACAGGTGGCCCCCCAATTCATCCCAAAAGGTTAGATCTGTCTAGCAACTGGTGTTCCAATTTTTCCCAAAGATATTGAGGTAGGGTACTGATGTTGGATGAGCAGATCTAGTTCACAATTGGTGTTCCAATTCATCCCAAAGCTCTCCAGTAGGGTTGAGGTCAGGGCTCTGTGAAGGACACTCGAGTTCCTCCACACCAAACTGGTCAAACCATATCTTTATGGAGCTGGCTTAGTTCACAGGGGCACAGTCATGCTGGAATAAAAAGGGGCCTTCACTAAACTGTCAATACAAGGTTGGAAGCACACAATTGTCTAAAATGCCTTTTCTTGCCGTAGCATTAAGAGTACCCTTCACTGGAAACACCTGAACTCAATTTGGAAGGAATGTCATGTTTGGCCATTGTTTTATCATGGTTATGTGATAGTTTAAGTCTTTGGGGTTGTATTTGAGATGTGCAGGTATAACATTTAATTAATTATTGACAGATAACAAATGTAATAATATTGGAAAATATAACAAAAATACTTAATTATAGATGCTGTTTTTGCCACGGAGTCCCACCTGCTTTTGCGGCATGGCACAGATGATCAGATCAGATGCTTGTATGATAGCAGCTCTGAGGAGAGACTGAATTTTCCAAGTTTTGGCTGCGGTAAATAGGAATTGTGTGTAAGGAAATGACCAACCCACCTTGCTAGCAACATAACCTTTTAAGGACTTTTAAGGACCTTTTAACGTCAGTTTGTAATGGCATTCCTTTGGTATGAAGTCAGCTAAGGTAACCAGGCTTGGGAGACTTTCTTAGATATTGTGAGACAACTTTAAAATATATATGAAATTTTCCCATCAGCCACATACTGTAGGTGTAATGGTCATGTGTCCACAAACATTAGACCATATAGCATATCACCCCCACCTAAGTTGTTGGAGGGTCACAACTCACAACCTTCAACAATTTGCTGAATCGGATTGAAAAACTAGAAATCAAATATGACCATTTAGTTATTAAACAGTACTTTTTAGTAGTGGTACACCGAAATAAAAATTCTGGACTGAAACCAAAAATTCAGGATGCACTTGGCTGAAAACTGAAACCGAAATGAACAGTTTTTTTTTTTTTAATATATATATATAATTGAATTACATTCAACTTTTTAAATACTACTCATGGTGGCCCCAGGGTGGTAGTATCTGGATATTTGTACTCGTGGTGCCCCCAGGGTGGTAGTGTCTGGATATTTGTACTCGTGGTGCCCCCAGGGTGGTAGTATCTGGATATTTGTACTCGTGGTGCCCCCAGGGTGGTAGTATCTGGATATTTGTACTCGTGGTGCCCCCAGGGTGGTAGTATCTGGATATTTGTACTCGTGGTGCCCCCAGGGTGGTAGTATCTGGATATTTGTACTCATGGTGCCCCCAGGGTGGTAGTATCTGGATATTTGTACTCATGGTGCCCCAGGGTGGTAGTATCTGGATGTTTGTACTCATGGTGCCCCCAGGGTGGTAGTATCTGGATATTTGTACTCACGGTGCCCCCAGGGTGGTAGTATGTGAATATTTGTACTCATGGTGCCCCCAGGGTGGTAGTGTCTGCATATTTGTACTCATGGTACCCCCAGGGTGGTAGTATCTGGATATTTGTACCCGTGGTGTTCCCAGGGTGGTAGTATCTGGATATTCGTACTCATGGTGCCCCCAGGGTGATAGTATCTGGATATTTGTACTCATGGTGCCCCCAGGATAGTAGTATCTGAATATTTGTACTCATGGTGCCCCCAGGGTGGTAGTATCTGGATATTTGTACTCATGGTGCCCCCAGGGTGGTAGTATCTGGATATTTGTACTCATGTTGCCCCCAGGGTGGTAGTACCTGGGTATTTGTATTAATGGTGTCCCTAGGGAGGTAATATCTGGGTATTTGTACTCATGATGCCCCCTGGGTGGTAAGATAGCTTGATATTTATACTCATGGTGCCCCCAGGGTTGTAGTATTTGGGTATTTGTACTCATGGTGTCCCCAGAGAGGTATTATCTGGGTATTTGTACTCATGATGCCCCCAGGGTGGTAATATCTGGGTATTTGTACTCATGGTGCCCCCAGGGTGGTAATGCCAGGACACACCGGTACTTGTGGTTTCCTTGGGGCTCTCCGGTTACCTCTCTGCTGATTGGAGACATTCGCTGCTCAGCGCTCTGGACTCCTCGCCGCTCTGCACAGCCGATTGGCCACATCGCAGCGCGGCCCCTCACCTCGTCACACAATGATTGGACAGCTAAGCTAATCTTTTTGACCATTATCAGCACACTTATTTTTTACTATTGTCAAAGCGCCGAAAACCCCTATTTTCAGCCGATGAATTGGTGCATCCCTACTTTTTAGAACCTCTATGACCAAGCCACGGTAAGTGGGGCGAAACGCATCAGAAAACATTGTTAGCAGAGTAGAGCTGGCTGAGACTGCCTAATATTGCACCTTGGTTGGGCTGGGAGAGTGGCGTCCCGGACGCAGCAGTACTTTTTAGAACCACCAGAAAAGATCCCAGAGAAGCCCAACTATTACGAGATGAGAGAGGCAGAAGAACCCAAGAGGATGGAAGAGGAGGATGTAGTGTAAGAATGATGGGCAGCGTGTGGTAAATCTTGGAACACAAAAGAAAAATAAAGAATGAGAGAGAGGACTAAAAGAAAAAAAAAAAAAAGAGGCACCGAGACAGTTAACAATTTCGATCTAAGAAACCTTATTATAAAATACCGACAAGGTTCATAGCGTGAGTTACTTTTATTGTATGAAGAAGTATCCGGTGTGTGCTCCAGCCCATAATTCTGCCTACATCTTAAAACACTTCTATTATAACAATTCTTTCACCAATTTTTTTTCGCCTTCAGAAATCCAACAGGCTTTTCATTTCACGGTGTCAGATGTGTCAGCTGAAGATTGTTGAGAAACCTCTCTATGGATGCTTATAATTTGCCCCGATACGTCCCATATGGAACCACTCACACAGGGCTGGGAAAAACACTCGTCTACAAATTGCTCGGCGGAGAAGAAGGAAATCCTGGACAGGCCGGTACACTCTGTTCTGGGACATCGTAGACTCCAAGGCTCAGAAGAAGGTTTGTGCCGTGACAGGAACGTGTCAACCTCGACTTCAAGACCAACTTCCCCCCCCCCCCAGAATCCTCTCCATAGCTTGACGGTTTATAGCAAGCCAGTGGTGGTGTCTTGCTGTCCTTCTAAAGACCCAACGTCTATGGTCACATAAAATGTCCTTTCAAAAAAAATTGCCACGAGAAAGAAAAAAAAAATATTGCAGGTTTTGTTTCGACCCGTATACACCGGGAGGGGTCCTCAGATGTTTTCCAGTATTTTTATGTTCTCTGAATTTTATTATAAATTTTCCTCTTTTTTTTTTTAAGCTTAATATAGAGCTGAGATATCGACTTGGTTGTTAGCGAGTATAAAACAGCTGGTTTCAGGTAACTTGATGTCACGCAGGTCTGAAAAATGGATGGGCGTTGGCCCCCCGGGTGAGTCTGCGGATATTTATATACACTTCGTATATATTGTTTTGGAACGCACTAAGTCAGAGCAGCCGCCGCCGGAGAAAATAAAGGAGGATCTCGGCGTAACCCTTTCAGCTTTCGGCTTCTTCCAAGATGGCGTCCGTGCTCAAGAGGACTGGATGCAAAGTGTTGGGTGAGGTGGTGAAAACGAAAGACCTCGATCAAAAAAAAAATAAAAAAAGGAAAAAAAAATAAAAAAAAAAAATCACCCAATCAGTTATGTGTTGATTAGAATACATTGAAGGTCCTTTGGGTATGAGATTAGTAGTTGTAGAAGATGAGGGATTGGCGGATCGTGGCCGTCACCGCACTCCGATGGTAGGTTTCTCCGTTTACATCCTTGTTGGTCACTTCGGCCAAGCTGCCACCACGACAATCGCGATGAGGAGGAGGACGATGACCACCCACATGGCTGCGGGAATAAAACAAATTGAAGTTATTGCAAGTGTAATTATTTATCCTAAAGCAGAACCCCTTGTCAGAGATAAAAATGAGTCCTTTGCCACTTTAATACTTTCACCCCCTTCCTGCCCCAGGCCAATTTTCAGATGTCAGCGCTGTCGCACTTTGAATGACAATTGCGCGGTCATGCAACACTGTACCCAGATGAAATTTTTATCATTTTTTTTCACACAAGTAAGTTTTCTTTTGGCGGTATTTAATCTCTATTGGGTTTTTTATTTTTTGTTAAATAAAAATATATATACCGTATATTGAAAGCAGAAAAAATTCTTTGTTTCTGTTAAAATTTTTTGGCAAATATATAATTTTTCTTCTTTACAGATGGGCACTGGTGAGGCTGCACTGATGGGCACTGGTGAGGCTGCACTGATGGGCACTGGTAAGGCTGCACTGATGGGCACTGGTAAGGCTGCACTGATGGGCACTGGTCAGGCTGCACTGATGGGCACTGGTCAGGCTGCACTGATGGGCACTGGTCAGGCTGCACTGATGGGCACTGGTCAGGCTGCACTGATGAGGCACTGGTAAGGCTGCACTGATGAGGCACTGGTAAGGCTGCACTGATGAGCACTGGTAAGGCTGCACTGAGGAGCACTGGTAAGGCTGCACTGATGAGGCACTGGTAAGGCTGCACTGATGAGGCTGCACTGATGGGCACTGGTAAGGCTGCACTGATGGGTACTGACGAATCTTCACTGATGGGCACTGACGAGTCTGCACTGATGAGCACTGACAATCAGTGCCCTGATTATCTGTATAAATGTTTCCTGTCACACTTGCCAGTTACCGACTCTCCTTTCCTCACACAGCACACGAGGAAAGGAATGCCGATAACCAGCAAGTTTGTTTACATGTGATCAGCTGTGATTGGACACAGCTACTCACATGGTAAAGGGCTGCTGTGATTGGCCCTTTACCTTTGTCAGAGAGACCGCGGGAGGCCCGTTCCAAGGCCCGTACATGGACCTCCACCAGGAACAACAGAGCCGTGCTGTAGCCGTTTTTCGGCTTTGGCACGGTATCAAAGTGGTTAAAGATAAAACAACAGAAACAGCATTTACTGCCATCTTCATCTTCAATCCAGAGATTTCCCCCTTAGTACTTTTTTTTCTGCCACTAGATGTCCTCAGTCTGATGGCCAGCAATCATTCAACCTGCTTTCTCTGAGTCCAAGTCGTCCTGGACCCACCCCCAGCCTGTGACTGGACAGTGAAAGGAAAAGCAGCACAGTGATGAACTCCTCTCCCTGTCACTCCTCTCTCTCCTCCTATCAGCATTCTTTTTTCAGCCTTTGAACGGATGGGCTGCTTGTGCTGCTTCTTCAAGAGGCTGATGCCAGGTCAAATTCAGGTACTTGCGATGCTTGTATTTATAAAAATACATTAAGGGCCCATTCACACCAGCAGCTGCGTTGAACGCATGGCTCAGAGTTGCCACAATTGTCTAAATCCTAGTCCCCTGCGAAGTTCTTGGCTGTATTCACAAATGTCTGACACAGATCGGCCCCCTGTAGCAGCTTGTGATTTACTACAAAGTTACAATGCTGCAGTCTGATTGTTGGGGGAGGGGGGATTGAGGAAACACTTCCCTCTGTCGGCAGCAGAATGATGACATCATCTCAGTATAAAAAGAAATGTCTTTATGGCGCAAGTAGTGTATGGGTAACCTCCTTGTAGCCAAGGAAAAAAAAAATGAGATGCATAACCATGAGTCCAATAAACTAATCTTCAGGGGTAGGCAACCTTTGAGACGTGGAGATCTACCATGATAGCATTGAAGAGATTAAAGATCACCGGGGTACCGTGGCCTTTTTTTTTTAAAGATAAATATCAAGCTCCTAAAAGTCAGTAGTCAGTTGGGCAGAGTACAGAGGTCAGTAAGATGTAGGGCATCAGTAGGGAAGATGATAGAGTAAGCAGGAGAGAGACTAGCAAGGCAGAGGGCAGTGTTAAGAGGAGGAAGGTCTGGAGGGAACGGTACAGGGGGGGGGGGTAGTCTGGAGGGCACGGTACAGGGGGAGTCTGGAGGGCACGGTACAGGGGGGGTCTGGAGGGCACGGTACAGGGGGGGTCTGGAGGGCACGGTACAGGGGGAGTCTGGAGGGCACGGTACAGGGGGGGTCTGGAGGGAACGGTACAGGGGGGAGTCTGGAGGGCACGGTACAGGGGGGGAGTCTGTAAGGCATTAGACAGGGGGGTCTGGATGGCACAGCGCATGGGGGTTTGGAGGGCACATTACAGGGGATCTGGAGGGCATAGTACAGTGGGGTCTGGAGGGCATGGTACAGGGGGGTCTGGAGGGCATGGTACAGGGGGGTCTGGAGGACACGGCACAGGGGGGTCTGGAAGAGACGGTATAGGAGGGTCTGGAGGGCGCTACGCAGGGGGGGTCTGGAGGGCACTGCGCAGGGGGGGGGTCTGGAGGGCACTGCGCAGGGGGGGGTCTGGAGGGCACTGCGCAGGGGGGGTCTGGAGGGCACTGCGCAGGGGGGGGTCTGGAGGGCACTGCGCAGGGGGGGGTCTGGAGGGCATTAGACAGGGGGGTCTGGATGGCTCAGCGCATGGGGGTTTCAGAGGGCACATTACAAGGGATCTGGAGGGCATGGTACAGGGGGTCTGGAGGACACGGTGCAGGGGGGTCTGGAGGACACGGTGCAGGGGGGTCTGAAGGACACGGTGCAGGGGGGTCTGGAGGACACGGTGCAGGGGGGTCTGGAGGACACGGTGCAGGGGGGTCTGGAGGACACGGTGCAGGGGGGTCTGAAAGACACGGTGCAGGGGGGGTCTGGAGGACACGGCACAAGGGGGTCTGGAGGGCACAGCGCAGGAGGGGTCTGGAGGGCACAGCGCAGGAGGGCATGGTACAGGGGGATCTGGAGGGCACAGAGCAGGAGGGCATGGTAGAGGGGGGTCTGGAGGGCACAGAGCAGCAGGGCATGGTAGAGGGGGGTCTGGAGGGCACTGCGCGGGGGGGGGGTCTGGAGGGCACTGCGCGCGGGGGGTCTGGAGGGCACTGCGCGGGGGGGGGTCTGGAGGGCACTGCGCGCGGGGGGGTCTGGAGGGCACTGCGCGCGGGGGGTCTGGAGGGCACTGCGCACGGGGGGGTCTGGAGGGCACTGCGCACGGGGGGGTCTGGAGGGCACTGCGCAGAGGGGGGTCTGGAGGGCACTGCGCAGAGGGGGGTCTGGAGGGCACTGCGCAGAGGGGGGTCTGGAGGGCACTGCGCAGGGGGGGTCTGGAGGGCACTGCGCAGGGGGGGTCTGGAGGACATGGCACAGGGGGGTCTGGATGAGACGGTATAGGGGGGTCTGGAGGGCACAGCGCAGGAGGAGTCTGGAGGGCACAGCGCAGGAGGGGTCTGGAGGGCATGGTACAGGGGGATCTGGAGGGCACAGAGCAGGAGGGCATGGTAGAGGGGGGTCTGGAAGGCACAGCGCAGGGGGGGTCTGGAGGGCACTGCGCAGGGGGGGGTCTGGAGGGCACTGCGCAGGGGGGGTCTGGAGGGCATTAGACAGGGGGGTCTGGATGGCTCAGCGCATGGGGGTTTCAGAGGGCACATTACAGGGGATCTGGAGGGCATGGTGCAGGGGGGTCTGGAGGACACGGTGCAGGGGGGTCTGGAGGACACGGTGCAGGGGGGTCTGGAGGACACGGTGCAGGGGGGTCTGGAGGACACGGTGCAGGGGGGGTCTGGAGGACACGGTGCAGGGGGGGTCTGGAGGACACGGCACAAGGGGGTCTGGAGGGCACAGCGCAGGAGGGGTCTGGAGGGCACAGCGCAGGAGGGCATGGTACAGGGGGATCTGGAGGGCACAGAGCAGGAGGGCATGGTAGAGGGGGGTCTGGAGGGCACAGAGCAGCAGGGCATGGTAGAGGGGGGTCTGGAAGGCACTTTGCGGGGGGGGGGTCTGGAGGGCACTGCGCGGGGGGGGGTTGTCTGGAGGGCACTGCGCGGGGGGGGGGGTCTGGAGGGCACTGCGCGGGGGGGGGGGTCTGGAGGGCACTGCGCGGGGGGGGGGTCTGGAGAGCACTGCGCACGGGGGGTCTGGAGGGCACTGCGCACGGGGGGGGGTCTGGAGGGCACTGCACAGAGGTGTGTCTGGAGGGCACTGCGCAGAGGGGGGTCTGGAGGGCACTGCGCGGGGGGGGGTCTGGAGGGCACTGCGCAGGGGGGGTCTGGAGGGCACTGCGCAGGGGGGGTCTGGAGGACATGGCACAGGGGGGTCTGGATGAGACGGTATAGGGGGGTCTGGAGGGCACAGCGCAGGAGGAGTCTGGAGGGCACAGCCCAGGAGGAGTCTGGAGGGCACAGCGCAGGAGGGGTCTGGAGGGCATGGTACAGGGGGATCTGGAGGGCACAGAGCAGGAGGGCATGGTAGAGGGGGGTCTGGAAGGCACAGCGCAGGGGGGGGTCTGGAGGGCACTGCGCAGGGGGGGGTCTGGAGGGCACTGCGCAGGGGGGGTCTGGAGGGCACTGCGCAGGGGGGGTCTGGAGGGCACTGCGCAGGGGGGGGTCTGGAGGGCACAGCACAGGGGGGGTCTGGAGGGCACAGCGCAGGCGGGCATGGTAGAGGGGGGTCTGGAGGGTACAGTACTAAGGGCCAGGAAGGCTGCCGTGATTTCCATCGGTCCTCCTCTCTGGTCACATGATGTCACCCACTTGGGAGATGAGAGCCCACAGGGATCAGTGCAGTCAACGCTATGAGGAAAGCTTCGGCCGAAACGCGTCAGAATTTCAGATGTAGCCCTGCTGTTAGTGCGCAATAAAGGAACATAAGAAGAAACATTTGTGTTGCCGGAATCTTTTATTTATCTTATGTTTATGGGACATTTAAGCCTGTGCACCGGTACTCAGCTCACCATCCCTTCACTGTGCGGTAGAGCTTGGGTGAGTCTTTGTCTATCAGTGCACTCAAGGCTACAAGAGTCCGGACTAGCTGACAGCGAATCCTATGTGGCAGTGGCATTCCTCGCCCCACAGCTGCACATGAAAGGGGTGTGCTGTGCGGCGGGGAATGCCTCTGCCTAGCACTGGCTATGCTTCCCGGCTTGAGAGCACAGGTGGCAAGACGCTGTACCTCGTTCATTCTCTGCACTGCTCTGCCAATCAGTGTGTGGGGAGAAGCACTTGTGGGTCGGCAGGAACTAGATGGTGTTCAGTCGACATGTAGATCGCAATCGATGGGATCGCCCCCAGCCACCAGCGATCGCGGGCACGAGAGCCAGAACGGGGATTTGTGTGTGTAAAATCCTCGTTCTGACAGGAGAGAATAGACAGATCTGCTGCTTGTAGTAATTATGAACAGCGATATGTCTCTTCCTCCAGTCAGTCCCATCCCCCCACAGTTAGAAACACTCACGAGGGAACACATCTAACGACTTGATTGCCCCCTAGTGTTAACCCCTTCCCTGCCAGTGACATTTACATAGTAATCAGTTCATTTTTATAGCTCTGATCTCTGTATGAATGTCAATGGTCCCAAATATGTCTCAAAAGTGTCAGATTTGTCCGCCGCAATGTCGCAGGCCCGCTAAAAATTGCAGATCGTCACCATTACTAGTAAAAAAAAAAAATAATAATAATAATAAAAATGCCATAAATCTATTCCCTATTTTGTAGATGCTATAACTTTTGTGCAAACCTATCAATATACGCTTATTGCGATTTTTTTTTACCAAAAATATGAGCAAGAATACATATCGGCCTAAACTGACAAAGAAATTTTTTTTTAATAACATTTTTGAGGAGATTTATTATTGCAAAAAGTAAAAAATAGTTGTTTTTTTTCAAAATTGTCACTCATTTTTTGTTTATAGCGCAACAAAAAAAAAACCGCAGAGGTGATCAAATGCTGCCAAAAGAAAGCTCTATTTGTGGGGAAAAAAAGAACGTCAATTTTGTTTGGGTACGGCGTCGCACGACCGTGCAATTGTCAGTTAAAACGACGCAGTGCCGTATCGCAAAAAATGGCCTGGTCGTTAAGGGGGCAAATCCTTTCCAGTCCTTAAGTGGTTAAGCACGTAGCTCTGCCTGCTAATGTAATTTGCATAATAATAAATTTGCATACATGATAAGCTATGGGGAGAAAAGAGGAGGCCTAAGTTGGCCGTTGAACTAGCATGAAAGAGATTTAGTTGCTGTCAATACACATCTGCGTGATTATCAACATATTTCCACAGAATTTATCAGCAAGGGGCGAGGATGCAGCAATAATCGCTGAGAAATGTTTCCTTGGTCAAGCTGACCTTCTGATTTCACTCACTTAGATGCCTTCAGCAATTCGGAGGAAGGCAGCCACGTCCTGGCTTTGTAGCACAGATCGCTCCCTGTCCACCATGTTGTGCCTTACAGCCGCTGACCATCATTGTCTTTAGATAAAAGCAAATTTTTTTTTTTAATTGGAAATCTTCCAGTGAACAAAATATGGAGGCTACCACAACGGACCTTCTTGCTGGTAAAGAGGTGAAGGATCAGAACCTCTGGCAGTAGTTTTTATTGTCATCTATGCTTATTCCTTTCCAGATGGCGACCACTCCTCCCCATTTCTAGAATGGGTGTTGAAGGGACAGAAGTGACGGGAAAACTCCCCAACTGTTTCAGCTTACAGAATGTTCAGTGAAGTTCGTACCTACCTCCTTATGCAGGGGGGCATCAAACTCTGGACGCTCTTCTACATATTTGGTGGGACTTTCCCAAAAATTTGGTGTTATTGGGTTAATGTGTACCAACTGGTGTACACTATTTTGTGTAAGGGCATAGGCAAGTTACCTGAGCCGTACATCAGTCAAATATACCAACTCACAATTCTAACTTTTGACACTCCCACCACCATTGCTGCTGAGTGCCCCCAAATTACAGTGGAGCCCCCAACCTCCCACGGTGCCCCCCAGCCTGCTGCAGAGCCTCCAGCGCCCCATAGTTTCCCCAGCCTCCAACAGTGTCCCACAGTCGCCCCCCCCATAGGGTTCCCAAATTACAGTGGTGTCCCACAAAGCCCCCAAACTTCCATGGTGCTCCCCATTGTGCTCTGAACCTCCCACAGTGCTGCCCCCTCAACCTCCAGGCTACTTCAGAGCCTCCAACCCCCTATAGTGCCCCCAACCTCCAGTGCCCCAGCTCCCCAGCTTGTTGCAGTGCTTCCAGCCCACTATAGTGCCTCCAACAGTATCCCACAATTCCCCCTACAAGGCCCCCAACCTCCTGGGAAGACCTCAGCCCCCTCCCAAATCCTCATTCACTATAGGGTCACCATGTCTTCTGCAGAGTCTCCTAACCCCTAACATCTATCATCCCCCCTAGAAGGACATCCAGAGTCGTCCACCATTTCCATTATATTTTATATTCTCATACTTTGATTGTCAAAGTAGAAACTTTTTTCTACCGTTTGGATCATGGAAGGTTTTGTCCGAATTTCCTGGGCCCTGGTTTTTCAGGGTTCGAGAATCGCTGCCATAGAGAAGAGTTGTTATCTCCGTGTTCTTAGGCTAAGTCCACCATTGACAGCGGACAGAGGAGTATTGGCCAAAGCATGGTAGTACTCTAATCTCACAACTGCCCATTAATAGGATGTTCTGGTTTTTCATAGATGGAAAAATGTCTGCCATTCTTAAAATTGAAATTCCTAAACTAAAAAAAAATGGCTTTCATTCTTTAACCACTTCTGGACCGTCCCACCGTCGTTATACGTCGGTATTTTGACATTAAATACCGGGGTTATGACAGCAGACAGCTACCATAGCTCCGGTATTTTTCTAAACAGAGGGCGGTCTGCTTTAAGATAAAAGTGGTCTTCCCTGGTGGACTTTTATCGGCGGCGGGTGCCCACCCCCTTCCCACCACATCCCCGTCCCGCCGCTTACCGGAGCCGCCAGTAGCGGCGGAGACGATCCAATCCTTTCCCCTCAGAGGCAGAGGCATGATGGCCCCCACTCGACTGTGCCGTTGGATGATGGCACTTCCGCCCAATGGTCTTAACCACTTACGGACCGCCCGCCGCAGATTTACGTCGCTACTTTGAAGAGGTGTATCATTGTTACGGAAGCAGCTAGCTGCCATAACCCCGGTATCCTCTTCTTCATCGGGCGGTCCGCTTCAACATAAAAGTGGTCTCTGCAGCGGATTCAACGCAAGATCACTATTATCGGCGGCGGGATAGGGGGCCCCCCCTCCCGCCGCGCTCCGATCAGGTCCGCTCTCCTGCTTGGTGTGGAGATGAGTGAGGGGAAGATGGCCCCCACCCATCTCCATATCATTGCAGGGCGGAAGCAACATCAAACCGGCATTTCCATCCATAGCACTTAAAGGGCCATTGAAAAAAAACATTTTTTTTTAAATGGCAATTTTTATTTATTAATTTAATTGCATTTTAGTGTAAATATGAGATGTGAGGTCTTTCTGACCCCCCAGATCTCACATTAAAGAGGTCCTGTCATGCTTTTTTTTCTATTACAAGGGAAGTTTACATTCCTTGTAATAGGAATAAAAGTGATCCAACATTTTTTTTTTTTTTAAAGGAACAGGGTAAAAATAAAAATTAAAAAGCAAAATAAATAAGAAAACATTTTTAATAAGTTTTAAAGCGACTGTCCCGCCATGCTCGCACGCAGAAGCGAACGCATATGTAAACGGTGTTCAAACCACACATGTGAGGTATCGCCGCGATCGTTAGAGCGAGAGAAATCACTCTAGGAAAATATCTCCTCTGTAACTCAAAACTGGTAACTCGTAGAAATTTTTCAACGTTGCCTATGGAGATTTTTAAGTGTCAAAATTTGTCGCCATTCCACGAACGGGCGCAATTTTGAAGCGTGACATGTTGGGTATCAATTTACTCGGGGTAACATTATCTTTCACAATATTTTTTTTAAAAAAGGGAAACTTTACCGTTTTCTTGTTTTTTAATTGAAAAAAAGTGTATTTTTTCCCAAAAAAACCTGCGTTTGTAAAACTGCTGCGCATATGCGGTGTGACAAAGTATTGCAAAGACTGCCATTTTATTTTCTAAGGTGTCTGAAAAAAAAAATATAAATAAATAAAATAAATATATATATATAATGTTTGGGGGTTCTAAGTAATTTTCTAGGGAAAAAAAATTATTTTAACTTGTACACAAGTTTGAAAAATCGGCCTGGTCGTTAAGTGGCTAAATTAAAAATCTCAAAAAGAATAAAAAAGGCTGCCATTCTTAAAATTAAAATTCCTAAACTAAAAAAAATGGATGCTATTCTTAAAACTAAAATTCCTAAACTAAAAACAAAAAATTCCAAATTAAAAAATTTGCACATGGGCCCTATGGGTTGAATATTGTGACTCAAAGACTTCGACCCGTCCTTGTTAGCTGTTTAACCCATTTAATTGGTGTTTGGGTTCATCTACATTGAGATACAAGGTAACCTGGTTCCATTTCCCAGCTTCCTATCCTACTACTTCACTATATGAAACACTTTTCTGACCCTTCCCATCGGGTTTTTTATTTTTCTTCTAAACTCTCTCGTTCTCCATCATCACCATATTCAATTTACGTACTTATGGGCCTCAACCCCAGTGGCCTGTAATTACAGTTTCATCTGGTAGACCACAGATGATCAGAAGGGTGGTCTTGCATCCCACTACAGGACTATTTATTTCTTCCACCAGACCGCATTTTCTTGGCACTGGAGTAACCGGGGGGGTCCCTGTACAGGCGCAGACCTGGCTGCACTCGTTTATAAGCGCCCCAATGTCTCTGAAACTTCTACAAACTTCTAATAAAAATGTATTGAAGTTGAAAAATGTTTTGGCTGGTGTTAGGCTCTAAACTAAACTGTAAACCCAAAATCTATTTTTGTTATATTTGACCTCACTCTGCACTGTATGCAGTTTTCCTAAAGCCCAACTCCACACAAAACTTATATTCTTTGCCCGTCCCCTCCCAACCCATCCTTTCCAAAGTTTTCCTGGTGAAGTCAGTTATACTCACGTGAGACACCCCTCCATCCAGGTCCTTCACTAAAGCAGTTTCCTCCTGTGGGGGCGGCTAGCAGACCTCGCCGGCTGGCCCTCTTTGTTTTTATGGGTTTGACATCTTCAGGATCTTAACAGGACCCTTCCGCTGGCCGGCCAAAGGGAATGGTCAACACCCAAAAAAAAAAAGGAACCCTCCAGGAAGTTAACAGTGAGGAGAAGAACCCAGCACTGGATGATCATGTGACCATGGGTTTAAGTAAGTGAAAATTAGGTTTAGCATTTTTTTGGAGGGGTTGGGAAGAATGTCTTTGATCATTTTTTTGTAAATGGAGTACAAAGATTCTTATCTGGTTATCCTGCCAGTAAGAGTCATTCCTCCGCCCACACAAAGTGGATGGAGGAATACCCCTACTGGAACACTGATTGGCTGCATTGAAGGAAAATTTTCTACCATGTCCCTTCAAAGTCAAAAGGACATGTTGCTGGACCAGCTAAATTTCAGTGTATGGTTAGCTTAAAGACTAAGCCCGCCTTTAAGACAATGTTACACCAATATTTAGGACGTAACATGGTGCCAAGTGGACCCCCTCCACTCCCAAAACAGCCCTCTCTGGGGGTTCTACTGCCCCCGCAGCAGTTGCCAGATTTGAAAAGGGTGTGGCTGAATGGGGCTCCACCAACACACCTGTATCCTTCATTCAGAGAGATCTGTCAATGAATGAACTACAAGTACCATCTGCCATCATGGTAGACGTAGTTCTCGATAGAATACAAGTACTGTGATCCCCGGACTCATGGTCTATTGGCACTTCCTCCAGCTCTACCATACCTCAGTATAAACAGGGAGCTGGAGGAAGAGTCTGCAGGGGCCTGTGCATTGCGCACCTGACATCCAATGGATGTTTTGTAGGATCATTTGCAAAAAAATATATATTTTTTTTCAGAAATATGTGCAATATTTATTTTTTTTTCTTTTGCGCAAAAGGTGGACTTTTATTTAGACGCTCCCTGGCAATTAGCAGCAGCCGTCTCGGCCTGTTCCTAAAGTTGGCCTTCCCTCTGCCAATCAGGCAGGGTGTTGTCATCCTGCAGAAGAAGCCACCATTTCCGGAAGGATCTCCAGGTAACAGATTCACCAAAAAAAAGACTTGATTTAGAAAACTGTATACAGTGAGACAAACAGTAAGGCCAAACATATTGAGAAATAGATTTTGGGTGTACACACCAGGAGTTATAAGTCTATAAGCCCCACTCTTGTTTTAGAAATCGAGTCGGCCAAAGAAAAAAAAACATATAAGTCATTTGTGTTTCTTTATATATTTATTTTTTTCGCAGCACAGAAGAGAGAAGAATTTTATTTCACGCCGGTTAATTGTAACCATTGCAGAGGGCAAAGGGCCAAAAAAAGTGGATCCAGTCCGGGGCCAGGCAGGTGGCGGGAACGGCAAGTTTCTACGTAATTAATTGAGATATTTGTGATGAGCCATAACTCCCCTCTATGACGCAGCGGCATTCCCTGGCCCCGGCCGCGCTCCCTTTGTCCTGCTGTAATTACGCGCTCTGTTACCACAATTCCACGGCCAATATACCGCGGCCTCTGGGAAACTATTTGCTTCGTAATGCTGGAACTCCTGTGAGCGCAGGTAAAAAAAAAAAGCAAAAAAGGTTTGGTTTTGGGATGGCGCATGCTGTGCGGGATCACGTACCGTGACAGCAATATTAATTTTTTTTTTTTGGTCTTTAGTGCTGTTATTTGTTAATAATCCAAGTGTAACGTTTGATACTAAACGGTATCCTTATTCTCCAAGAATAATCTATAGGTATCCACTATTTAACGGCCCTATAACACAGCCATTAGCAATTTTGGATATCTGTTTCTGAAGAACGTGCCTCAAAGCGACCATTTATGAACGCCAACATATTGGGGTTGATTTACTAAACCTAGAGTGCAAAATCTGGTGAAGCTGTGCATGGTAGCCAATCAGCTTCTAGGTTCAGCTTGTTCAATTAAGCTTTGACAAAAAAAAAAAAATGGAAGCTCATTGGTTTCAATGAAGAGCTGCACCAGATTTTGCACTCTCAAGTTTTATTAAATCAAACCCGCAAAGTCATCTACAACTCTGGCCTGAGCTACATCACCAACCTCATCTTAAAAATTTCACCCAAACTGTCCCCTGAAAACTTCCTGCGTTCTAGATCCCCATCACCTCCTTTCCAGGCTCGCCTCCAGAACCTCTCCCATCCTTTTCTACTCCCTATCCCCAATCAGTCTTTTTCCTACTCCCATCAACTCATCTCTATGGGGAAGTCTATCTGGGCCTCTACCGAACATGTTTTTATTTTCTTCAACCGGGCCATGTCGAGAGTTACTTTGGCTCCTAAAAAAATGAAATACGATAGTGCTTGTGAGTACTTAGGTAAGTCCGGAATGTAGTGATTTAGTAGTGCAATATTGGGGTCAGGGGTTGTCGTAACATTTGTTATGGAGCTGATGGTACGGAAAACCTTCTGCCAGAAATATCTAAAGCGGGGACAAGTCCACCATATGTGGAGCATCGTGCCCTCTAACTCACAACCCCTAAAGCATAAAGGAGAGGACCCTGGAAAGATCACTGCCAGCCTAGAGGGGACATATGTTGCACTGGGAACCTTGTGAATGTCCAGCAAGAGCCCAAAAAGCAGCTATGGTGGTTGAGGACACCAGGAGGGGTGTGAATACAAGTAAAAGCATTCAGGGGCAACCACAATTGGAAGCGCTGATCGAGACAGTCTTGAAAGGACAAACAATCAAAAAGCTCAATGAGATAAAATTATGTGCTGATTTAATAATGACATATACTTAGATGAACAATTACATAAAAATCTCCTTGCATAGATGGAGCGACAGCAACGTGTGCTCCTCACTGTGACAGTACCTTGAGCAACAGTTGGTGGTGGACTTGCTTGGTGAAGAAATGCTGCGATGGCAAAACCTTCATGTATTCCTGGATGTCACTAGAAGGTGGGAAGCCAGCGTGTGCAGAGCCAGATGGACAATATGAGGCCTCGATCGACTTCTCAATGATATGTGGCAGGATGGTGGAACAGCCACGGAACAAGGAAGGGAACGAGAGGCCATCGAAACAACCACTGACCAGAGCTGGTGGATGGAAACACCTGAGCTTGATGTCTTACGATTGGGGAACACAAGTCCAAAACGAGGCTTGAAGCACAAAGGGAGGAGAGCAAGCCAAGGAGAATGGAGAGAGAGGATAGCGGTCGTATTGACAATGCATATCGGGCGTGGCCCTTCTTCAGGTCATGAAATTCATGAAATTATCAGAAATTCAAAGCTTCGCTTTGTTTTGGAGGCATTGCAGGTATGAGATATCCCAGGATGCACTGGGAAACCAACAAGCAAACTGGAAAGACATCATAAGCAGTCACTTGCGGTTCACGTGCAGATATTCTGGAAGTCTCTGGTGTGGATGTCACATCTGGTGTGCAGCGTGGAGCACCAGGAAGGGGAGCGGGGTCCAGACTGGAGTAGAGCAAATAGCAGGCGGCACATGTGGTATGCATCATGGGAAAGCTTTAGCAGAAGGTGAGCAGGGATCGGAGAGAGAGGACTGTTGGGCAGAGGATAAGCAGAGCTGGGGGAACTGAGCAGGAGAAACTGGCAGATGTCACATATGGTGCGCAGTATGGGAGCAATATAGTGGGAGGTGGGCGGGGACAGGAGATAGAGGAGGATCAGGAAACCAGAGGATTGGCAGAGCAAGGGTATCAGCAGAGCTTGGAGTTACTACTGGGCTGAGATCACCAGAGCTTGGAGTTACTACTGGGCCAGGATCAGCAGAGCTGGGGATACTACGGAGCAAGGGATCAGCAGAGCTGGGGATACTACGGCGCAAGGGATCTGCTGAACGAAGGTACTGCTAAGCTGGGGATCTGCTGAACGAGGGTACTACTAAGCTGGGGATCTGCTGTACGAGGGTACTACTAAGCTGGGGATCTGCTGAACGAGGGTACTACTAAGCTGGGGATCTGCTGAACGAGGGTACTACTAAGCTGGGGATCTGCTGAACGAGGGTACTACTAAGCTGGGGATCTGCTGAACGAGGGTACTACTAAGCTGGGGATCTGCTGAACGAGGGCACTACTAAGCTGGGGATCTGCTGAACGAGGGCACTACTAAGCTGGGGATCTGCTGAACGAGGGCATTACTAAGCTGGGGATCTGCTGAACGAGGGTACTACTAAGCTGGGGATCTGCTGAACGAGGGCACTACTAAGCTGGGGATCTGCTGAACCAGGGTACTACTAAGCTGGGGATCTGCTGAACGAGGGCACTACTAAGCTGGGGATCTGCTGAACGAGGGTACTACTAAGCTGGGGATCTGCTGAACGAGGGCACTACTAAGCTGGGGATCTGCTGAACGAGGGCACTACTAAGCTGGGGATCTGCTGAACGAGGGCACTACTAAGCTGGGGATCTGCTGAACGAGGGCACTACTAAGCTGGGGATCTGCTGAACGAGGGCACTACTAAGCTGGGGATCTGCTGAACGAGGGTACTACTAAGCTGGGGATCTGCTGAACGAGGGCACTACTAAGCTGGGGATCTGCTGAACGAGGGCACTACTAAGCTGGGGATCTGCTGAACGAGGGTACTAATGAGCTGGGGATCTGCTGAGTAGGAGTTCTACTGAGCTGGGGATCTGCTGAACGAGGGCACTACTAAGCTGGGGATCTGCTGAGTAGGAGTTCTACTGAGCCAGGGTTCTACTGGGCCCCTTTAAAGTGGTTGTAAAGTCAGAAGGTTTACCTTATTGCATTCTATGCATCAAGATAAAAAAACCTTCTGTGTGCAGCAGCCCCCCTATTATTTACCTGAGCCCCCTCTCAATCCAGCGATGTTGCAGGAGTGTCTCGACTGCCCGGGACTCTCCCTCCTCATCGGCTGAGACCGCAGCATGGGACCATTGGCACCTGCTGCTGTCAATCAAAGTCAGTGAGCCAATGAGAAGAGAGAGGGGGCGAGGCCGAACCACGGCTCCACGTCTGAATGGACACAGGAAGCTGCGCCTCGGCTTGGGTGCCCCAATAGCAAGCTGTTTGCTGTGGGGGCACTCGGCAGGGGGGAGGGGCCAGAAGCACCAGCGGGGGGACCCCAGAAGAAGAGGATTTGGGCTGCTCTGTGCGAAACCACTGCACAGAGCAGGTAAGTATAACATGTTTGTATTTTTTAAGAAAAAAAGACTTATGCCGCATACACACGGTCGGAATTTCCGACAACAAATGTTCGATTTGAGCTTGTTGTCAGAAATTCAGACCGTGTGTACGCTCCATCGGACATTTGCTGTCGGAATTTCCGACAACAAATGTTTGAGAGCTGGTTCTCAAATTTTCCGACAACAAAACTTGTTGTTGGAAATGCCGGTCGTGTGTACACAATTCCGACGCACAAAATTCCACGCATGCTCGGAATCAAGCAGAAGAGCCGCACTGGCTATTGAACTTAATTTTTCTCGGCTTGTCGTACGTCTTGTACGTCACCGCGTTCTCGACGTTCGGGAATTTCCGACATTTGTGTGACCGTGTGTATGCAAGACAAGTTTGAGCCAACAGCCGTCAGAAAAAAAATCCATGGTTTTGTTGTTGGAATGTCCGATCGTGTGTACGCGGCATAAGACTTTAGTATCGCTTTAAAACAAATAGAAAACAATCAATAATTGTATTGGCGCAATTTATATTATGTTACGCTTATATTTTTTATGTGCACCTGAATATACTCATCTTCAGTGATTACCTTTGTAACCTTTTGAAAACCTGCTAATAAAACATATTCAACCTTAAAACAAATAAAAAATCAACACACACGGGGCATTTGCCAAGCTTCAATAAAGCTTCAAAAGAGCATCACCGAAGCATCAAAAACACATATAAAAAATCATGCTGAAGCGGTAGGCTCTTTAATGTGTGTTAAAGACGAGGTAAGCGTAAATGAGCCCTTATATTGTAAAGTGCTTGTCAAACTGTTGGCGCCTTACTGAACCAAATCCAGCTCTGAAAAACAATTGAAAAGCCCTAATTTCGGTAAAAGTCACTTGGCCTCTTCACTCATTGAGTAATAAGACTCTCAGATTCCTGAAGGAACAGCTCCGAGTGCATTAAGAGAAGCTTATAATTCCATATTTTCATATCTGCCCCCCCCTTAAAACCCCCTGGAGACAAGTCACCCGGACTGGAAAAAGCAGAAAAGTCATCAGGAGAGGATCGGGGGGTAGATGGAGTCCCTCTTGCTGGGGATCTGGGAAAGATGGATATTACTCAGCTGAATATTTCAAGGCTCAGTTCAGTGGAAAAAAGAAAAAGGAAAGATTAATAGGGAAAGACAGAAGTGTAACGGCACGGTGTGGAAATGACTGTAACACATGGCAGCTCTTTGTTGAACCTTGCCAAGCACCCCAGTGATGTCCTCTTCTTAGAAGTGGTGGAGAAGTTAACCCTTCAAAGGGATACGAGACCTAAGTCAAAGGTTTTCGGTAAAGAGGACCATTCTTTCACTTAGACACCAGATTTGTCAACCTGTTGAAGACATGTTAGGACTATCCCTAATAGAGTTTATTTGTTGGGAAATGGCTGTTTTTCAATACCATCTTCACTGAAGGCCTCAGGTGTCCATGGTTGGACACCTTACTCTCGCGACACATGTCACTTTAAGCACAGTGTATCAATGGCATCAACTCTTTGGCCTGTGATATTTTTACTATAGGTGGAGTCTGGTGGGTCATAATTCCGGACTCTGGTCCGGTTCACCTGGGAGACTTGGCTGTCCCCGCCTACCTTTCTGTGTTCCGGCTCCTTATGTTACATTCTCCCTAATATAAATATAACGTACAGCAGGGATAGTGGAAAACATTCATAATGAGCACAGGTGGTGTACAAACCTGGAACTCAACACAGGGATGGTGGGGGCCCCTTATAATGGGCACAGCGGGTGTACAGACCTGAGAACTCAGCACAGGGATGGTGGGAATCCCTCATAATGGGCACAGCGGGTGTACAGACCCGGGAACTCAGCACAGGGATGGTGGGAATCCCTCATAATGGGCACAGCAGGTGTACAGATCTGGGAACTCAGCACAGGGATGGTGGGAAACCCTCATAATGGGCACAGCAGGTGTAAAGACCTGGGAACTCAGCACAGGGATGGTGGGAATCCCTCATAATAAGCACAGCAGGTGTACAGATCCGGGAACTCAGCACAGGGATGGTGGGAGCCCCTGATAATGGGCACAGTGGGTGTACAGACCTGGGAGCTCAGCACAGGGATGGTGGGAGCCCCTCATAATGGGCTCAGCAGGTGTACAGATCCGGGAACTCAGCACAGGGATGATGGGAACCCCTCATAATGGGCACAGCGGGTGTACAGACCCGGGAACTCAGCACAGGGATGGTGGGAACCCCTCATAATGGGCACAGCGGGTGTACAGACCCGGGAACTCAGCACAGGGATGGTTAGAACCCCTCATAATGGGCACAGCGGGTGTACAGACCCGGGAACTCAGCACAGGGATGGTGGGAACCCCTCATAATGGGCACAGCGGGTGTACAGACCCGGGAACTCAGCACAGGGATGGTGAGAACCCCTCATAATGGGCACAGCAGGTGTACAGATCCGGGAACTCAGCACAGGGATGGTGAGAACCCCTCATAATGGGCACAGCAGGTGTACAGATCCGGGAACTCAGCACAGGGATGGTGAGAACCCCTCATAATGGGCACAGCGGGTGTACAGACCCGGGAACTCAGCACAGGGATGGTGAGAACCCCTCATAATGGGCACAGCGGGTGTACAGACCCGGGAACTCAGCACAGGGATAGTGGAAGCCCCTCATAATGGGCACAGCAGGTGTACAGACCTGAGAACTCCGCACAGGGATGATGGGAACCTCTCATAATGGGCACTGTGACTGGCTCCGTGATCTCTGTACAGCACTGTGGTATATGTCAGAGCTATATAAATGTAAAATAATAATAATAATAATAGTGTGTGAGTGACTGTGGGGGAGGGAACATTAGAGCGTAAGCTTCTCTGGTACAGAGACTGATGTGACTGGCTCAGTGATCTCTGTACAGCACTGCGGTATATATCAGAGCTATATAAATGTATAATAATAATAGTTTGACTGAGGGGGAGATGACATTAGAGTGTGAGCTCCTCCAGTACAGAGACTGATATGACTGGCTCAGTGTTCTCTGTACAGCACTGCGGTATATGTCAGCACTATACCAAATATATATAAAAATAGTGTGTTACTGTGGTGGGGACCATTAGAGTGTAAGCTCCTCTGGTAGATCAAGGTGAACAGCTCTATGCACTCTGAAGCACTATAGGATCTTTGCCAACACTTCATGTACAACATGGCCTTGGTACAGTGAAGGTTACGGCAGGCAAATGCAACATAAACATCTACATCCGAAGCTGAATAAAGCTCATAGTAAATCCAGCCGTAAATAAGACATTCTCACATTTGCTGAAACACGTAACTTTAGTGAATTCCCATCGTAGCCTTTCCAAGAGATTAATAACTCGTCTTTCTCATCGCAAGTCAGAAAAATCGACGCCAATTTGGAAACCACCTCGCGCTCAAAGAGACTGCAAGCTCTTGAGACTAGAGCACCCCCCTCTTTCTATTTTATTTTGGTCCTTTAATCCCATGTGAACTCTCTTCCCGATATAAAGTCTGTTTAATTGTCTCTGAGGTGTGCCATGGCAACCTTAACCCCCTTCGTGCCGCTAGACAGACCTCCGTCAACAAAAGGCCGGGGCTACGGCTTATGGAAAATATCAGGCTAACGACGGCTCTGAGCGTACAAGGGCTTTCTCATGTGCGCACAAAAGCAACGATTGTCATCTGTCACCGTGAGATCGGGGGCCTTGTCTTTCTGGTATGGTGCTATTTACACTGCGATCTCCCGGGCTTTCTGTGAGGCTGAGAACCTGTTTGAGATGCTGGCCGCCATTCAAGTGCCGTGTGAAAAAAAAAAAAAAAAAAAAGAAATTAAAAAAAAAAAAAAAAAAGCGTCATAAATATGTCTTGTTCTGACAGGGTCTCTTGTGTCTCCCCAGCGGAGAAGCACAAGGCCGCGGCATTCAGCTCCGAGTCCTGGCCTGATTTACCGTGAAGGGGCCCACTCTGAAGTGTCGTTCTGCCGGAGCGTGCGGAATATGGTATCAATTAAAAGTGGGCCGCGCTAATAGGTTTTTAATAAGGGGGGACGTTTAATGGGGAAACGGCAATTTGTCCCTTTTTTTTTTTTTTGCCTTCTTTCCCTCATGCATGATGGATTCTGAGCTGATCGTGACGGCGTGTGGGAGGATCATTTGTCAGGCAGATAACAGCATAAAAAGGACAAAAAGTGACAACACCATCTTAGGAAAAATAAACATAAAATAAAAAAATCAATTTAGGAGAGAAGAATTATAAACTGTAATTTGATTCGCACACACTACATACAGCAATGTATGTGGCATTTCTCAGATCGTGAGTCAGAAAATTACCTCAGAAAGAGCTCCGCTATTCGAAAAAAGTGCGCCATTGGCATTCAATAAGATTTTTGAATGTGCTGATCTGGAAAAAAAAAAAAAAGGGAGAGAATGCCCACATCCCCAATTTGAACAAATGCAAAGAGAACCTCTCTAATGGGACTTTAAGCACTTCAGACCTGGAAGGATTTACCCGCTTTCCTGAACAGGCCCCATTTTTTTTTTTTGATACGGCGCTGGCGTCGCTTTAACTGACAATTGCGCGATCGTGCAAAGTTGGACTTAAAACAAAATTGATGTCCTTTTTTTTCCCCCACAAATAGAGCTTTCTTTTGGTGGTATTTAATCACCTCTGCGGTTTTTATTTTTTGCGCTATAAACAAACGAAGAGCAACAATTTTGAAAAAAAAAACCCCACATTGATTTACTTTCCGTTATAAAACATTTCTGAAAAAAAAATGTGCTGAAAAATTTGACTTATACTCGAGTATATACGGTATATATATATATATATATATATATATATATATATATATATATATATATATACGGTATATATCTTCTATATAGATATATATCTATATAGATATAGATATATATCTCTCTATATATATATATATATCTCTCTCTATATATATATATAGAGAGAGATATATAGCTATATATATCTAAATATAGATATATATATATTTTGATCGGTTTGCTCAAAAGTTATTGCGTCTACAAACTCTGGGATAGATTTATGGCATATTTTTTTTTATTTACATTTTTTTACTAGTAATTTCTGAGGTAAAGAATCAAAAAATTACCTCAGAAAAGGCTCAGTTACGCAATAAAAGCACATCAATGGTTACTATTATTGTCATTACGGATGTTATCGAGACATATGGGTATTGTTATCAAAACTGACAATATTAGCCAATCATGGCAATAAAATTCAGACATTAGTGTCATTTACACGCTACAGGCAGCCATTTTTTGGGTAAAGAGTCTGAAAATTACCTCAGAAAAAGCTCAGGTATTAAAAAACAACAACATAAAAAAAAGCACATGTTAATGGTCCTTATGAATGGCACTATGACAGACACACAAGGATTTTTGGGAGATGTGGGCACTTTTGTCAAATAAGCAATATTGACATTAGTCTTATTTGCACACTATAGGCGGCCATTTTGTGGTATTTCCTCAGCCAATGTCCAAGAACTACCTCAGGAAAAGCTCAGTTATTCAAGAAGAATGGGTTTTGTCAGGCAGATACTAGCCTAAGAAAAATAAGAAAAACAGCACAAAAGGAAGACCTCTACCCATGCCACATCCAAAATTATAGTACAATTTTGGATAAGAAAAAAAAAGCAATTTTAGACGAAACTCAAAACTTTAACTTGACTTGCACACTAGAGATGGCCATTTCTCAGGTAAAGAGTCCAAGATTTACCTCAGAAAAAGCTCAGTTATTCACAAAAACTGGGTTTTGTCATGCAGATAACAGCATAAAACAAAGTGCCGATGCTATCGTAGGAAAAATAAAAAAGACATTTTAGACAGAAAAAAAAACCTTTAACTTGACCTGCACACTACAGGCGGCCATTTCACAGGTAAAGAGTCATAATATTACCTCAGAAAAAAATCAGTTGTTCAAAAAACGTGCGCCATCGAAAAAATGAAAAAAAAAAAAAAAAAGCCTATTTGGAGGGGAAAAATACAATGGGGACGGAAAGTATTCAGACCCCCTTAAATTTTTCACTCTTTGTTATATTGCAGCCGTTTGCTAAAATAATTTAGGTTCATTTTTTTCCTCATTAATGTACACACAGCACCCCATATTGTACACACAGCACCCCATATTGTACACACAGCCCCCCATATTGTACACACAGCCCCCCATATTGTACACACAGCACCTCATATTGTACACACAGCACCCCATATTGACAAAAAACACAGAATTTATATTTTTGCAGAAAAATTAAGAAAAGAAAAACTTGAAATATCACATGGTCCTAAGTATTCAGACCCTTTGCTGTGACGCTCATATATATAACTCAGGTGCTGTCCATTTCTTCTGATCATCCTTGAGATGTTTCTACACCTTCATTTGAGTCCAGCTGTGTTTGATTATACTGATTGGACTTGATTAGGAAAGCCACACACCTGTCTATATAAGACCTTACAGCTCACAGTGCATGTCAGAGCAAATGAGAATCATGAGGTCAAAGGAACTGCCTGAAGAGCTCAGAGACAGAATTGTGGCAAGGCACAGATCTGGCCAAGGTTACAAAAAAATTTCTGCTGCACTTAAGGTTCCTAAGAGCACAGTGGCCTCCATAATCCTCAAATGGAAGACGTTTGGGACGACCAGAACCCTTCCTAGAGCTGGCCGTCCGGCCAAACTGAGCTATCGGGGGAGAAGAGCCTTGGTGAGAGAGGTAAAGAAGAACCCAAAGATCACCGTGGCTGAGCTCCAGAGATGCAGTCGGGAGATGGGAGAAAGTTGTAGAAAGTCAACCATCACTGCAGCCCTCCACCAGTCAGGGCTAAATGGCAGAGTGGCCCGACGGAAGCCTCTCCTCAGTGCAAGACACACGAAAGCCCGCACGAAGTTTGCTAAAAAACAACTGAAGGACTCCAAGATGGTGAGAAATAAGATTCTCTGGTCTGATGAGACCAAGATAGAACTTTTTGGCCTTAATTCTAAGCAGTATGTGTGGAGAAAACCAGGCACTGCTCATCCCCTGTCCAATACAGTCCCAACAGTGAAGCATGGTGGTGGCAGCATCATGCTCTGGGGGTGTTTTTCAGCTGCAGGGACAGGACGACTGGTTGCAATCGAGGGAAAGATGAATGCGGCCAAGTACTGGGATATCCTGGAGGAAAACCTTCTCCAGAGTGCTCAGGACCTCAGACTGGGCCGAAGGTTTACCTTCCAACAAGACAATGACCCTAAGCACACAGCTAAAATAACGAAGGAGTGGCTTCACAACAACTCTGTGACTGTTCTTGAATGGCCCAGCCAGAGCCCTGACTTAAACCCAATTGAGCATCTCTGGAGAGACCTAAAAATGGCCGTCCACCAACGTTTACCATCCAACCTGACAGAACTGGAGAGGATCTGCAAGGAGGAATGGCAGAGGATCCCCAAATCCAGGTGTGAAAAACTTGTTGTATCTTTCCCAAAAAGACTCATCAAAAGGGGCTTCTACTAAATACTGAGCAAAGGGTCTGAATACTTAGGAGCATGTGATATTTCAGTTTTTCTTTTTTAATAAAACTGCAAAAATGTCAACAATTCTGTGTTTTTCTGTCAATATGGGGGACTGTGTGTACAATATGGGGTGCTGTGTGTACAATATTGGGTGCTGTGTGTACAATATGGGGTGCTGTGTGTACAATATGGGGTGCTGTGTGTACAATATGCGGTGCTGTGTGTACAATATGGGGCGCTGTGTGTACAATATGGGGCGCTGTGTGTACAATATTTGGGGTGCTGTGTGTACAATATTTGGGGTGCTGTGTGTACAATATGGAGTGCTGTGTGTACAATATGGGGTGCTGTGTGTACAATATGGGGTGTTGTGTGTACAATATGGGGTGCTGTGTGTACAATATGGGGTGCTGTGTGTACAATATGGGGGGCTGTGTGTACAATATGGGGGGCTGTGTGTACAATATGGGGGGCTGTGTGTACAATATGGGGGGGCTGTGTGTACAATATGGGGTGCTGTGTGTACAATATGGGGTGCTGTGTGTACATTAATGAGGAAAAAAATGAACTTTAATGATTTTAGCAAATGGCTGCAATATAACAAAGGGTGAAAAATGTAAGGGGGTCTGAAAACTTTCCGTCCCCACTGCATATATATTTTTTATTTTGGCCACATCAGTATGTACGTATTGATTTATTTGCTCCCCTTTAACTCAATATGGCCTTTGTACAGTTGCCATGGTGACACAATGCTAAAAGAAGCCTGTGGAGGACTTTTCTTGAGGGAAAGTTTACTTTTTGTTGTTACATTTTTGGAACCTCCTGGAAAACATCTATGAATATCGGGTCCCATTTATATGTATACGCATTTTCTTTTCTTTTTTTGTTGGTTTTTTTTTTTCACTTATAATAAAACACTCAAAAGTTAACCCACGTAGAAACGCTTTGCTATGGTCCAAGATGAACGTTTTGGCAAATAATGGGAAGCACAATGCAGACCACCAGCTCGCTCGCTGAAAAGGGCCTAAAATGTAATCCCGGAAGGCCTTTTTTCAGACATTAATCCTAAAAAAAAAAAAAAAAAAAAAGGACCTTGTTTGTTTCAGGCCTGTCAAATCTAACAGCCAGGCCTAAAATGAGTTAATCTGCCTGTTTAGCCCCCCTGGGACCCGCCCGATTCGTTAAGTGTCCTGTCTGTGCGCAGCTTCGTGAGCCTGTGACATCACAGATGGAGCTTGGCGGCGGAGGGGTTAAAAGTGGCATCTGCTGGTGAAGAGGATATGAGGTAAGTGTTACTTCCAGCATTTTTGTTCCCCTAGCTCCAGTCCGGCTCCAAAACAAGGGTTACGAGGGTTTATTAAAGAGCGCACAACCTTCCAATCCTGGACGGGAGGCCTGGCGCGGGCTGGAACGATGGACCTGTGAGTGACCTGCGTTCTGCGTTACTGGTTAATGTGCTCCGACTTCACCGCAGGGGACTCGTATGCTTCAAAAAACCATACGCGTGGCCTTGCGCAACAAATTAAGGGATTCATAAACACTGAAGCGACTTTCTGAATACATTTGTAGTAATCGTTGACCATAAAACGCTGGTTTTCGTCATCTGATGCCTCAAATAATGCAAATATGTGGGGGGTTTTACCCTTCAATAGATTGATTCACAACATGGAACAGTTGAAACACAAATTTTGTTCACAAATTTCTCTCAATATTTAAAGAAAACTAAAAAAAAAAAAAATTGCCGGTACTGTTCAATCACATAAATAAAAACTGGAGAAGAGACGCCATAGGAATTGTATTGCCAACATGGTTGCAATAAAATATCTATTTTTCTATATATATTTTTATAAAATTCTTTGCATGCTTATATCAGAAGTAACATTAGGAAAGGGAGCAGGAGCTCTTGGGGCCAATCAGGAGTGCAGTAGTGTACATGTGCGGACAAGGAACATGTTGATAGGAGCACAGGGTAGAGGGGTGGCTCATACAGTGTGCTACTGCTCCTTTACGGTCCAATTACAGGCAGGAGGGATGGGGTAGTGACCTAGCTGTACTGCTTCAACTGCAGGTCACAAACTTAGTTCCTCTAAATCAGGTTTTTTTTTTTAACTAGGGTTCCATGGAAAACTAGGGTTCCTCCAGAGGTTTCTAAAGGTTCCTTGAGCCGGGACTGATTGACCACCCATTTGATAGGGCCCAACAATAGAACGGCCATTCTCAACCAGGGTTTCATGGAACCCTAGAGTTCCTCCAGAGGTTTCTAGGGGTTCCTTGAGCTAGGACTGATTGACCACCCATTTGATAGGGCCCAACAATAGAACAGACATTCCCAACCAGGGTTTCATGGAACCCTAGAGTTCCTCCAGAGGTTTCTAGGGGTTCCTTGAGCCGGGACTGATTGACCACCCATTTGATAGGGCCCAACAATAGAACGGCCATTCTCAACCAGGGTTTCATTGAACCCTAGAGTTCCTCCAGAGGTTGTTGGGAGGGGTTCCTTGAGCAGTGAGTCATTTCTGTCTCTCGGATAAGTCCCCACTGACACCATTGGTCTTTTTAGCTATCTGTAAGGGGGAAATTCTTCCAAATGACCACAAGTGTAAGGCGCATTCTTTCCATTGACCATCACACGAATGTACCATGAGTTGTAGATATAGTATTCTTTAGAAGGGGTTCCCTGAGACCAGAAAGGTATTTTAAGGGTTTGTATTGAAAAGGTTGAGAAAAGCTGCATGCAAAAAAAAAAATTTAAAAAAATTATGGAGCAAAATGTTTTTATTTTTTTTAAGAATCCTCAAACTGAAACCATTAACGGACTCCACGTCCCGCACTTATCAGAGAAGCCAAGCCATATTCAGCTTCACTGAATCTAGTATGGGTCAGCACAGATGTCAAGGCTTCTAATGCAGAAAGTCTGCCTAATGGATTTTGAGAGGACCTGTTACCCATCAAAACCCGATCATCTACCTGAATATGTGAATTTGGTGTCATCACTGCGGTCCAACTTGGGATGGAAATAGCTGGAAACAACTCTTTGACTGATATGGGTATGGCATCTTATTACATTGGTTTAGCTTGGACCAATGTAAGTATGTATGTGCCATACCTGTGGGATCCCCATGGAAAAACACTTTAGTGGGCACCATTACTACAGTGATCTCCACTAGCTTTCGGATCCCGGGCAAAGCAGCTGCCCTGCTGCATTGTGAAAAAGTCCTTGACGGGCCTCTTGTAGCACCGTTCAGAGAGCACTTTGCCTTTCCTCAATGCATGTACAGTGTTCTCTGATTGGTCGTTGTGGAGATTGTGACGTCACTGCCCCACCTCTCCACCAAATCCAACGAGAGAACGCATTACATTCATTGAGAAAATGCTAAGTGTTCTCTGAATGGTGCCCTTGCCTACTGAGCAACCTTCGGTGTTCACAGTGCAGCCGCTTGGCACGGAATCTGGAAGCTAGAGCAGAACACGGTAGTAACAGTGAATACTACAGTGATTTCCATCTTCCACGGGATCTTACATGTATGGCACATACATACTTACATTGGTCAAAGCTGGTCCAATGGAACGACGGAAAAAGCGTCATACCTAGAATTCACCTTGATATCGTCCAGTCCAGTGGTGGTCAAGGGAGCCCAAGCTGCGGCCCCTGAGGTCACACACATAACATTCAGTATATGTATTGCTAAAGAACAGTGATGGTGAACCTTGGCACCCCAGATGTTTTGGAACTACATTTCCCATGATGCTCAACTACACTGCAGAGTACACAAGCATCATGGGAAATGTAGTTCCAAAACATCTGGGGTGCCAAGGTTCGCCATCACTGCTATAGAACATTGTCTGAGCTTTCTGACATACTGAAAAAGATGCAGGACATGCTACAGGTGTGGTTGACTGTGAGACATGTTACATGAGACTGCTAAAGATCACTGCTACTACAACCCCCTTTACAAATGAATGTTCTTTTTCTCCTATTGTTAACAGCTAGTGTCCAAGCATCAATGGGCCGAATGTGGCCTTAGACTGCAGGTTGGGAACCTGGGGTCTTGTTGGAAACCCAGTAGAATAGTAGCTGGTTGTAAGCTGCTGATGATGTCAAATTGGGCCAAATTCCAACACCATCTTGAACAACCTCAAGAACAATGAGGGGGCACACCAGCCTAGTGCATTATCTTAATTAAAAAAAAAAAAAGAGGAAATAGGTGATTATACTCACAAAGCAATAGAAAGGACCTTCTCATCACAAATATAAGACCAGCAGAGCCGCTATGCATACTTCTTACATCTTGGGAAGTTGCCACATGGGTCCGCATATTCTGATGTGTTTCGAGGGGGGTCCCCCTCTTCATCAGAGCTACTGTAATGGTGCACTGGTGGAGAGATGGTGCACCCTCTCTTTGTTCTTCTATACATAGTGAGCAGTAGTGGCCCGTCCATACAGGGCGCAGGGGCGCAGCCCCCCTAATTCATGCGTCTGGCCCCTAATCTACAAGCAGGGCGCCAGAGGTATGGATTCCAATGTGTTTTTTTTTTTTATTTTTAGAAGCAAGTGATTAGAGCCAGAGGCTCTAATTGGCTTAAAAAAAAGGGTGGGCTCGGGGTGCAGAGGACTGCGCCCCAAGCCCACCCAGTTGTGTAACAATAGTGAATTAAAGCTTGCTGTTGTCTTCATGATTCTCCTCCTGTACAATCAGGAAGTGGGTCCTGAGACCTATTGGCTGCCCAGGAGGAAGAGGGAGGAGACGCACGGTGTAAGCCGCCGTGATGCAGGAGGAGAAGACGCATGAGAAGCCGCTGTCCGGAGGAAGCACTGACCGCGACCTAGATGGGGTAAGTGCAGGGCTAGTGATCGACCGGTGGTGGAAATGCGGGTGACCCGACCGGGGGGGTATGGGGGTGCAGAGCGTGGCTGTGGGTGCATTGTGTTCTGCCACCGCCCCCCCACTCGAAAAAATATACCACCAGGCCACTGATAGTGAGTTTGGACTACCCCAGTCTGAGTAGGCAGCAAGACGTGGTGTACACTGGAGAATGGAATAATGAGGGTTCATCTAATGTTCAAACTGCGGCCTTCCAGCTGTTGCAAACTACAAGTCCCATCATGTCTCTGCTTTTTGTAGCTTGTAGTTCCGCAACAGCCGGAGGGCCGCAGGTTCAGCAATCATGATCTAATACTTGAGCACCGTTCCCGAGCACAGGAGGTTGTATTCTGTTTTGCAACACCATCTTGTGCCTATGGGTGGTCAGAGAATCCAAAATTTTTATTTATCTAACACCACGCAGTAAACCACAATGATGTCCGGTTATTAGTAGCAACCAGAGTTCAGTCTCTAGTAGCTCAGTGCGTAAAGACCAATAAAAGCTGATTTCTGATTAGTTGCTAAGGGTTATTGCTCCCCATGTTTGAATACGCTGGACTCATCGGTGCAGGATCCCCGGAACAAATAAAAGCACATGTGGAACTTAATTTGCGGTCCGTGGCGCTTGCTCAGCTGCCTGTGTTCCAACCACAAGATGGACGGAAAAATGTCAGCGTGATGTTCGGCGACTCGTTAGCGCCCTGTTCAAATGTCGAGAGAAACCACAAAGGTCTGGATTTCATTTCTGTCTTGGCAGGGAGAGGTGGATTAAGGGGAGAGGCAGAATGGTGGCACAACTAGGATGGAGGGGACTCGGGGACAAAGACAGGCCTTGCCGTAGTTCGCCATTCTGCGTTTAAAAAGAGGGGCCCTGTTCCCAAGTTGGGAGCATGAAATTGTCCCAAATGTCTTGGTATGCTGAGGCCTTAAGCGTTCCCTTCACTGGAAATAATAACGAAGTAAAAGGGCATTTTGGGACGTTAAATGAAGCAGTTGACTGGTTGGGGTTAGGATAAAAATATAACATTTCTATTGCATAGGTATATGGTAAAAATATATCACATGTATAAAAGGTAGCATGTATATAGTGGGGACGGAAAGTATTCAGACCCCTTAAATGTTTCACTCTTTGTTATATTGCAGCCATTTGCTAAAATCATTTTAGTTCATTTTTTTATCTCAATAAATGTACACACAGCACCCCATATTGTACACACAGCGCCCCATATTGTACACACAGCACCCCATATTGTACACACAGCACCCCATATTGTACACACAGCACCCCATATTGTACACACAGCACCCCATATTGTACACACAGCACACCATATTGTACACACAGCACCCCATATTGTACACATAGCACCTCATTGTACACCCAGCACCCCATATTGTACACACAGCCCCCCATATTGTACACACAGCACCTCATATTGTACACATAGCACCTCATTGTACACCCAGCACCCCATATTGTACACACAGCACCCCATATTGTACACACAGCCCCTCATATTGTACACACAGCCCCCCATATTGTACACACAGCACCTCATATTGTACACACAGCACCCCATATTGACAGAAAAACACAGAATGGTTGACATTTTTGCAGATTTATTAAAAAATAAAACCTGAAATATCACATGGTCCTAAGTATTCAGACCCTTTGCTGTGACACTCATATATATAACTCAGGTGCTGTCCATTTCTTCTGATCATCCTTGAGATGGTTCCACACCTTCATTTGAGTCCAGCTGTGTTTGATTATACTGATTAGACTTGATTAGGAAAGCCACACACCTGTCTATACAAGACCTTACAGCTCACAGTGCATGTCAGAGCAAATGAGAATCATGAGGTCAAAGGAACTGCCTGAAGAGCTCAGAGACAGAATTGTGGCAAGGCACAGATCTGGCCAAGGTTACAAAAAAATTCTGCTGCACTTAAGGTTCCTAAGAGCACCGTGGCCTCCATAATCCTTAAATGGAAGACGTTTGGGACGACCAGAACCCTTCCTAGAGCTGGCCGTCCAGGCAAACTGAGCTATCGGGGGAGAAGAGCCTTGGTGAGAGAGGTAAAGAAGAACCCAAAGATTACTGTGGCTGAGCTCCAGAGATGCAGTCGGGAGATGGGAGAAAGTTGTAGAAAGTAAACCATCACTGCAGCCCTCCACCAGTCGGGGCTTTATGGCAGAGTGGCCTGACGGAAGACTCTCCTCAATGCAAGACACATGAAAGCCTGCATGGAGTTTAGGATGAATTAGAGCGGAGACTGCGAGCCAGACCTTCTCACCCAACATCAGTGCCTGACCTCACAAATGCGCTTCTAGAAGAATGGTCAAACATTTCCATAGACACCTTCCTAAACCTTGTGGACAGCCTTCCCAGAAGAGTTGAAGTTGTTATAGCTGCAAAGGGTGGGCCAACACAATATTGAACCCTACGGACTAAGACTGGGGTGTCATTAAAGTTTGTGTGCATATAAAAGCAGGCATCCCAATACTTTTGGGAATATAGTGTAGTTATTTCCCTTTAGTCTTGTTTACATATATGGAAAGTTTGCAAATTTGGTGGTAGATCAAGGATGGAAAAGGATCTGGGGGTCCTAGTAGATGATAGGCTCAGCAATGACATGCAATGCCAAGCTGCTGCTAACAAAGCAAACAGAATATTGGCATTAAAAAAGGGGATCAACTCCAGAGATAAAACGATAATTCTCCCGCTCTACAAGACTCTGGTCTGGCCGCACCTGGAGTATTCTGTCCAGTTCTGGGCACCAGTCCTCAGGAAGGATGTACTGGAAATGGAGCGAGTACAAAGAAGGGCAACAAAGATAATAAAGGGTCTGGAGGATCTTAGTTATGAGGAAAGGTTGTGAGCTCTGAACTTATTCTCTCTGGAGAAGAGACGCTTGAGAGGGGATATGATTTCAATATATAAATACCGGACTGGTGACCCCACAATAGGGAGAAAACATTTTCGCGGAAGAGAGTTTAACAAGACACGTGGCCACTCATTAAAATTAGAAGAGAAGAGGTTTAACCTTAAACTACGTAGAGGGTTCTTTACTGTAAGAGTGGCAAGGATGTGGAATTCCCTTCCACAGGCGGTGGTCTCAGCGGGGAGCATTGATAGCTTCAAGAAACTATTAGATAATCACCTGAATGACCGCAATATACAGGGATATGTAATGTAATACTGACACATAATCACACACATAGGTTGGACTTGTGTATTATTTCAACCTCACCTACTATGTAACTATAGCTTTTTAGAGCCAGTTGACAGGCATTAAGGAGGAGATACGGCGTCTTCTGAACTTTTTTTTGATCATCAAGGGGACTTTTACACTAAAATCCAGCCAGGCTGTGCTGGAACCATGTGCCATGAATGAGGCCGTCTGTCTAATCTGTATAAAGCCATGAGTGAGATAGTTATTGGGAAGAATGTTCCTTACATTGGAGATCAGTGGGAAGAATGTTCCTTACATTGGTGATCAGTGGGAAGAATGCTCCTTACATTGGTGATCAGTGGGAAGAATGTTCCTTACATTGGTGATCGGTGAGAAGAATGTTCCTTACATTGGTATTCAGTGGGAAGAATGTTCCTTACATTGGTGATCAGTGAGAAGAATGTCCCTTACATTGGTGATCAGTGAGAAGAATGTTCCTTACATTGGTGATCAGTGGGAAGAATGTTCCTTACATTGGTGATCACTGAGAAGAATGTTCCTTACATTGGTGATCAGTGGGAAGAATGTTCCTTACATTGGTGATCAGTGAGAAGAATGTTCCTTACATTGGTGATCAGTGGGAAGAATGTTCCTTACATTGGTGATCAGTGAGAAGAATGTTCCTTACATTGGTGATCAGTGAGAAGAATATTCCTTATATTGGTGATCAGTGAGAAGAATGTTCCTTACATTGGTGATCAGTGGGAAGAATGTTCCTTACATTGGTGATCAGTGAGAAGAATGTTCCTTACATTGGTGATCAGTGAGAAGAATGTTCCTTACATTGGTGATCAGTGAGAAGAATGTTCCTTACATTGGTGATCAGTGAGAAGAATGTTCCTTACATTGGTGATCAGTGAGAAGAATGTTCCTTACATTGGTGATCAGTGAGAAGAATGTCCCTTACATTGGTGATCAGTGAGAAGAATGTCCCTTACATTGGTGGTCAGTGAGAAGAATGTTCCTTACATTGGTGATCAGTGAGAAGAATGTTCCTTACATTGGTGATCAGTGAGAAGAATGTTCCTTACATTGGTGATCAGTGGGAAGAATGTTCCTTACATTGGTGATCAGTGAGAAGAATGTTCCTTACATTGGTGATCAGTGAGAAGAATGTTCCTTACATTGGTGATCAGTGAGAAGAATGTTCCTTACATTGGTGATCAGTGAGAAGAATGTCCCTTACATTGGTGATCAGTGGGAAGAATGTCCCTTACATTGGTGGTCAGTGAGAAGAATGTTCCTTACATTGGTGATCAGTGAGAAGAATGTTCCTTACATTGGTGATCAGTGAGAAGAATGTTCCTTACATTGGTGATCAGTGGGAAGAATGTTCCTTACATTGGTGATCAGTGAGAAGAATGTTCCTTACATTGGTGATCAGTGAGAAGAATGTTCCTTACATTGGTGATCAGTGAGAAGAATGTTCCTTACATTGGTGATCAGTGAGAAGAATGTCCCTTACATTGGTGATCAGTGGGAAGAATGTTCCTTACATTGGTGATCAGTGAGAAGAATGTTCCTTACATTGGTGATCAGTGAGAAGAATGTCCCTTACATTGGTGATCAGTGAGAAGAATGTCCCTTACATTGGTGATCAGTGAGAAGAATGTTCCTTACATTGGTGATCAGTGAGAAGAATGTTCCTTACATTGGTGATCAGTGAGAAGAATGTTCCTTACATTGGTGATCAGTGAGAAGAATGTTCCTTACATTGGTGATCAGTGAGAAGAATGTTCCTTACTTTTGGTGGTCAGTGGGAAGAATGTTCCTTACATTGGTGATCAGTGAGAGGAATGCTCCTTACTTTTGGTGGTCAGTAGGAAGACTGCTTGGAAGATCATTGGCGTCATTGATTACTTATCCGAGAGACAGAAATTGTGCATTGTTCAAGGAATCCCCAACAACCTCTGGAGGAACCCTGGCTGAGAAAGGCTGGTCTAACCTGAGTGGCTGCTAGAGGCAATGCAGACAGTACTTCCTGCAGACACAAATAAGGTCAAATACTAATCAGACGCTGAAAATAAAACTGAGAATTGAGGACAAGGTCCTGTGCAGTCATTCCACCCAGCCATAGCGGAGGGTTAATCCTCCCCCCAGGCTTCAGGCCCCACACAAAGGCTCTCGGACGCCCTCCAGCCCTTATTGTCTATGAGGGGAGGAAAAACATGACAATTCTCTTGTCAATGTTCAACCCTGCACCGAGCACAATTACTATCGGTGGGCAGCGAGGGGCCAGGGGAGGGACGCTTTTCAGGGGGGGAAAGTCTGTAGAAGATGGCAGAGGGGCAGTCAGGTGTCACTCACGATCCAAAAGGTCATCTGGTGAAAGTATCACACGGCGTGCTCTGCGGAGGGAGGTGGCCCTCAGGGGGTCGAACATGCACAGGATGTGAAAGCCGTTCATTTGAAGTGATATTAGTGTCATTAGCAGCACGCAGCTCCAGGCGGGGGCACAGATGCACAGACTTGCTGCGCCATCGCCGCTCGGGGATGTCTGAGGCCAACATGTCCTGTCATAGGAGGATGCGGGAGAGGAGGAGGGGAGTTCTTAGAAGCTACCTGCATACCTAAAAATAAGCCGCTTACACTCCCCTCTGGTTCTGGCACCGTAAGGCCCCTTTCACACTGGGGCGGTTTGCAGGCGTTATTGCGCTAAAAATAGCGCCTGCAAACCGCCCCTAAACAGCCTCCGCTGTTTGTCCTCGGGCTTTCACACTGAAGCGGTGCGCTGGCAGGAGAAGAAAAAATCTCCTGCAAGCCGCATCTTTGGTGCGGTAAAGGAGCGGTGTATTCACCACTCCTAAACCGCTCCTTCCTATTGAAATCAGTGGGACAGCGCGGCTATACCGCGGCTATAGCCGCGATATACGAGGGGTTTTAACCCTTTTTCGGCCGCCAGCGGGGGGTTGAGACCGCACCTCTAGCGGCCAAATACCGCGGTAAAACAGCGCTAAAAATAGCGCTGTTTTACCGCCGACCCCCCCTACCGCCCCAGTGTGAAAGGGGCCTTATTGTTTTCTCCTTTTTCAAGTTTACCACTTGCTTACCGGGCACTTATACCCCCCTTCCTGCCCAGACCAATTTTCAGCTTTCAGCGCTGTCGCACTTTGAATGAATTACGCGGTCATACTACACTGTACACATAGTACATTTTTATAATATTTTTCACACATATAGAGCTTTCTTTTGGTGGTATTTAATCACAGCTGGGTTTTTATTTTTTAGCTAAACAAAAAAAAAGATGGAAAATTTGGGGGGGATCATGTTTTATAGTTTGTTAGAAAATTTTGCAAACAGGTAATTTTTCTTCTTCATTGATATGCACTGATGAGGCGGCACTAATAGGCACAGATAAGGCGGCACTGATGGCCACTGATAAGATAGCCCTGATGGGTGGCACTGATAGGGGCACTGATGGGTGTCACTGATAGGTGGCACTGATGGGCAGCACTGTTGACGAGGCACTGATTTGTGACACTGATAGGTGGCACTGTGGGCACTGATGGGTGGCACTGTGGGCACTGGTAGGTGGTGCTGGTGGGCACTGGTAGGCGGCACTGTTGTGCACTGGCAGGTGCCACAGGTGGGCACAGATGAGCTGGCAGGAGCTCTCCTTGATCGGGACCGATGTCCCACTGAGAGCCAGAGGTAACATGGTAAGGGGTCAGGATTGACAGGATCGATGAGTCGGCACTGGTGGACACTGATAGGCACTGATAAGGCAGTACTGATAGGCACAGATAAGACAGCACTGATGGCCACTGATAAGATGGCCCTGATGGGTGGCACTCATTGGGGGGCACTGATAGGTGTTACTGATAGGTACCACTGAGAGATGGCACTGATGGGCACTGGTAAGTGACACTGATGGGCACTGGTAAGTGACACTGATGGGCAGCACTGTTGATGAGGCACCGATTGGTGGCGAGAGGTGGCACTGTGGGCACTGATGGGTGGCGCTGGTGGGCACTGGCAGGTGGCACAGATGAGCTGGCAGGAGCTCTCCTTGATCGGGACCGATGTCCCTCTGAGAGCCAGAGGTCACGTGGTAAGGGGTGGGGATCGACCCCTTACTCTGATCCGTGATCAGCCGACTCTCATAGACTCGCTGATCACAGAGTGCACCGCTTGTGCCCAGCAGGGGGGCGCCCAGGCCGCTCGGGCCACGGGAGGACGTCTATTGACGCACTCCCGGCAAAGTAGGTCCGCTCTGTAGCCATCATTCGGCTATACCGCGGATCTGAAGAAGTTGACATCCAATTTTCTGCTTTACAATTAAAAATAAAGTCCATCTTTACTTCTGAGACAGTCTGACTCTCTAAGATGCTCTTTTTATACACAATTGTGTTATTGATCGGTTCCCAATTAACCTAATTCATTGCAGCTCTTCCTTGTTAGTACCACTTACTTTGCCAGCTTTTTGTTGCCCTGTCGCTGCCATCTATTTCAGAATTACCCCATTTTCGTGAATAAAATATGGATTTCTGCAAAGCATTGCATTTTGTTTTTTTTCAGATTTTTCGCAGCTTCCTAACTTTTTTGGGAATTGGGGTTGTGTGTGTTTGTGTGTATCTATACATACACTATATTGTCAAAAGTATTGGGACGACAATCAAACAAAATCTTCTGCGCTCAACAGTAGTGCGATGACGACGGAAGAAGCCTGGAACTCCTATGGCTCCCAGTACAAGAACAGGCCTTGCTGCCCTCCAAGGGTCATTGGATACCCAATGAAAACACCGTAAGGGAATGAAGGGAGGGCGCACCGACCTTGCGCATTACCCAAGTAATATTTATTAAATTCAAAAAGAAGGAAACATACCCACAAACAAGTGGATTGTAAAAGCATATCAGAGTCCACAATGGACAAAAAGCAACCAGGTCACCAGGACCGCGTCCAACACGCTGGTGGATCTCCCAGATGGCTGACGCGTTTTGAGGGGGGATCCCCCTCTTCCTCAGAGCCCCTTAGAAATGCTTCCAGCTTCAAAATGCTCAGGTGTGAATGCACAAAAATGCTGGAGGAGAAAAAAAATCCATGATTGTCTATGGAGACGGTTCACGTCCCCACTCCGTGTCGCCTGAAACTCAAACAAGTTCTGGAGCTTTTTTTGTCACTCAAATCGGACAGATTTGGGCGTTTTTGGCGCGTTTCTATTCTCATATAAATGAATTTTTGTGCGTATTCGCGCGTTTTCCCGTGATTTTCTGCTCAAATGAAAAATTTTCAAAATAAAATTGTAATATTGAATAAATTGATGTAAAATAAATACACAAATAACTAAAAATCATCATAAGTAAAATAAATTAATAATATATAATAATACATTAATAAATAATAATTAACCCCCAACCTTAAAAAATATTAAATGCATTATTATTATTATTATTATTCATAAAACAACAACACCCAAACTCGAGCAAAAAAATACAATAAAAAAAAAAAAACACCCTAACACAAAATAATAAATTTTGTGTTAGGGTGTTAATTATTATTAATTCATTGAATTTATTTATCTTTTATTTATGATTTTTTATTTATTTGTGTATTTATTTTACATTTATAAATGTATTATTATTCATATAATAATAAATAATATAAAATAAAAATAAATAAAATAATAATAAATAACCCTAACCCCAATTCCAAATCCTAACCTAAACTGAACTCCCTTACCCCAACAAAAAAACATTATAATAAATTAAATAACAATAAAAGAAGAAATAAAAGCTAATGGAAAAGCTAAAAAAGCTGAAATACCTAGCAACAAATGATGCAACAGATAATAGTTTTCTCTATTGGCTAATAAAAAAAAAGGCCAAAGCTCAAAAACGCTGCATACAAACTCATACAAGTCGCGCGAAAAAACGCCAGAAAAGCGCTCAAAGACGCTACACTCAGGTGTGAATGCAGCCGTATGCCCCGTACACACGGTCGGACATTGATCGGAAATTCCGACAACAAAATCCAAGGATTTTTTCCGACGGATGTTGGCTCAAACTTGTCTTGCATACACACGGTCGCACAAAGTTGTCGGAAAATCCGATCGATCTGAACGCGGTGACGTAAAACACGTACGTCGGGACAATGAACAGGGCAGTAGCCAAGAGCTTTCTCCTCTTAATATATTCTGAGCATGCGTGGCACTTTGTGCGTCGGATATGTGTACACACGATCGGAATTTAACCGATCGGATTTTGTTGTCGGAAAATTTTATAGCCTGCTCTCAAACTTTGTGTGTCGGAAATTCCGACGGAAAATGTCCGATGGAGTCCACACACGATCGGAATTTCCGACAACACAATCTGATCGCACTTTTCCCGTCGGAAAATCCGACCGTGTGTACGGGGCATAAGAGTTCCCTTCACTGGAACGAAGGGGCCAAGCCCAACCCCTGAAAAACAACCCCCACACCTTAATCCCCCCCTCCACCAAATGGTTTGGACCAGTGCACAAAGCAAGGTCCATAAAGACATGGATGAGCGAGTTTGGGGTGGAGGAACTTGACTGGCCTGCACTTCAACCCGGTAGAACACCTTTGGGATGAATTCGAGCAGAGACTGCAAAACAGGCCTTCTCATCCAACATCAGTGCCTGACCTCACAAATGCTCTTCTGGAAGAATGGTCAAACGTTCCCATAGACACCCTCCTAAACCTTGTGGACGGCCTTCCCAGAAGAGTTGAAGCTGCAAAGGGTGGGCCAACTCAATATTGAACCCTACGGACTAAGACTGGGATGTCATTAAAGTTCATCAGCGTGTAAAGGCAGGTGTCCCAATACTTTTGACAACATAGTGTATATTTATATATACAATTTTTTTCTCCCCCCCCCCCCAATCACGTAGACATGTATATATCTCCATCTTCCCTTAGGAAATTGCCGTCATTTTCCAATCATGTACAAGTCTTCACATCAATGTCACTCCCCCCCGGCAATGAACAAATTCCACTGAAATAATACACAAAAAAAAAAAAAAGAGAAAAATATATTTTCAATGGAATTTTTTAAACTGTGGTCACTGCGGCGGTTAATTCCGTGAGATGTGAGAGCTGCCCCGCAGCAAACACGAACATCTCAAATAGAGGCCAATTATATGCATGTGCATATTTCCACTATTGAATATGGTACAAAAGCCGCGCGCACGGAAGGTAGGCGCCGCAGAAACAACAGGAAGGAGTGATGAGGAATTCTTAAAGCGAAGACTGAAGAACCGCCAACTATGACCAGACGGCAGACATTTTATAAACTTGGGCGCCATATGGCCTATCATACATGGCATTTCATGAGCTTGAGCTGCATTTAAGCCTCTAGACCAGTGGTCTCCAAACTGCGGACCTATGCTTGCTTTTATCTGGCACATGGGGCACCATTTCATTCACTGACACCAACGACGATGCATAGTTCCTCACAAAAACACAGACAATGGGGGCGAATGATGGGGCACAATTCCTCCCACTGACACCAATGATGTGGCACAATTTCTCCCACTGACACCAATGATGGGGCACAATTCCTCCCAATTACACAAACAATGGAGCACAATTCCTCTCACTGACACCAAAGATGTGGCACAGTTTAACCCCACTGATTCCGGGACATTTTCTACTCACACTGACCACAGTTCCGGGCCCCACTAAAGCCTGAAGGACAGTAAACTGGCCCTTTGTTTAGAAAGTTTGGAGACCCCTGCTTTAGACTCTTGTGGTACTGGAGGCATCGCTTTTGTGAACTTGAGCTCTATCCGACCTTTTCGGCCCAAGAGGTACAGATGGTAGCCATTTTATTGAGCTCAACCCTGTTCTGTCAGGGGTTTAAGTTGTACAGGTGGCAACCAATTTTGTGAGTTTGAGCCCTATGAGGCCAATCAGCTTCACTGGTACGGGTAAGGTCTCTACATCTATCTAAGACACTAGCCTCACACTAAGTAACTTTATTAAACGTATTAAGTCAACATGCACCTCCCTCTAACGGGTAAAGATTCCAATTCTTTGGGGGAAAAATAACCACCTTCGGATTCCTTCTCTAGACAAGGTTATACAGGCCAATTTCCCTTTTTTAAAGACACTGATGAAAGTCTTGGCCAACCGTCTTACTACCATCACTGAAGATCTGATTCATATTGATCAGACGGGTTTCATGCCGGGTAAGGGGACAGACATCCACCTCCGATGCCTTTTTCAAAATCTTTCAATACCGCACGACAACCTGGGTACTATAGTCATCGCTTCTTTAGTCGCGGAAAAGGCGTTTGACTTGAGTGCAGTGGGTCTAGCTGTGGGAGGTTATGAGGCACTATGGATTTACTACCAAATATTTGCACGGGCTTCAACTATGCTTGATACGACATGATACAAGAGATAGTTAGAGACTGAGGACATGATACAAGAGATGGTTAGAGACTGGGGACATGATACAAGAGATGGTTAGAGACTGAGGACAAGATACAAGAGCTGGTTAGAGACTGGGGACATGATACAAGAGCTGGTTAGAGACTGGGGACATGATACAAGAGATGGTTAGAGACTGGGGACATGATACAAGAGATGGTTAGAGACTGGGGACATGATACAAGAGATGGTTAGAGACTGGGGACATGATACAAGAGATGGCCAGAGACTGAGGACATGATACAAGAGATGGTCAGAGACTGAGGACATGATACAAGAGATGGTTAGAGACTGAGGACATGATACAAGAGATGGTCAGAGACTGAGGACATGATACAAGAGATGGCCAGAGACTGAGGACATGATACAAGAGATGGTCAGAGACTGCAGACATGATACAAGAGATGGTCAGAGACTGAGGACATGATACAGGAGATGGTTAGAGCCTGAGGACATGATACAAGAGATGGTCAGCGACTGCAGACTGCATTTTGCTTGAGCTTTTCTTGCACTAAAGGTGCCAATAATGGCCAACAATAAATTAATATGAAATTAAATTAAAATAAATGAATATAATAATGGCCAACAATAAATTCATATTAATTTAAATTGATGATATTAATTAAAAAGTCAAATACAATTATATAAAAAAATATAAATATTTATAAAAACTTATTTTCGGTTTCGTGCATCCTGCATTTTCGGTTTCGGCACCTAAAACTTCCATTCAGTGCACCTCTAGAAGATATCCCCTCCCTTGATAATGACAATTGTGACGATAGTATGGAGCAGGGCCTTAAACATATGATTTCCTCTAAAGATAAACTAATCCAGCTTAAATTCCTTCATCGCATGTATTATACCTCTATGAGACTCCAAAGGATGTTCCCTGAGCGACATCCCCTCTGCCCCCGGACTTCATCCGGGTTCATATTGACATGTGTGTTATGTCCTACTGGCAGGTCATTATTGCTGAAATTAGATATTGGCCACTCCTTCTGTTGCTTTAACTGGGGATCCCACCACTCTAAACTTCTCATAGCATATCTCCTATACCATGCAAAAAAAAGATGGTCCTCCTCAGTCCCACTGGCTGGGTCTTCCTGGGAAGAAATGGCAAATGCTGCATTCCCCTTACACAAAATGACCTACGGTATATGAATAGGGGTTGTCATTGGAAATTTAATAAAGTGTGATCCCCTTGGACCCTAACCTAGGGGGTCCTACGCTATTGGAAATGATGGCCTTGGGAAAGGGATATTTCTCCCCTAAGACAATATATTCTTCCTATTGTTAATGTAATACGTCAAATATGTATACCTGCCATTTCATATGGTACCCTGGTATATGATGTTCCGTAATGATTATCTTTGCTAGTTAAAACTTTAGCATGCCTCTATGCTCCTTATTGACCAATGTATTGTATTTGAGACTGTTTTGTGGTCATACTGTCTTGTTTGTTGGAAAATAAAGCACTGTTAAAAAAGACAAGGTCAGAAGGATAATTTTTACTGGTTGACCAATCACCAGATGGCAGCCCTAGGTGTGGGTGGTAGCCATCTCTCGCCTCAACTATTTTAATTCCCTTCTCATTGGCCTACCTTAACACAAGCTATGCCCTTCCTCAGTCCATCATGAATGCTCTTGCTGGACTTATCGACCTTAAAAACCACTCAGTGTCTGCCGCCCCTCTCTGCCAATCCCTCTGCTAGCCCAGTGTATAAGATACAAAATACTAATGACCTACTAAGCCATTCCCAGCACTGCCCTGAACTAAATCACAAACCTCATCTCAAAATATCACCTAACTTCCAAGTTGGATGACCTCTATGTCAGGACTGGGCTCAGCCGTTCCTTCTCAAAGCTGGCCGCTCAGCTGTCGGCTAATTGCCAGCTCCTTTCTCTCCACAGTTACTCAACTGTTGATGATATCCTGCTCGTCAGTCCTGCCTACTTAAGCCGTCCAGCCCAGATGATCTCTGCCTTCGCCTTGGTCACATCTCTAGAGACGCTCTCCTGTGTTCCTGTTAAAGACTTGCTTGGCTGACATTTTTTCTGGCTCCAGATCCTGCTTGTTGTTCTACTACGCTCATCTCTGGCTCCCTGACGTTTTGGCTTGTCTGACTATCCGTTCTGGTTCCTGAACTCTGGCTATGTTTTGACTACGTTTACTCGGTTTACCTTTTTTTATTATTATTATTATTATTAAACAAGTGTGATTTAACTGTACTTTTGTCTCAGTCTGATTCATGGTCTCTGACACTCTATCTCTGGGGCAACCTAAGCTTTGTTAGAACTGCTGCAAACAACACCTAAGAAGAAGAACCTCAGACTTTTTTATCTACTACCCAAGGCTTCCAAGGATCCAGATCTAGCACCTCATTGCAACCTTCGCTAGGTTTTTATTTTTGCCTCTGCTCACGTTTATGTAGTCAAGTTTGGAAAATCTCTCAAATATTTGCAACTTTGGTTAACGATCCACTTTAAATACTTGTACCACCCAAAGACCCTGGGAGCCATTTTTTTTGTGCTGAAAAGGTCTATAAATTCACTGAAAACAGTCACCACAGATATTCAAGTCTTCCAAGAACATTACATTTTGGGAAAGCCCGATTTTCAGGGTTCAGTTGGAGTTCATTACCCAGCGGCTCCGTTCCATCTCGACTAGTAAACAGTTAAGTCATAATATCTTACACAGCGTCTTGGACTTGTTTAAAAAGAAGTTATCGGCCCCCAACTGGAGATTTTGTCCTCAGAGGAAAGAATAGAGGCGGGGGTATTTCAGTGAAAAGCGCCCCTGTTTTTTTTCTTCTGCAGGAGCGCCCTTGAGAAGAAAGGCCCGAGCCTCGGCCATACAAATGACGGTTCCTGAACCGCAGTACGAGAACCTGAAGGACCCTCTCAGTTTCGAGCCCAAGGTAAAAGAGAACAATGGAGCCGCTTGTCTGCTTCCACCATCCCCAAATCGAGGATCTGCACTTTGTGTTCTCTCCTCCTCATGAGACCCAACGGACCCTTAAGCAAAATCTTAAACCATTAATAGGTGCATTACTGCAGTGAAAACATTAGCGAGGGGCCTCGTGAAAGACACAGGGCCTACCACCACTTCCGAAACCCCCCCGTCTATTTTATCTCGATGGGACAAGATGGAATTTTGTTTAAACTAATGTATAGACTAAGAAAGAAAAAAAAAAACACAATGCAGTGAATTTAAGGGGCACCATCGTCCATGTAACAAAATTATATATAACAACATAGGTAATAAATACAGAGCAACACAACATTTTTTTACCGCACGTGCATGTTAAAGGAGATCTTCAACCAATCAGTAAAATATTAGGTAACCTTGAGACTCTATGAACACCGTGCATTTGCCCAGCTCTTCAAAATGCCTTTCTTCTGGCCGGAGAAAAGCTGCGTCAAAAAGGTGCCTAATGCATTTATGCACGTCAAGCGACTGGACATTCATTCATTTCATTGGCCAGAATCTTAATGGCTGTTGAGATTAATGAATGCTCAAGCACTTGACGAGCCTAGCGTTAATGGGCATTTAGAGAGTTGGGCATTTGTTAGCGGCAAAAGCGCTCTTCTCCTCAACGCCCTTGGCTCGGAGGTTTTTTTTGATGTCCAGTGTGCATGAGACCTAAACATGTGAATTCATGAATCAACCGTTTCAATCTTTTTATTTAGCAGCTTTTTTTTTTTTTTGAAGAAAACCCAATGAGCTGGTCATGAAGTCCTAATTCTGGCACATCCGGTTATGAGGTGACAACTGTTTTCCTTTTGTGCTCCGGCGTTGTCACCCTGCCACCTGCATGCCCGGTGGAGACAACACATGGTCCTGCTGAGACATATTGTGCTGGTCACCATTGGAAACCTCAGGAAGCTGGTCCAGAGGAATGAGGGCAGCAACGGGTTTAAGTGGAAGTAGAGAGGAAGTAGAGTCCAGAGGAGATGAACTACAAAAAAAAAGGTGCAAACAGTAATTTGTTTGCGATGTGTTAGGCCTCAGATGAGATTGTAGTTTTTGGGTTCAGACATATTTAAAAACAGGAGGTCCCCAAACTATGGCCCACTAGTTGCTGTAAACCCGCCCCTGCAATGAGAAGGCCACGCAGGCAGGGGGCACCATTCCTCCCACTGACCACCAATGATCAAATACTATATTCTGACCACTGGTCAACAATGATGGAGAACTGTTCCTCATACTGACCACAAATAATGGAGGTCTCTTTCACCCAGGTGTACTACAGAGTGAGGGATGTCTTTGCTGGCACAGGGATGAACAGGTGACTCGTGCAGGCAGTTCTATTCATGTTAATTGGGACGCAGTGGCTGCTTTGAATCTGACAGACATGCGTTTTCATGGCCCCCCCCGAATGCAGGCAGTGTACGTTCGAGGCCACGCACCTACAAGGCTTTTAATTTGGGAGCAATGGCTGTGTCGGTGTCCCAATGGATATGAATGGGATTGCCTGCACACAGATGCACGGAACACCTGTGCACCCCTTTGCGGGCAAACACAGCCCTTGCATTGGTGTGCGCCGAAGAACGCCCGTGTAAACGAGGCACAAGAAGGCCATCTATTCTGAATGAGCCACAATGCACCGAAAGTTCAGCATGCCACGCTTTTCTTTTGCAAGACACGAGTGGCCATTTTAAGACCCGTGCGTTGCATTAACATATCTTACAAAGGCCATGCATTCTGAATAGGCTGCATCATACACTATATTACCAAAAGTATTGGGACGCCTGCCTTTACACACATGAACTTTAATGGCATCCCAGTCGTAGTCCATAGGGTTCAATATTGAGTTGGCTCCGCCCTTTGCAGCTATAACAGCTTCAACTCTTCTGGGAAGGCCGTCCACAAGGTTTAGGAGGGTGTCTATGGGAATGTTTGACCATTCTTCCAGAAGAGCATTTTTTGAGGTCAGACACTGATGTTGGGCGAGAAGGCCTGGCTCTCAGTCTCCGCTCTAATTCATCCCAAAGGTGTTCTATGGGGTTGAGCCCAGGACTCTGTGCAGGCCAGTCAAGTTCCTCCACCCCAAACTCGCTCATCCAGGTCTTTATGGATCTTGCTTTGTGCACTGGTCCAAATCATTTGGTGGAGGGGGGATTATGGTGTGGAGGGGGGATTATGGTGGGGGGTTGTTTTTCAGGGGTTGGGTTTGGCCCCTTAGTTCCAGTGAAGGGAACTCTTAAGGCGTCAGCACACCAAGACATTTTGGACAATTTCATGCTCCCAACTTTGTGGGAACAGTTTGGGGGATGGCTCCTTCCTGTTCCAACATGACTGCCCACCGGTATACAAAGCAAGGTCCATAAAGACATGAATGAGTGAGTTTGGGGTGGAGGAACTCGACTGGCCTGACCTCAACCTGATAGAACACCTTTGGAATGAATTCCAGCGGAGACTGCAAACCAGGCCTTCTCGTCCAACAACAGTGCCTGACCTCACAAATGCTCCTCTGGAAGAATGGTCAAACATTCCCATAGACACCCTCCTAAACCTTGTGGACGGCCTTCCCAGAAGAGTTGAAGCTGTTATAGCTGCAAAGGGTGGGCCAACTCAATATTGGATCCTACGGACTAAGACACCATTAAAGTTCCTGTGCGTGTAAAGTCAGGCGTCCCAATACTTTTGACAATATAGTGTACCTAAGATGCTGCATGCTACAGATTTCTTAATGCAGCCTGTGTGCTGCAGTGCATTGGGGTTGCTATTCAAAATGAAAGGCAACTCAAAAAGCTGCATTGCAGTAGACACTTCGCTTTGCATTTTACAATGAAACTTACAGGTGATAACAGGTGCCTCAAGCCACTGCACTCACCCCATAGCAGTGTTTCTGCACCACCCATCCATTTCCGATCGATTGCTAGCTCCTCTGACTACCCTAAGTGTCCACAGGCTTCACCCCCCCTCCCCCCCGCAGGTCCCACCGTGCTGACCTTCGCTGGCACATAAAGGGTCCAACGTGAAACCTTCTGAAGCTTGTACACATGAAACCAATCGAGTATAAAGTCCTCGGAATAGATAAAGCTCGTTGCCCGGTCTCCCGGGTGATTTATCTCTTTCGCCCACCCCCACCCCCCCTTGTGCCCACCATTCATCACACACACTAACTCCCAGCCACCCCCTTGGCCCTCGGCTCTGCAAATAAAGTGTATGAAGCAGGGGGGGGGGGGGGGGGGGAGAGAGGGTCCGACACGGAGCGGTCCGGGAGGAGGAGGGGGGGGGAACAAACAACTCATCTGGGGAATACATTAATTTCCCTTTTTCTCTCGAGGGGATAACAATAGGGCAATGACTCCGAGGGTCTGGGATCTTCAAATAAAGGCTCCCCGCTGTCATGGGCAGCGGGACGTGGAATGAAGGGCGATATCCCCCCGGGCTTCTTCTTGTTGTCCCTCTTGGCGCAGGCTGGAGGTTGTCTGTTTGGCCGTTACTAGGCGGCTCGGGGAGAAAAATGGAGGCATTTCCTAAGGCCATTGAAGGTTCGGTTTATTAGGCAAATAAAGCTGCTGTGGGACCTTTTAGTGGGGCTGAAGAGAGAGGGGGGGGGGAGGGGGCTTTATTTATTTTCTGCTCTTCGAGCATTGCTACGGGTGAAGATCATGAGAATCCGAGGTTAATATTCCATGTCGTGGTGATGGCCCAAAACCTTGACAAGGACATAAAACCTCACCACTGTGAACTGACCCCGAATATTCTCCGTAAGAAAATGTCTTCTTTACGATTTCAGTCTCTTGTTCAATAAAATATACAAACAACCCAAAGCTGCCAACCGGTACAGTTATTGGGGACAACGCCAAGCTTTGAGGAGCTGTTCCCCTAAATTTCTATCCCTGGAAATGTCCTTGGTATTCAATATGGATGACACCTTTCATAAACAAGCTACAGATTACCGACCACTCCACATAAAGTCCCCCATTTTGTGCACTAGATTTGATTCACACACGTTGTACGACTCCAAACTTTGACGCAACTTTGGATGGGTGCAACTTTGGCTTTGACCAGTGATAATGGACAATTGTTGCACTCAAGTTGCATTTTATAACATTCAGTTACGACTTTCAAGCAACTTCTGGTCAACACTGAAGTCTATGGGCCTCAAGTAGCATGAAAGTCATGAAAGTAGTGCAAGAACCACTTTGACGTTGCTGCAACTTTAAGTCGCGCATATACTACTAAAAAAACAAAAGTATTGGGACGCCTGTCTTTACACCAGGGGTATTGAATTCAAATTCATGGAGGTCCGATCAGAAACATTTTCTGCTAGCAGAGGTCCCAATTGCAAGTTGGTGCGATGACTCAGGTCCTTCACATCACAGCCCCCCCGTTTCTCATATCACAATTCCCTTCTTACATCAGCATCTTCTGCCCCCTTCATGTCACCCCCCATAGTGGTGTCTTCTGCCCTCCTTTATAGCATCCCCTTCCCACAGCAGTGTTCTCTGTCCCCCCAATTTACATTGCAGCCCCTGCAGCTCTGTCCCCCATTGACATTACACACCACTGCAGCTCTGCCCCCCCCCCCCCCCCCCAATTCACATTACTGTCCCCTCACAGCTCTGTCCTCATAATTTACATTTCAACCCCTGAAAATCTGCCCTCCATTGCAGCTCTGCCCCCCTATTCACATTACAATACATTGCAGCCCCTGCATCGCTCCCCTCCCCCATTCACATTACAGCCCCTGAAGCTCTGCCCCCCCATTCACATTACTGTCCCCTCACAGACCTGTCCTCATAATTTACATTACAGCCCCTGGAAATCTGTCCTTCATTCACATTACTGCCCCCCCCCCATAGCTCTGTCCCCCTAATTTACATTGCAGTCCCTGCAGCTCTGTCCCCGATTGACACTACACCACTGCAGCTCTGCCCCCCCCCCCCCCATTCACATTACTGTGCCCTCACAGCTCTGTCCTCATAATTTACATTGCAGCTCTGCCCCCCTATTCACATTACAATACCTTGCAGCCCCTGAAACTCTCCCCCCCCCCCCCCATTCACATTACTGTCCCCTCACAGTCCTGTCCTCATAATTTACATTACAGCCCCTGCAAATCTGTCCTTCATTCACATTACTGCCCCCCTGATAGCTCTGTCCCCCCAATTTACATTTCAGCTCTGCCCCGCTATTCACATTAAGCACCCACAGCTCTGTCCCCCAATATACATTGCAGGCCCTGCATCGCTGCCCCCCCCCATTCACATTACAGCCCCTGCAGCTCTGCCCCCCCCCCCCCACAGCCCTGACCCCTCTTGCAGCTCTGTCTCTCACCCAATCACATAGCCCCTGCAGCTCTGTCCTACCCATTCACATTACAGCCCTGCAGCTCTGTTCTCTCCCCCATTCACATTACAGCCCTGCAGCTCTGTTCTCTTCCCCATTCACATTACAGCCCCTGCAGCTCTGTTCTCTCCCCCATTCACATTACAGCCCCTGCAGCTCTGCCCCCCCTTGCAGCTCTGTCTCTCCCCCATTAACATAGACCCTGCAGCTCTGCCCCCCCCCCCCCCTATTCACATTACAGCCCCTGCAGCTCTGTTCTCTCCCCCATTCACATTACAGCCCCTGCAGCTCTGCCCCCCCTTGCAGCTCTGTCTCTCCCCCATTAACATAGACCCTGCAGCTCTGCCCCCCCCCCATTCACATTACAGCCCCTGCAGCTCTGTTCTCTCCCCCATTCACATTACAGCCCCTGCAGCTCTGTTCTCTCCCCCATTCACATTACAGCCCCTGCAGCTCTGCCCCCCCTTGCAGCTCTGTCTCTCCCCCATTAACATAGACCCTGCAGCTCTGCCCCCCCCTATTCACATTACAGCCCCTGCAGTTCTGCCCCCCCTACAGCCCTGCCCCCCCTTGCAGCTGTCTCTCACCCATTGACATAAACCCTGCAGCTCTGTCTGCCCTCATTCTCATTACAGCCCCTCCCGGTCATCTAGCCCGCCTCTCTGCTCTGCTGTGATATCGCTAATACGGCGACATCGCTGCGGGCTGGATGGAACAGTGACGCGGGCCGGACCTGGACTGCAGGCCACCATTTAGGGACGCCTGCCTTTACACACACATGAACTTTTATGACATCCCAGTCTTAGTCCGTAGGGTTCAATATTGAGTTGGCTCCGCCCTTTGCAGCTATAACAGCTTCAACTCTTCTGGGAAGGCCGTCCACAAGGTTTAGGAGGGTGTCCAGAAGAGCATTTGTGAGGTCAGGCACTGATGTATGATGAGAAGGCCTGGCTCGTAGACTCCACTCTAATTCACCCCAAAGGTGTTCTATCGGGTTGAGGTCAGGACTCTGTGCAGGCCAGTCAAGCTCCTCCACCCCAAACTCACTCATCCTTGTCTCTGGGGTTCATTTACTAAAGGTAAATAGTCTGTGCACTCTGCAAGTGCAGTTGCTCCAGAGCTTAGTAAATGAGGTAAAGCGTCACTTTGCAAAGAATAACCAATCACATGCAAGAAAAAAAATATATATATAAAAACATTTTTGCTTGCACATGATTGGATGATAGAAGTCAGCAGAGCTTCTGCTCATTTACTAAGCTCTGGAGCATCTGCACTTGCAAAGTGCATAGTCTATTGGCCTTTAGTAAATCAGCCCCTCTGTCTCCAGACTATTCATTTCAACATCAATCTCCCCATAATATTATTCCTGTGCATTTAGCCTTAGTTCACTAATGCCGTGATCTGCGCGGCATTCCAGGCAACTGTCACAGTTGTTTGTGCTCCCAACCAAACTGTCAAGACATCAAATGGCCGGTTTTATAACTGATCACATGTGCAGCATCATGGCAACTCTAGATCAGAGGCCAAGATGGCAGCTTCCTTGGTTGTAAAGAATAGGAGGGTTTAGTTCTGCTTTACAGTGTTACTAAAGCCAGTAAAATCTGTCTGTATATGCAGTAGAGCATGCTTGTTATACTCACTGTGGAACCTACCCTCTACATTGTGTAAAAAGGCTGTTTGATCCTGTCTTCTCTGATCCTCCCCTTCTTCCACTGTCACCAATCTATCTGCTGACAGAACAAATCCTTGGGGGCACTCTGCACATGCTCAGAGTTTTTTTTTCTTTTCTTGGGAGGGTACATGTGATTGACAGGGGGACAATCAGCACCATCCAGACAGAGAGTCAGGGGTCCTGCAGCCTCATAGGACAGTCAGAGGAAAATGAAATCTCCTCCAACAAGCTTTAACCATAAACTGATAGAAGTCACAAGATTGCTATATACTGCTGATGGGAAAAGGTATTTAGCAGTTTATATTTACTAAAATAATTGCATTTCCACGTTCTGTGTACTGTGGGAGACCAGATATAGTGACTGCAGAGTCCTGGGGTGATCAGATATAGTGACTGCAGGTTCCTGGGGAGATCAGATATAGTGAATGCAGGCTCCTGGGGAGATCAGATATAGTGAGTGCAGGCTCCTGGGGAGATCAGATATAGTGAATGCAGGCTCCTGGGGAGATCAGATATAGTGAATGCAGGTTCCTGGGGAGATCAGATATAGTGAGTGCAGGCTCCTGGGGAGATCAGATATAGTGAATGCAGGCTCCTGGGGAGATCAGATATAGTGAATGCAGGCTCCTGGGGAGATCAGATATAGTGAATGCAGGTTCCTGGGGAGATCAGATATAGTGAGTGCAGGCTCCTGGGGAGATCAGATATAGTGAATGCAGGCTCCTGGGGAGATCAGATATAGTGAATGCAGGTTCCTGGGGAGATCAGATATAGTGACTGCAGGTTCCTGGGGAGATCAGATATAGTGACTGCAGGTTCCTGGGGAGAGCAGATATCATGAATGCAGGCTCCTGGGGAGACCAGATATAGTGAATGCAGGCTCCTGCGGAGATCAGATATTATGAATGCAGGTTCCTGGGGAGAGCAGATATAGTGAATGCAGGCTCCTGGGGTGATCAGATATAGTGACTGCAGGTTCCTGGGGAGACCAGATATAGTGACTGCAGGCTCCTGGGGAGATCAGATATAGTGAATGCAGGATCCTGGGGAGATCAGATATAGTGAATGTAGGTTCCTGGGGAGAGCAGATATAGTGAATGCAGGCTCCTGGGGAGATCAGATATAGTGACTGCAGGTTCCTGGGGAGAGCAGATATCATGAATGCAGGCTCCTGGGGAGACCAGATATAGTGAATGCAGGTTCCTGGGGAGAGCAGATATAGTGAATGCAGGCTCCTGGGGAGATTAGATATAGTGACTGCAGGTTCCTGGGGAGATCAGATATAGTGAATGCAGAGTCCTGGGGAGATCAGATATAGTGACTGCAGGTTCCTGGGGAGAGCAGATATCATGAATGCAGGCTCCTGGGGAGACCAGATATAGTGACTGCAGGTTCCTGGGGAGATTAGATATCGTGACTGCAAGCTCCTGGGGAGACCAGATAGAGTAAATGCAGGCTCCTGGGAGATCAGATATAGTGACTGCAGGCTCCTGGGGAGATCAGATATAATGAATGCAGGCTCCTGGGGAGAGCAGATATAGTGACTGCAGGCTCCTGGGGAGAGCAGATATAGTGAATGCAGGCTCCTGGGGAGAGCAGATATAGTGACTGCAGGCTCCTGGGGAGAGCAGATATAGTGAATGCAGGCTCCTGGGGAGAGCAGATATAGTGAATGCAGGCTCCTGGGGAGATCAGATATAGTGACTGCAGGCTCCTGGGGAGATCAGATATAGTGACTGCAGGCTCCTGGGGAGAGCAGATATAGTGAATGCAGAGTCCTGGGGAGACCAGATATAGTGAGTGCAGGCTCCTGGGGAGAGCAGATATAGTGAATGCAGAGTCCTGGGGAGACCAGATATAGTGAGTGCAGGCTCCTGGGGAGAGCAGATATAGTGACTGCAGGCTCCTGGGGAGAGCAGATATAGTGAGTGCAGGCTCCTGGGGAGAGCAGATATAGTAAATGCAGGCTCCTGGGGAGATTAGATATAGTGAATGCAGGCTCCTGGGGAGAGCAGATATAGTGAATGCAGGCTCCTGGGGAGATCAGATATAGTGAATGCAGGCTCCTGGGGAGATCAGATATAGTGACTGCAGGCTCCTGGGGAGACCAGATATAGTGAATGCAGAGTCCTGGGGAGAGCAGATATACTCTGTCACTGTACTAATGACACTGGCTGGGTGACCGGGGTGATCAGGAGGACAATGAAGGGGTTCACTGTGTGCCTAACACATGTTTGTGTGCTGCTTTTATTCACAGACTGGCTGGCTTTTCTTCCTGATTTCAGCTCTCAACTAGAGCTGCACGATTAACATATAAAGAATCGAGATTGCGATTCTACCCCCTCACAATCTTAAAAAAGCATTTTCCCAATTCAGCACAGAGAGTTCTCTGCTCAAGCCCCAGCTGTCAGGAAAAGAAAAAAAAAAAAACAACAGGCACCCTGCCAGGCTTCTCACAACATTGCTTAGGTGGAGATAAAGAGAAACATTGTATCATTTGGTTCTTTTAGATCAAAGGAATGAACTTCAGTTTGTAAATGAGGTCAGTTTAACCACTTAAAAGACTAAACCATTTACAGACACTTGTTGCTTACAAGTTAAAACCAGTATTGTTTGCTAGAAAATTACTTTGAACCCCCAAACATTCTATATATATATATATATATATATATATATATATATATATATATATATATATATATATATATATAATTTTTAGCACAGATCCTAGAGAATAAAATGGCGGTTGATTCAATATTTTATGTCACACCGTATTTGCGCAGCGGTCTTTCAAGCGCAATTTTTTGGGGAAAAAACACACTTTAAAGAATTTTAAAAAAACGAAACAGTAAAGTTAGCCCAATTTTTTCATATAATGTGAAAGAGGATGTTACGCAGCAAGAATTGTGATCTTTATTCTAAGCAAAACAAAAACGTGATTCTCATTTTAGCCAGAATGGTGCAGCTCTACTCTCAACGGGGAGTGGAATCAGGGGACAGAACCAGACAGCTCTGTGTTGTGTGTTTACTAACACACAGATCTCTGTGCATTGGTTGGCCACAGGCATCAGCAGGTTCACAGCCAAAATCGTTGGCTGCAAGCCTGCTGACAAACTCATGTGGTGTCCAACCACAGCACAGGAAGCAGGGGTTGCACACGCCAGTAAACTAGGAAGTGGCATAAAGCCGCTGGCCAGTAGTAGAAGTTAAATTGCAGATTGGCAAATTGTTGACTGCTTAGCGACCGACCACCGCAGATATACTGCTGCAGGGCAGCCGCTCTGTGGCAGATCTTGTGCGTTAAATAGCAGAAAGTAAAAAAAAAATTTTTTTTTTCAAAATCGTCGATTTTTTTTGTTTATAGCGCAAAAAAGAAAAACCGCAGAGGTGATCAAATACCACCAAAAGAAAACTCTGTGGGAAAAAAAAAAGAACATCAATTTTATTTGGGTACGACGTTGCACGACCGCGCAATTGTCAGTTTAAGCGACACAGGGCTGTTTCGCAAAAAATGGCCTGGTCATGAAAAGGGGGGGTAAAATCTTCGGGGCTGAATTGGTTAAAGTAGATGCCCATTGAACAAGTTAATTATTGCGCACGTGCGTGTTAATTAGAAATCCCTCAAAAGGCTCAGCTCGGGTCCCGTGGTAGAACTTTTTTTTTTTTTTGATGATCAAAATACAAAAAGCAGTTTTAAAGAAATACGAAGAATAAAAGAAGCTTTTTTTTTTTTTTTGTAACACAAAACGCGGCACAATAACCCTCCGGATCTTTCTGTACTCGCGCTTTCCCTTTTTTTTTTTTTGAGCTATCCACCTGCGTCTAAACCCCCCGACAAACCACGACTCTGCACAATATTACAAAACGCGCTGAAATCCCGCCAAACTTGACAACGTTTCAACAACCTCCGAGCGCGCGGGCCAGAGGACAGGTGCCCATATTTTACGGGTTACGACTAAATCCAGACGCTAAAGAACACAATGAAGTCATATGCTGGATTCCTTCAAAACGAGAACCCCAAAATCAAAGCGCCTTTCTGTGAAGCTGCAGACTGGGGATTGTTCGAGGCCAACTTTTTTTTTTTCCTTTTTTTTTTTTTTACTTCTAGGCGGCAGCGGGTAAAAGCATTGTGTAAGATCGCAATATGCTGCGGACCGAGATTTATTACTCCCCGTTCGGCTGAGCAGAGGATGCTGGAATTAGTTACGGATGCCGGAGAAGAACCTTTGTACTGCTAGAGAAGGGCCTGCTCACCAGTTGTTGCAGACCTTCTCCGGTACTCGGCGGGTCCCGCAGGCACGTGAGATGACAGATAAGAACAAAGATCAGCAAAAAAAAAAAAAAGAACGTTACAATGTAATAATTACCAAGAAAGAATTGACGGTACGCCAAACTTAATGTGCATGGTGGTTATAACATTACGGTGTGCAGAAGTGAGGTCCTGGGTACAACCAGTGCCAGGGCAAGGTCATCTAGAGCAAACATGCCAAATTTCTCCCCCCCCCCAAAGATGTATGAGCATTACGTGTCAATAAAAATCCTCCCCCTCCCCCCCAAAAAAATAAAAATTGAGCGCTACCCCCTAAGCATTAAATTTCCCCTCCTCAAAGTACAAATAAGCCCCCTGCTGAAATTCCCCCCTCCTGGCTCAAATCTTTGCCCCTCCCTCCCAGCACAAATCCGATCTCTCCCCATATGCCCCCAGCAAAAAAAAAGTCCCCATAGCATTTCTTCCCCTCCCATGCCCCAGGTAAGTATAAACCTTTTTTTTTATTTGAATAAAAAAAGGGGGGCCTTAAAAGAGAAGTATTTGGTTTTTTGTTTTGTTTTCTTAAAACCATACTTCTTGGCGGATGGAATCCACCTTCCGGGCCTCTCGTAGGATGATATCGCGGCCTCTAAAGTTTAGTAATTTGAAGATAAACGTGCGTGGAGGTGCTCCCGGGGGGCCACGGGTAGGAGGCATCCTATGCGCCCTCTCCACGACAAAGTGAGAGGAGAAGGGCGCCTGAGGGAAGTGTGCGCGGAGGAGGTGTTCGGTGAAGGCCGGTATATCAGGGCCCTCGGACCCTTCGGGGAGGCCGATGATCCGTAGGTTGTTGCGCCGGTTACTGTTCTCGGCGTCCTCGGCCCTGGCCTCCAGATGTTTCGGTCTGACCTGTACGGTATGCAGGGTGGCGGTATGGTCCCGCACCGTATACTCGGTGTCTCCCACGTGGCGCTCAGCCTTGTCCACTCGGCGGATCTTTTCGTAATCCCTCCTCATGAGACCCATCTCCATCTGCAGGGAATCGATTTTTGTGGTATGTGCCGCCTGGCAGCCGTTAATGACCTGCATCAGAGCAGAGAAGTTGGCGTTCTCTGTAAGGGCTGGATCGGCCTCTGAGGTTTGCGTCGCCATATTGAAGGTCTTCTCCACATGTGCGACCGCACCGGCAGATCAGGATGGGGTTCCCCCTCGTTGTGGTGTACAAGTTCCCCGCTTTGTTTTTCCGAGTCAGGACCATCTACCTGAACAGGCAGAGAAAGTAAGGGGCGTCCTAGCCAAATCAGGGTAAGAATACAAGATGATATCCCCTCCGTTGCTGCAGAGCTCTGCTCCTAGATGTCTAGCCTGTTCGCCATCTTGGTCACGCCCCCCTTAGAACCATACTTACCTAGGTGGCTGCAGCATCTGTTCCCGGCGCCTCTAACACTGAGAACCGAGCGATCTAACATCGCCGATCGCTTGGTTCTCACAGCTCCGTGAGCAGAGAGCCGGTGACTGTCAGTCACCAGCTCTCTGCTCTGCCCCCCCCTCCATGCTCTCTGGGAGTGCTGGCACAGGCTTTTCAGAGTCGGGTGCCGGTCCAAGGATCTGGGCGGATCCTGACTCCATGGTCGTGATGATGCCCCGAGCCCGGACCGGCTCTGTGATGTCAGCAGAAAGCAGACTTCAGCCCGCTCTCTGCTGAAAACGGGTCACAGGAGTGCAAAGCGAATTTCACTCCTGTGATCCACAGGAGAAGTCCAGCCAAACGAGCTTTCCCCGTACTTCTCCTTTAAGGTTTTTAACACATTGTATGTATTAAGGTGAAAAGCCTTCTGTGCTGCAGCTGCCACCCCCTCCCTTCCCCCCCAAGAGGTTCCTTTTTCTTAGCTGAGCCTGATCTGATTCAGTGATGTGCACGAGCGCACGAGCCATCAGCTCCTTCTGCTGTCAATCAAAAGCTGTGACACGGGAGCATGGAGGGGCGAGTCCCACTGTCTATGTCAATGGGCGCAGCAGCGGGACTCGAGAGCGAGTCTGCACTGGTGCCCCCATAGAAATCAGCTTTCCGTGGGGGCACCCAATAAAGAGGAGGCACCTAGAGCGCCGGTGAGGGACCCCAGAAGAGGAGGATCAGGGGTTGCTCTGTGCAAAACCACTGCACAGAGCAGGCAAGTATAGGCAAGTTTGTTATTAAAAAAAAAAATGAACGTTTACAATCACTTTAACTCATTAAAGAATTAAGGTATTAAGCTTCATCCAGGTAGAACAAATCTCACTTCCACTGACACAGTGTTTGTGACTTACTACAACTCAGGGCAGGAAATAACCAGATTTCAAGTGTTTTCGAAACTTGACATTTCTCCTCCGTCTCGTTGAGTGGATTGGTTTAGATACCCTAAAATTAGGTGCTAATCTCTTCATGCTTCTGGCTACGCACGGCGCCCGGATTCTTGCAAAGTGTTCCACACGAACCCCCCGTGTCTCAGTCTTCTTGTATTACCCCATGCCAGACATAGCTTAGGCTTGTGAGGTCATTTGCCAAGGCAAAACAATTACATATGAAGCCAAAAACTTTTATTTTTAAAACAAAATCATGGATAGAGTGTGGATTGGATGGATCCCGCTACCAGTTTTTTTTTTTATTGCTACTGGTTTCCTTACTGGGAAGATTCACGCTCTTCATTTGTCCTGGTCACCAGGGCTTAAAGTGGGGGGAAATCCAAAATTTTGGGTTGTCATCAGAACAAGAATAGAGGGGATCCACTTCACTTTGGAGGGGTTTCCTCTCACTTTCCGATCTAGGGGATAAGAAACTAAAAGGGACATTTCCTCAGTGGGAAACACCTAACAGGCTTTAATTCTCCCCCCCCCCCTTTTTTTTTTTAAATTGGAATAATGTTTTGGTTTTAGATATATTTTAAGAAATGAAAAAAGAAACCTACTTGCGTTTTTTCCATCATTTCTTGATAGGTGAGATAATTGGTCCTACCCTTCAAAACCATAGAAAACAAATGAACCTGCCTACTTTGCAAGGCCACCACCATGCCAATGCCCAAGACTTTTATCTGTTCTGAGGACGTTCATTAGAAGATTTCTTCACTAATTCTGGGCGAATCTCACTAGCAGGAACACAAACCGCGTTACAAACCTGACTGGGGAGCTAACTCTTCCTTATTCTCACTCACCCCCACTTTGTCAACTCTAACCTCTCCTAGGGCCAAGTGCCAAGTTTCCGCTCCGACCAGTAGTGTCTGCACAACTGGTTTTCCTTAGAGTGCCGGCAGCCAAGGCCAATCAGAAGACAGCTCTTCTGATTGGTGTTATCTGGAATTAAGAAGTAATGCATGGCTTAGTATTTGAGCAGCACGTTGCTACACCTAAGCCAAGCCCACTTTGCCCCCAGTGTCTCCTGCATCCACTGAGCCGAGCCTCCCTGCATTTCCAGTATCTCTATATTTGTCTACTGGCGCAAGTAACCCTGTTTTTCTCATGCCTCTGTGCCTTCTGTGCTGTGTGCCAGCTAGTGTACCCAGTGTCTCCAGGTGTGCCCCGTGTCATCTAGCGATTCTAGTGCAACCCTGTGTCTCCAAGTTTGCCTCCAAGTCTCCAGGTGTGCTCCAGTGCGTCTAGGTCCATCTACTGATTCCAATGCACCCCCTGTGTGCCCCATGACTCTACGTTGGCCCCTGTACACCCTTCATGGCTCCAAGTGCATCTTGAATCATCTAGCAGCTCCAAGTGCATCCCAGTGAAAAACAATCTCTTGAACGCACAGTTGAACGTCCACTTGCGACCTCTAAAGGTAGATACCGAGACACAAGCCATCAATTGCGCAAGGAAGAGTCTATGTCAGTAATCAATGGGTCCTGCAGCTACTTCCAAACAGATCCAGGCTAATCCAGGCTGACAAGAAGATATGAATACAGGAGATCCCATTCAAAAATAAAAGTTACAGTAACTTAGCATCCATAGACTGTAGAGGATCACACCAATTGACATCAGAGGGCTGGGTGAGGCAGCGGTGGTTATCCCACTGCCGGCAGTGAAGGGACCCACTCCAGATGACAGATGTTTCAATCACCAGAAGCAGCGTAGACCGCTGTCGTTAGTCCTCATGACTGCACACTCTACGTACAATAAAAAAGGGTGATTACACATTTCGAGGACGCTTCCTGTTTGGTTTGATGTATTCCTCTACCGTCTGTGGATGCCGATTTACAGTAACTTATTATTTAATGGGATCTCACACTCCTGTATTTAGGTGCATCCCAGGGCATCCTGAATCATCTAGCAACTCCAAGTGTGCCCTATGATTCCTTGGCAAGTTGCCTCTTGCATCATCTGGACCAGCATTTCTCAACCTTTTCAACACAGAGGAACCTTTGAAATAACTTTCTGGTCCCAGGGAACTATATCTACAGCTCATGATACATTAGTGTGATGGTCAGTGGGAAGAATGCTCCTTACATTGGTGGTTAGTGGGAAGAATGCTCCTTACATTGGTGGTCAGTGGGAAGAACGCTCCTTACATTGGTGGTCAATGGGAAGAATGTTCCTTACATTGGTGGTTAGTGGGAAGAATGCTCCTTACATTGGTGGTCAGTGGGAAGAACGCTTCTTAAATTGGTGGTCAATGGGAAGAATGTCCCTTACATTGGTGGTCAATGGAAAGAATGCTTCTTACATTGGTGGTTAGTGGGAAGAATGTTCCTTACATTGGTGATCAGTGGGAAGAATGCTCCTCACATTGGTGATCAGTGGGAAGAATGCTCCTTACATTGGTGGTCAATGGGAAGAATGCTTCTTACGTTGGTGGTCAGTGGGAAGAATGCTCCTTACATTGGTGGTCAATGGGAAGAATGCTTCTTACGTTGGTTGTCAATGGGAAGAATGCTCCTTACATTTGTGGTCAATGGGAAGAATGCTTCTTACATTGGTGGTCAGTGGGAAGAATGCTCACTACATTGGTTGTCAATGGGAAGCAAGTCCCTTACATTGGCGGTCAGTGGGAAGAACGCTTCTTACATTGGTGATCAGTGGGAAGAAGGCTTCTTATATTGGTGGTCAATGGAAGGAATGTTTCTTACATTAGTGGTTAGTGGGAAGAATGCTCCTTACATTGGTTGTCAATGGGAAGAATGCTTCTTACATTGGTGGTCAATGAGAAGAATGCTTCTTACATTTGTGGTTAATGGGAAAAATGCTTCTTACATTGGTGGTCAGTGGGAAGAATGCTCCTTACATTGGTTGTCAATGGGAAGAATGCTCCTTACATTGGTGGTCAATGAGAAGAATGCTCCTTACATTTGTGGTCAATGGGAAGAATGCTCCTTACATTGGTGGTCAGTGGGAAGAATGCTCCTTACATTGGTTGTCAATGGGAAGAATGCTTCTTACATTGGTGGTCAATGAGAAGAATGCTCCTTACATTTGTGGTCAATGGGAAGAATGCTTCTTACATTGGTGGTCAGTGGGAAGAATGTTTCTTACATTGGTGGTCATTGGGAAGAATGCTTCTTACATTGGTGGTCATTGGGAAGAATTCCCCCTTATAGATAACTAAAAAGATCAATGGTTTCAGTGGGAACTTATCTGAGAGGTAGCAACTGCTCATTGCTCAAGGAACCCCTAGCAGCCTCTGGGGGAACCTTAGAGTTCCATGGAACCATGGTTGAGAAACCCTGATCTGGACAGCCCTTCTCTCAGTGGATATGGACCACTGACCATGACATACTTTAACAGATGAAGGGGATTAGTTTTCAAAAGCTTACTGGATTTTCTTAAAGCTCCATTTATTTTTATAATTTAATTGCTCATTACATAGTTGCAGAAACTAAATTATTGATTTTTAGTAAAATACGGATTTTCCTTTCTCAGATGTTGTAACACCATTTTCAGACCACCTCTGCCATGCTTTGGTGGAAGAAGGTGCCTGCAGGGTTATGAATTTCAGATGAAGAGATTAGACACCCACAGGCAGTCAGCTATTTTTAAATCACTTTAAATCACCCCATTTATTCACACCGCATGCTTCTAATTCGGGCATTAAAGTTTAACCCGAAGAATACATTTTTTTCACGTATCTTAGTAAAGCCAAATATTAAAAGATAGACTCGGAAAGGATGTATTAACTTCAACAACTAATTTCACCCTCCAAAACAACTACTTCAATCATGTTTCAAGTCATTTGGCAAGTCGATCCAGCTGGGAACTGGCTCTGTACTTTGGGAAAGTAAATATTTTACATAATATGTTTTTTGGCAATCTTTGTTGCCTTCTCAAAAACATTCAGGAGTAAGAAGATAAGTCAACAACAGAAGAGAGACTTCTTCATCGATTACATAATGTTTGAGAGATAACAAAGACACAAGTGTCTGGATAAGTTGTCCATGAAAACAGCTTAGGCGTCTTAACTGTGTTTAATTAAAAAAAAAAAAAAAAAAAAAAAAAAAAAGCTTGAAGTTCCCGTGATCAAACTAGAATCTAGGAAGGCTTCTTGACCCTTCAGTTCTGCTTCCTTGGATGGCTTGTCTACCGTTTGCCGTTACTCTTGAGCTGCTTTCTCAGTGGTTCCCTAAGAAACCCAGTGCTGGCCCTTTGAATCCTGACACCGTGATGTCTCCAGTCAGGGGCCACCCAGAGAGTGTCGTTCAACAACGGCATTGTTAAGATGCTTGGTTTGCCTTGAAAGCCACCAACCCTTGTCTCTGACCTTGATCTCCAACAGGGGTAAGTGACCTTGATTTTCTGGCAAAATCAAAGGAAACCAAACAAAATTGGTGCCTTAATCCACTTAGCCTTCTGTCAACCTGTCCACTCCGGGGTTGTAAGGAGCCTGGCCCTCTCTCTTGAAGCAGTATGGCTTCCACTATAATCCTCCCCTTTTCCAGCGGGAGCACAAATTACTTAGACTTAAGATTCCTCAACGCTTGCCCTTGGTGTGCTTAGCGTACAAAAGAAAACCAGCCGTGTGAATCAAATTACAGGACCAGGCTGAGAAAAGGTTAACGGAAAAACGCTTACTGGGCCGTGTGAAACAAGTCAGGATAGCGGATGTTACATGTACCTGTTTTCGTGTACAGATTATTCTTGTTTCGCATTCCAGTGCAGAATCTCTGTGGACATTGATGAAGAAGAACCTGTCCACAAAAGGCTTTAACGAGAGATACGAGCATGGCATACATATGTTTGGGTGGTCCGGGTGTCTCTTATCTCCCATGAAATTATGCTTTAAACATGCCTCTGGTGATGAATGGTGACTTTATTCGAAGGTCTTTAGATGTATTTGCTTGCACGGTTCTTGAGGATTCCTAGCTGAAGGGCTTTAGTTGTTCTGCAGAATGATCCAACCGCTTGAAACAAAACATTCTATGGGGGAACCTCCAATTTGCACATTCAGATAAGCAGACATGCTATAGGTCAGACTTCCTCAACCTTTTCAACACAGAGGAACCCTTGAAATAACTTTTCAGTCTCAGGGAACCCCTGTTAAAAAATGTCTAGATCTACAACTCATGATACATTAGTGTGATGGTCAGTGGAAGAATGCTGAGGTCACATCTGTGGTCTTGGGGAAGAATTTCCACCCTACAGATAGCTAAAAAGATCATTGGTGTCACCGGCAACTTATCCGAGAGGCAAAAATTGGTCATTGCTCAAGGAACCCCTGGCAACCATTGGAGGAACCCTAGAGTTTCACAGAACCCTGGTTGAGAAACCCTGCTAAGGTAGTCTCCACAAGCAACATCTTCTGCTGAGATACATCTTGTATATGAATAGTGGCGCGGGACTTCGTTTGACAGCGTGGCTATTCAGATACAAGATGTGTCTTAGCGGGAGATTCCCGCTCTCTGTGCGATCCGGCCGCCAGATCCTCCCGATTCCTCCCCGCTGCACTTTTGGGCAATGATAGGCTGCACTGATGGGTCCATAAAGACATGGATGAGCGAGTTTTTGGTGGAGGAACTTGACTGGCCTGCAGTCCTGACCTCAACCCCAAAGAAAACCTTTGGGATGAATTAGAGCGTCCAACATCAGTGCCTGACCTCACAAATGCTCTTCTGGAAGAATGGTCAAACATTCCCATAGACACCCTCCTAAACCTTGTGGACGGCCTTCCCAGAAGAGTCGAAGCTGTTATAGCTGCAAAGGGCGGAGCCAACTCAATATTGAACCCTACGGACTAAGACTGGGAAGTTCATGTGCGTGTAAAGGCAGGTGTCCCAATACTTTTGGTAACATAGTGTACACTGCGCAGGCATGACCCAGGAAGCTGGTTCAGATCCAAACCCGTTTTGGATGACATCTGTTTGATAAAACAATCATAAAGCATTGCTGCTATTTTAATGCGGTTTTGACCTTCTTTTCATCATGGTCACATCTCAGTTCTGCTGATCTTCTGCAGCCTCTTTATGCCTACACATTCTTCAGCAACGTCTGCAATGGCATTTCACAGGGCAGCTTTCCTGATGGTGACAATTATGGACCAGACCTGCATTATGTGTATTAAAATGGGTGGATTGTAGTCTCTGTTGGAAGCCCATGTGACCCCCGTCTCCCAACTGCTCACCTGCGTTGTCACCCTGCCACACTGGCTTCCAAAAGAGACTACACATAATGCAAATCTGGGCCACATATAGGAAAACTGCCCCTGACTAATAAACATGGCTACCACTGCCCATTCCCTTTCAGGTGAGAATCTCCAGCACCCAACACTTCCGGGGTGCGTAGGATGCCTACGTCTCCCCATTGGCTGTTGTGGTTCCCCTCCCCTAAGCTGCTACATCATAGTGTGACTATTGACCTCAGGGATGCACTGGGGATGTGAGACCTGGAAGGAGGAGGAGCCACTAGGGGCAGCGATGAGACACAGGAATCCGACACACCACACTAAAAGACCGACAAGTTAAAAAAAAAAAAAAAATTTTTACTTTCTGCTATAAAACATTTCCAATTAATAAAAATGTAAAAATTAAAATGTCTTCATCACTTTAGGCCAATATGTATTCTGCTACATATTTTTTGGTAAAAAAAAAATGTAAAAAATCCCAAAAAGCGTATATTGATTGTTTAGCACAAAAGTTAAAGCGACTACAAACTATGAGATAGATTTATGGAATTTTTATTTATTTAACTTTTTTTTTACTAGTAATGTAAAACACACACAAAAAAAAAAAGACCGACAATTTAAAAAAAAAAAATATTTTTTTACTTTCTGCTATACAAAAAAATTCCAATTAAAAAAATGTAAAAATTAAAATGTCTTCATCACTTTAGGCCAATATGTATTCTGCAACATATTTTTGGTAAAAAAAAAAAATTGTAAAAAATCCCAAAAAACGAATATTGATTGTTTTGCACAAAAGTTCAAGAGACTACAAATTATGAGATAGATTTATGGAATTTTTGTTTTACTTTTTTTTACTAGTAATTAAAACACACAAAAAAAAAAAGACCGACAATTTAAAAAAAAAAAAAGAAAATTTTTTACTTTCTGCTATAAAACATTTCCGATTAATAAAAATGTAAAAATTTAAATTTCTTCATCACTTTAGGCCAATATGTATTCTGCTACATATTTTTTGGTAAAAAAAAAATGTAAAAAATCCCAAAAAGCGTATATTGATTGTTTAGCACAAAAGTTAAAGCGACTACAAACTATGAGATAGATTTATGGAATTTTTATTTATTTAACTTTTTTTTTACTAGTAATGTAAATCACACACACACAAAAAAAAAAAAAAAAATTTAAAAAAAAGACCGACAATTTAAAAAAGAAAAAAAAATTTTTTTTTACTTTCTGCTATAAAACATTTCCAATACAAAAAAAAATGTAAAAATTAAAATTTCTTCGATTTAGGCCAATATTTATTCTGCTACATATTTTTGGTAAAAAATCCAAATAAGTGTGTCAGGGTGACAACGCAGGAAGACAGTTGTCACCCCCATATAACAGGAAGTGCCTGTTACAATGACAGTCATGGCAGGAACACCAGGTATTATTTTAACCACTTGACCTCCAGAAGATTTACCCCCCCCCCTCCTGACCAGGCCATTTTTTGCGATACGGCACTGCATTACTTTAACTGATAGTTGGCGCGGTCGTTCGACGCTGTGCCCAAATAAAATTGATGTTCTTTTTTTCCCCCCCCACAAATAGAGCTTTCTTTTGGTGGTATTTGATCACCTCTGCCGTTTTTATTTTTTGCGCTACAAAAAACAAAATAAAGACCAACAATTTTGAAAAAAAATAAAAAAACATTTTTTTTTTTACTTTCTGCTATAGAAGATTTCCAATAAAAAAAATAAAAAAAAAAAAGTAAAAATTACATTTTCTTCATCACTTTAGGCCAATATGTATTCTGCTACATATTTTTGGTAAAACAAAAAAAAACCAAAATGATCGACAATTTTGAAAAAAAAACAAAAAAAAACAAAAAAAAAAAATTTTTTACTTTCTGCTATAAAACATTTCCAATTAAAAAAAATGTAAAAATTTAAATTTCTTCATCACTTTAGGCCAATATGTATTCTGCTACATATTTTTGGTTAAAAAAATTACCCAATAAGTGTATATTGATTGGTATATGTGAATGTTATAGCACCTAAAAACTATGGGATATTTTTATGGAATTGTTATTTATTTATTACTAGTAATGTCAGCGATCAGCGACTTATAGTGGGACTGCGATATTGCGGCGGACAAGTCGTACACTTTGTGGGAACCAGTGACACCAATACAATGATCAGTGCTCAAAATATGCACTGTCACTGTACTAATGACACTGGCAGAGAAGGGGGTTACACATCTAGGGCGATCAACTTTGTGCTCAGCCAATGTTTGTGTGCACACAGTGTGCTGTTTTTACTAGGGAAATAGATGTTTTTTTAATTCCCCCCCCCCCCCCCAGGGTGATCTGCCTTCTTTACATAGGCAGAGCCCCGATCTGTGTAATTTACGGACGATCGGCGGGTGCCGGAGGACATCGAGCGCCCGGCCACCCACAGATCGGCTTCTGCTGTGAATTATCACAGCAGAAGCGGCGCCCCCTGTAGCTGGAAGTGCAGGATCACATATACATAAGTGATCCTGCGCAAAACCGACGCCCTGTACCAGCAAAAACAGATTTAAGAAGATTAAAAATTAGTTTTGAAATGAGATCTTCGCGGCGACGCCTATCTAAGAATTTACGGATTGGGGGTTGTATCGATATTCACAGTGTATCCTCCCGCAATAAAAGTGATTGCAGTTGTTTTTGTTGCCTCCAAAAATGCTGATTTAGATTAAAAAAAAAAAAATCACTGCATGCGTAGGAACATCCGCGGCAAAAACCATGACTGGCGCCCCCCCCCGTCGGACGTAACAAAAAGCAGTTTTTTCTGGCAGGCCTAGGAAGTGAATTACTCTCCGCCTGACAACGATAGGGTTAAAAGGAACAAAAAAAAAAATAATAAAAAAACACTTTACATAAAATTGTGTTTTCATATTGAAACTATGAGAAAAATTGAATTTTTGGACTTGCAGAGGGGATGGTGGGGGATGGGCTGGCAGACCGACAGGGGGGGGGGGGGGGGGGAGGGCTGGGCATTCCTGCTGGGTCTTTTTGGCAGGTTTTCAAACACCTGGCAACCTGATTGTAGAGAAAACAAAGTATAAATTCACACACCGAAAAATAAAACAAGGACCAGGAACTGCTGTGAGCTCAGAACCCCCAAAATACAGATTTTTTTTTTTTTGGAAGGGGGGGGGGGGGGGTTGTGGAAATTGCAGAGATTGATGCTGTGCGTTTTGTAAAAGATTCATAGAACTAAAAATAAAACAATTTGGATGCTCTGATTTTACCGTGTTTTTTTGTCAAATTCTAAATAAAGAAGAAATAAAAAAAAGGAAAAAGATAAAAGCAAAAAAAAGAAATAAAAATAAAATACAGCGAAACAAAATCACAGAGCAGAAAATAAAAGCTCATGCTATATCCTTGCACTGCATAAATTGACGGCCCTATATAAGTCTCTGTAATAAATATATATATTATATATTTATTTATTTTTCTCTGGGACTTGTGATTCCTCAACTGCGGAGCACCAACATAGTGCATCTAAAGCCTTTTTTGCAGTTTTTTTTTTTTAATGCACCCAAAAAATTTAAACGAAAAATATATAAAAAAATAAATAAAAATTCATTATTAGTTAGAATCATTTAAATAATGATAACAAAAGGAGTAAAATAATAATTATGGGGAGAAGGTGAAGAAGGAGTTACCTAGGGCTGATCAGGGTAAACTAAGGATTATACAGTTTCAAATATGAACAGTACAAATTAAATGGACAAAAATGATGAGGATCCCTCTCCAAATGATGGAGTTCAGGTGATATCAGAAAAGTGAACGGTTAACACTACATCGTGTAAAGACATTGTGGACAAATGTGCTCCTCCAACCTTGTGGTAAGAGTTTTCTGAAAACCCTTTTCTGTTCCACCCCTATGTACAAAGCCAGCTCCATAAAGACATGGTTTGACCAGTCTAGTGTGGAAGAAAGCAGTGTCCTGCACAGAGCCCCGACCTCAACCCTACTGAACACCTTAGGGGTGAAATGAATTGCCAGTGTTGAGGCAGGTCTTCTCACCAAACATCAGTACCTGACCTCAACCCTTGGGATTAAATGGATCACCAATGGTGGACCAGGTCTTCTAATCCAACATCAGTACCTGAGCTCAACTCTACTGGAAACCTTTAAGATTAAATGAATTGCCAATGGTGATCCAGGTCTTCTTTTTCAACCTAAGTACCTGACCTCAACTCTACTGAACACCTTTGGAATGAATTAGAAGCCCAATGTTTGACCAGGTCTTCCCATCCAACATCAGTTACCTGCCCCCAACTCTACTGAACACTTTTGGAATGAATTAGAAGGCCAATGGTGGACCAGGTCTTCCCATCAGACATCAGTTACCTGCCCCCAACTCTACTGAACACCTTTGGAATGAATTAGAAGCCCAATGTTTGACCAGGTCTTCCCATCCAACATCAGTTACTTGCCCCCAACCCTACTGAACACCTTTGGGATTAAATGGATCACCAATTGTGAGCTAGGTCTTCTCATCCAACATCAGTACCTGACCTCAACCCTATGGAACACCTTTGGGATGAATTGGAATGACAACTTTGAGCATGGTCCTCCAGTTAGATATTAATACCCGACCTCACAAAAGGGTACAAATTCCCACAGACACCCTACAAAATCTTGTGGAAAACTTTCTCAGGAGAGTGGGGGCTGGAATGAGATGTCTAAAAATTTCATATAGATGTGAAGACCAAGTCTCCAGCAACTTTAGTCTCTATATTGTGTACCATAGCTGCGGCAAACCTTTACAGTCCCAACCTATATTTTTGTTTCTGCCTTCAAGAACCAAAATATAATTTGTTAAATTATCCAGCCAGAATTTTCCTCAGATAAAAACGGTTACAATTATTCATTCACATACACAAAATAGCTCTGATCTTCCAACCTTCATCTAAACGCAGATTTTCTCAAACTTTTTAAAGTGGAGGAACCCTTGAAATAACTTGTAGGTCTCAGGGAATCTCTACTAATAATTACTATGTCTACAGTCTTCAGTGGGAAGAATGTTCCTTACGTTGGCGATCAGTGAGAAGAATGTTCCTTACATTGATGATCAGTGAGAAGAATGTTCCTTACATTGGTGATCAGTGAGAAGAATGTTCCTTACATTGGTGATCAGTGAGAAGAATGTTCCTTACATTGGTGATCAGTGGGAAGAATGTTCCTTACATTGGTGATCAGTGAGAAGAATGTTCCTTACATTGGTGATCAGTGAGAAGAACGCTCCTTACATTGGTGATCAGTGAGAAGAATGTTCCTTACATTGGTGATCAGTGAGAAGAATATTCCTTACATTGGTGATCAGTGAGAAGAATGTTCCTTACATTGGTGATCAGTGAGAAGAATGTTCCTTACATTGGTGATCAGTGAGAAGAATGCTCCTTACATTGGTGATCAGTGGGAAGAATGCTCCTTACATTGGTGATCAGTGGGAAGAATGTTCCTTACGTTGGCGATCAGTGAGAAGAATGTTCCTTACATTGATGATCAGTGAGAAGAATGTTCCTTACATTGGTGATCAGTGAGAAGAATGTTCCTTACATTGGTGATCAGTGGGAAGAATGTTCCTTACATTGGTGATCAGTGAGAAGAATGTTCCTTACATTGGTGATCAGTGAGAAGAACGCTCCTTACATTGGTGATCAGTGAGAAGAATGTTCCTTACATTGGTGATCAGTGAGAAGAATATTCCTTACATTGGTGATCAGTGAGAAGAATGTTCCTTACATTGGTGATCAGTGAGAAGAATGTTCCTTACATTGGTGATCAGTGAGAAGAATGTTCCTTACATTGGTGATCAGTGAGAAGAATGTTCCTTACATTGGTGATCAGTGAGAAGAATGTTCCTTACATTGGTGATCAGTGAGAAGAATGTTCCTTACATTGATGATCAGTGAGAAGAATGTTCCTTACATTGGTGATCAGTGAGAAGAATGTTCCTTACATTGGTGATCAGTGAGAAGAATGTTCCTTACATTGGTGATCAGTGGGAAGAATGTTCCTTACATTGGTGATCAGTGAGAAGAATGTTCCTTACATTGGTGATCAGTGAGAAGAATGCTCCTTACATTGGTGATCAGTGAGAAGAATGTTCCTTACATTGGTGATCAGTGAGAAGAATATTCCTTACATTGGTGATCAGTGAGAAGAATGTTCCTTACATTGGTGATCAGTGAGAAGAATGTTCCTTACATTGGTGATCAGTGAGAAGAATGTTCCTTACATTGGTGATCAGTGAGAAGAATGTCCCTTACATTGGTGGTCAGTGGGAAGAATGTTCCTTACATTGGTGATCAGTGAGAAGAATGTCCCTTACATTGGTGGTCAGTGGGAAGAATGTTCCTTACATTGGTGATCAGTGAGAAGAATGTTCCTTACATTGGTGATCAGTGAGAAGAATGTTCCTTACATTGGTGATCAGTGAGAAGAATGTTCCTTACACTGGTAGTCAGTAGGAAGAATGCTTCTTACATTGGTGGCCAATTGGAAGAATTCTCCCTTACAGATAGCTAAAAAGATGATTGATATCAGTGGTTACATATCCAAGAGTCGGGAATTGCTCAAGGAACCCCTAACAACCTCTGGGGGAACCCTGGTTTAGAAAGGCTGATCTAATGTCTCTACATTTCTCTGGGGTCCCTACCTTTGACTTGACCTCTAATCCTCACCTTTGATGCCCCTCGTACCCTCGTGTTAACCTGCCAAGTTCTGGAGAACCTCACCTGCTCCCTCTTATTCTACCCAGACCCGACAATGCAATATGGATTCTTACCGCAAGCCCCGGTTTTCTTGTCCACGAGTTTGACATGTCTTGTTTGATTGCGAACTCTTGAGTCCGTGCTTTCTACAAGGTTAGCCAAGTCATCGATAATTTCTAGGAGAAGAGGCGAAAGCAGAAATTAATTTGATGACAATTTTGTTTTTTTGAGTCACTGGGTTTCAATTCATCGTTAGCAATGATTAAGAGCCTGCTTAGATCTATCTGTGCGCATAGAGATGATGTGATAATGTGCCTTTCCATTTGTGCATTGACATGTGTTATTGATGCAGCTAATGCGTTTTTAAATTTAAAGCAGAACTAGACTCTCAATCAACATTAACCATTTTTAATCCTTTTGCTGCTAGCATTAGTAAATAGATAGGAAGGTATATTATATTTACTTGTTTTAAACTTTTTTTTTTTTTACATTTCTTCATATGCTTCCTGGTTTCTGGCCTAGGCCAAAATGATGTCGTAGATCCCAGGAGTCTTCGTGGGTATTTTTGTCCCCCTTTCATCTGGAGGAGGGAGGGAGGGAGGGGCTCTCTCAGCTAAACACACCCTCCTGCCTGCGTGCCTGAGTTAAGGGCAGATGGATTCCAGGAAGTAACTGCTATATGAATCGTCTTCCCTTAGTCAAGATGGCGCCACAGCTAAAAATGCTAGGGGAGGTGTTTTTCAAAGTGATATCTCAACTAAATAAAGCATGGAGATATGGATGGATGGGGGGGGGGAGTTTACTTTGAAAAACAAACAAAAAAAGGAAATAGAAAAGGAAAACACATATATAAAAGAGTCCCCGGGGCTGCACAATCCAAGAGTATACAAAAAAATGGAAACATTTCCCCAGGGGTTTTTTTAGGCAGCAAAAGATTAATTATGTAAAAGTCTTTTATTAAGTCAGAAAGTAAATGATAGATGCAGATATACAATAAACTTGATTTTAAAATTCAAGCTCTGGTTTGACATAAACAACATAACACATAACACATGGCAAAAAACACCCCCAAGGAAACCATGATTTGCCAATTACATTTACAACATTACTATCCACATGAATACCCCAATGCATTTCGACCCTTTAGTTTCTGGTCTTCTTCAGGGGGATTTTTTTTCTAGGCAAATATATTAAAAAAAATTCTAATTAAGACATTTGACAGTATGCGAAACATTGTTACAACATTTCAAATTGTGCAAAAGATATATCTCCATATACATAGAGGTATATTTACCATTGGGTAGATGAGAGAGTGAGGATTTATCGCACAAACCAGATTGCTAAAAAAACATTTGTGTTCAGTGATACCATTGTAAAAAAAGGAAATGGACTTTACAGGTTGTTACTCCAAATAAAGGAAGTGAGTACTCACAGAGAATTACACAAATAAAAAAGTTTATTCACAATACAATTCCATAAAATTGATATAAAAAACGCAAACACATGTTTCCAAATGAAATGCAAAATTTTCCACAGTTGGTGATGATTTGGTGAGCCGTGTCATCTGCTGGTGTTGGTCCCCCTGTGTTTTATCAAGTCCAAAGTCAGCTCAGCCCTCTGTCAGGAAATTCTAGAGCTCTTCATGCTTCCCTCTGCTGACCAGATTTATGGAGATGCGGATTTCATTTTCTAGCAGGACTTGGCACCTCCCAGACTGCCAAAACCACCAATACCTGGTCACATGATCACGGTAGCACTGTGCTTGATTGGCCAGCAAACTCGCCTGACCTAAACCCCATAGAGAATCTGTGGGGAATTGTCAGGAGGAAGATGAGAGACACCAGACCCAACAATGCAGACGAGATGAAGGACGCTATCAAAGCAACCCGACCTTCCATAACACCTCAGCAGTGCCGCAGTCTGATCTCCTCCATGCCACACCGCATTGATGCCGTAATTCATACAAAAAGGAGCCCCGACCAAGTATTGAGTGTATACTATACTGTACATGGACAGACTTTACTATACTGTACATGGACAGACTTTACTATACTGTACATGGAGAGACTTTACTATACTGTACATGGAGAGACTTTACTATACTGTGCATGGACAGACTTTACTATACTGTGCATGGACAGACTTTACTATACTGTACATGGACAGACTTTACTATACTGTACATGGAGAGACTTTACTATACTGTACATGGAGAGACTTTACTATACTGTACATGGACAGACTTTACTATATTGTGCATGGACAGACTTTACTATATTGTGCATGGACAGACTTTACTATACTGTACATGGAGAGACTTTACTATATTGTACATGGATAGACTTTACTATACTGTACATGGAGAGACTTTACTATACTGTACATGGAGAGACTTTACTATACTGTACATGGAGAGACTTTACTATACTGTACATGGAGAGACTTTACTATACTGTACATGGAGAGACTTTACTATACTGTACACGGAGAGACTTTATTTTACTGTACACGGAGAGACTTTACTATACTGTACATGGGGAGACTTTACTATACTGTACATGGAGAGACTTTACTATACTGTACATGGGAAGACTTTACTATATTGTACATGGATAGACTTTACTATACTGTACATGGAGAGACTTTACTATACTGTACATGGAGAGACTTTACTATACTGTACATGGAGAGACTTTACTATACTGTACATGGAGAGACTTTACTATACTGTACATGGAGAGACTTTACTATACTGTACATGGAGAGACTTTACTATACTGTACATGGACAGACTTTACTATACTGTACATGGACAGACTTTACTATACTGTACATGGGCAGACTTTACTATACTGTACATGGAGAGACTTTACTATACTGTACATGGACAGACTTTACTATACTGTACATGGAGAGACTTTACTATACTGTACATGGGGAGACTTTACTATACTGTACATGGAGAGACTTTACTATACTGTACATGGAGAGACTTTACTATACTGTACATGGGCAGACTTTACTATACTGTACATGGAGAGACTTTACTATACTGTACATGGGCAGACTTTACTATACTGTACATGGAGAGACTTTACTATACTGTACATGGGCAGACTTTACTATACTGTACATGGAGAGACTTTACTATACTGTACATGGGCAGACTTTACTATACTGTACATGGGCAGACTTTACTATACTGTACATGGACAGACTTTACTATACTGTACATGGGCAGACTTTACTATACTGTACATGGGCAGACTTTACTATACTGTACATGGGAAGACTTTACTATACTGTACATGGACAGACTTTACTATACTGTACATGGAGAGACTTTACTATACTGTACATGGACAGACTTTACTATACTGTACATGGGAAGACTTTACTATACTGTACATGGAGAGACTTTACTATACTGTACATGGAGAGACTTTACTATACTGTACATGGAGAGACTTTACTATACTGTACATGGAGAGACTTTACTATACTGTACATGGGAAGACTTTACTATACTGTACATGGAGAGACTTTACTATACTGTACATGGAGAGACTTTACTATACTGTACATGGACAGACTTTACTATACATGGAGAGACTTTACTATACTGTACATGGATAGACTTTACTATACTGTACATGGAGAGACTTTACTATACTGTACATGGAGAGACTTTACTATACTGTACATGGACAGACTTTACTATACTGTACATGGAGAGACTTTACTATACTGTACATGGGCAGACTTTACTATACTGTACATGGAGAGACTTTACTATACTGTACATGGACAGACTTTACTATACTGTACATGGAGAGACTTTACTATACTGTACATGGGCAGACTTTACTATACTGTACATGGAGAGACTTTACTATACTGTACATGGAGAGACTTTACTATACTGTACATGGAGAGACTTTACTATACTGTACATGGACAGACTTTACTATACTGTACATGGAGAGACTTTACTATACTGTACATGGAGAGACTTTACTATACTCTACATGGACAGACTTCTCACTAAGCCAACATTTCTCTATTGAAAATCTTTTTTTTTATTGGTCTTATGTAGGGATGCACCGATACCATTATTATTTTTTTTTTGTTTTTTTTCACTTCAGCTATCAGCAATGGTACAAAGCATTGAAAAGTTATTCACAAATGAAATAAATTGATTTTTTTTTTAAATTTTGCACTTTTTCAATGTGAAATGTGTAAATATATGTTAATATATATGTGTAAAAATATTCACTAACAAAGCAAACAAAAAAAAAGTTTTAATTTGTTTATTGTTTATAAAATAGGTGTGAACAAAAAAAAAAAAAAGCAGGAAAATAATTAAATGGAGGAGAAGGGAGTTACCGTATTTATCGGCGTATAACACGCACCCCAAGTTTAGGAGGGAAGTTTAAGGGAAAAAAAACTTACATTAAAATGCCCATCAATGCAGCCTCATCAGTGTTCATCTGCAGCCTTTTCAGTGTCATTGCAGCCTTGCCCCAGTGCAGTCTTGTCAGTGCAGCTTTGTCTTAGTGCAGCCTTGCCCCACTGCAGCTTTGTGATAGATTAGATTCAAATATGGCGCCGAGAGTGCAGGGATTCGTCGGAGCCGAGATACACATACCCGAGTGTTCTCGGCTTTTTTCGGCGCTGCTCACAGTCACGCCTAGTCCCGCACTATGATGGACATAACACAGGTCCAGGGGCGGGACTGGGCGTGACGGCGGCGCCGAAAAAAGCCGAGAACACTCGGGTATGTGTATCTCGGCTCCGACGAATCCCTGCAGTCTCGGCGCCATATTTGAATCTACCCATGGCTGCGTATGTCGGCGGCGACCGCGGCAATTGCCGCGATCGCTCCGATAACACAAAATCGGCGGGGATCGGCCTATAACACGCACCCACGATTTTCCCCTGATTTTCAGGGGAAAAAAGTGTGTGTTATATGCCGATAAATAAGGTAATTAAGGCTGATTAGAGTAAATGAAGGGTTATTAAGGGGTTAAACAGAGAAACATTTGTTCATCCCTTTTGATCTGCAGATGAAGAAACAGAAAGATTCAAAAAGAAACAATGTTTCTTTTTTTTTTAAGTGTTTCAGCAGCTGAGCAATGTTGTTAATAAACATCGCCGGCTGCTGTTTTTTTTTTTTTTTGACAGCTCCAATTACCGGACTTCTTTAACACTGGGACATTTGTTCATCCCTTTGATCTGCAGATGAAGAAACAGAAAGATACAAAAAGAAACAATGTTTCTTTTTATTTTAGTGTTGTTATTAAACATTGAGGCTGCTTTTTTTTTTTTTTTGGACAGCTCCAATTACCAATTAACTTCTTTAACACTTCAGCTGTCAACAGAGGAGACAAACTGACAGCTCAAAGAGCCGAGCATGAAAGTATCGGTTTCAGGGATCGGTGCATTTGCACGAGTACCGATACTTGTGCAAATACTCGGTATCAGCACCGATGCTAGCATCGGTGCAACCCTAGTCTTATGTAATATTCTAATTTTCTGAGATACTGAATTCAGGGGTGTCACTGGCTCATCAAAATTAAAAGTGTAACGCATTTATATAAAATATATGAGTTTCACTTCTTGAATTAAATTGCTGAAATAAATTAACTTTTTGATGATATTCTCATTTTTTGAGATGCACCTGTAAGTTTGATGCACTACCATTGACTACTGGCCTTCCAAATCACAAAAAAAAAAAAAAATAACACTTTTTTTTTTTTTTTTTAATGGTAGAGAAGGAAATGGGCGCTGTTTTGGTTATGGGGAACCTGGACACATGCAATTAAATGCAACAGTGTAATTGAACCCTAACAGTTTAAAGAGGGAAAAGTAACAAAAGAGATTACTTGTCATAGTCTGAGACAGTACAAAGTCATTTTAAAGTGTTTGACAAATACAGTTGTGTATTCTCCTGGGAGGGTGTGACCTCGGATCTCACAACGGCTTTAGCAACTGTATTTACACTCAAATAAGGGTGCTAAGGGCAGCCGGGGGGGGGGGGGGGGTGACCTACCTGGCAGACAAAAGGGCAATAACTTTTTTTTTTTTTTTGTTAACTTTCCTTTCCATTCACATGGAACAAGACCACCTGACCACCTAGAGTGGATGCAAGTAAACACTGGGAAAATATAAAGAGAATGTACAGACTGGACAATTAATAGGACCACAAGAATGGAATATGCCTCCGAGAACTACGACTACTTCAAATTTATGTAAAAAAATAGAAAAATCTTTATTAAATTACATAGTTAATACAGTATAAGTTTAGACGTAGAGCAGATTTATAGCTTTAATACAATTAGTGAATGATTTAGCATAATATTGGTCTACGCGTTTCGCGGGAGCCCCCCCCCCCCTCCCGCTTCTTTCAGGACCTCGGAAATCATACGCAGTATGTAGCTCTAACTATAAATATATCACAGAAGGAAAAAAGTGTCATAAAAAAAACATCCGACATCCAACTATAAGGGTCGGTTCACACATGGGCAACACGACTTTAGCGCGACTTTGTACCGCGACTTCAACGCGGCTTCAGCGCGACTTTAGCGCGACTTCGGCAAATTACGAGGCGACTTGAAGTCGCCTCCATGACAGGCGACTTCGCCTGTGGCCAATCACCTCTCTGGGAGGGAGGGGGGAGGGAGGGGTTTTCTCTGCAAAGTCGCTTGAGAGATCCGACTTGCAGGCGACTTACATTGAGTTGAATGGGTACAAGTCGCCTACAAGTCGGATAGAAGTAGTACAGGAACCTTTTTTGAAGTCGGAGCGACTTCAGTAGTGTCAGTTAAGACGGTTCAATTCACTACAATTGTAATCTAAATGCAAAGCGACTTGGGGCGACTTGGGGCGACTTGAGGGCGTACAAGTCGGATCCCAAGTCGCCCCAGTGTGAACCGAGCCTAAGAATGGTGCGCTCGGACAAAAAAAAAAACAAATCGTGCAGCAACAACACAAACTAAAAAAAAAATAAATAAAATAAAACAATTTATTTATTTTTTTCAAAAAATTGTTTATTAGGTTTTTTTAACAGCTTTTTCATTTTAAATATTTGATTATATATCATACCTGTAAAGGTTACTAGTAGAAATCATGAATGGTATAGACCAGGGGTAGGCAACCTGGGGGCCCTCCAGCTGTTGCAGAACTACAAGTCCCATCATGCCTCTGGGGGGAGTAATTGTAACTGTCAGCCTTTGCAATGCCTCATGGGAAATGTAGTTCACAACAGCTGGAGGGGCCCCAGGTTGCCTACCCCTGGTATAGACCAAATATAAGATCAAGAAAAAAAAAAAAGGAAGATCTCCAGGTGAGGACTTGCCTGCCGGCCCATGGGAGACACCCACTATCTATACAAGCCAAAACATTAAAAAAAAGAAAAGAAAAAAAAAAGCACAATATATACCCCAATTTTTTGTAAAATATGAAAGATGATGTTACACCAAGTTAACAGATACCTAACATGTCAAGCTTAAAAAATTGCGCACACTCGTGGAATGGTGACAAACTGTGGTACTTAAAAATCTCCATAGGTGATGCTTTAAATTTTTTTTACAGGTTACCAGTTTAGAGTTACAGGGGAGGTCTAGTGCTAGAATTATTGCTCTCGCTCTAACGTTTGCGGCGATACCTCAGATGTGTGGGTGAGAACAATGTGTACATATGCGGGCGCGACTTACAAATGCGTTCACTTCTGCGTGAGAGCTTGAGGGGACGGGGGGCGGTTCAAAGAATTTTTCTATTCTTATTTTATTTTTACACTGTCCCCTTAATCACTTTTATTCCTATTACAAGGAATGTAAACATCCCTTGTAATAGAAATAAGGGTAAAAGGTCCACTTTATCGAGAGATCTGGGGTCAAAAAGACAGCACATCTCTTGATCTTTTGCTTTAAGTAAAAAAAAAAAAAAAGTGTTGACTTCTGCCCTAGACCAAAAGTGACCTCATGATGTTGTTCTAGTCCCCCAAGGCCATAGAGGGGATCAGAGACTGTCTTGGTCTCTGTTCACCTCTGTGACCATCCAGTCGCACCATTCGATTGTTTCTCGGGCACGCCTGTCAAAAACGGCAAGCCTGAGAAACACCAGTGAGTGTTGGGAGGGGGGAGGGGTTTGGGACATGCCCTACGGCTGCTTCTGAAAGCGAGCCAACAGCTAATGAAGCCCATCAGCCATAACCCCAATAAACCACTTGCAAGCCGCAACCTATATATACGTATTGCGGTCAGGCAAGTGGTTATATGAGGCCGAAACAAGGTGATGAAATCCTCGTCACTTCAGGTTCTGACGTCACACAATGGGAGTAACAACATCAGTCCCTCCCACTGTGTCCCAGGGACCGGATGTTGCCGGTTGCATCCTGATCACTGCCTGTAAAAGTAATCCAGCGGCTTCTACGCCGCTAGGATTACTTTTGGATTGAAGTGGAACTGTCAGCTCCTAAAAAAAAATATCTGTCATTGCTGCAACTGCAGTGATAACTGAGATATCACCCAGGACCAAGCCGTGTGTGTGTGTCTATGGATGCACACAGCCCAGTTTGGGAGCATGAGTGCCCCCTCAGCACGTAGCTTGCCGAGTGGGCACTCTTAGATGAGGTGGAGTAGACGGCACCTACGGGGGACCCAAGAAGAGAAGGTAACGGCTGCTCTGTGAATACTATTGCATAGACCAGGGAAGTATAACATGTTCTGCACATATGAAAAAAAGGTTGGGACTTTAAAAGCTGCTGAAACCTCCCTTTGGAATAGTCGTACACCATATAGAATAAAATGTTGTTTATTGTATTAAAAAAAATTGTGCTTCATAAGACACCATCCTAAAACCATTGTAATAGCATCATACCCCTACACCGCATATACTCCCCCTAGTCTCCAAAAGATATTACCCCCCCCCTCTAATAACTGATTAGATATAACATATATCTCAATAAAGACATCAGTAGAGGGAAATTGAATCAAGGAGACAGCCACATACCAACGCGTTTCGCCTTGTCGGCTTCTTCAGGGGTTCTAATGGAGGGAAGATGGGTACGTAGATTTAGACAATACTGATTCTGGGAAATCAAGGCAGAGATTTGGAGGCAACTATGGACTCTCGTGGTACGGCAAGGACTCACATAAACAGGTTATTTAAAAAAGTATAAATGTATTATGACATAAACATCATTTAAAAAAAAAAGGCCTATAAGGAGAAAATATACAATACATAGTATTAGATCTCTGAAGAGGAACTAGATAGTTGGACGTGTATCCATCCGCCAAGGGACCATGGATCTCGTCCCATGTCAGTTCAACCTCGACATGTTTCACGGTGTAACCGCTTCCTCAGGAGTATGCTTCAGAAGATAATATATGGGGAACCCAGTAATGGTTTAGACACACTTCTTGTATGTCAGATGACTGCTCAACATCAAGTGGGCAGGCAAATCAGCCCAAAGAGGGCCCCACCCAGACAAGCCAAGCTGGTGTACGACCAATTATTAGGGTTTCAGCACCTTTAAAGTCCCAAACTTTTTTCATATGTGCAGATTTCTACTCCAGGATGTGGTGCTGATCTTCAACTGATTACATTCCTATTTAGAAGAAGCAGAACATGTTTGCGATTTTAAAAAGAAAAAAAAAAAGAACCTTTACAATCACTTTAATGAACTCTGAACAGCCTGAGATCCGCCGTGTTTCCTGGAGAGCAGCTCACGGCTTTTGTTATCCAGCTTTTCTCTGACAAGCTGCAGCATAACAATAACTCAAATATATTAAAGAGAACCTGTCCTTTTATCTACTAATAAGGTTCTCCATCCAGACGGCCAAATTGAGCAACAAATCCATAAATGTGAAACCCAGAGACTCCAACTAAAATGTCTAATAATCTCGTCAGCATGAAGAGCGATCTCCAAATAATACGGCAATGGAACTTTTCAGAGGCCAAATAAGGAGAGGTTAACACTGGACTCTGAAATGTATTGCTTTCAATAATAAAAGGATTACTTTGATGCAGTCCAAATAAATCACAGCCGAAATTCTGTATATTCTGTACGGAGCGGGACTGGGAAAGCGGAGAGGGGGGCGTATCGGGACAGCGCTCTTAACCTTTGTGGTGCCAGAAAGAACCCGAAAAACACATTAGAAAAACAGCTGGATATCTGAGCGGTTAAATGGTGACTCCACCCGAACCTGAACATTCCGCAGGTTAACTATATACCATTGGGTACTTCAGTGGGGAGGGGGTAAAGGTCCTCTGCCAGAATTTCAATGACCATTACAACCTTGTCACTGATGAGTTCTCCATAATGAAGGATGAATAAAAAGTATGGGAATACAAAATGTGGACCAACATTCTGGAAGGGATGGGACTGGGTGTCATTGTGAGGGTATATGGAGGGGGTTATGGGAAGCTGACTTGGTGGTCTTGTAGGGGAGGAGGCTTCTAGAAGAAGCTTCAGAAGATGCTGGGGGTTTTGTAGGGGCAATGTGGGGGGCAATGTGGGTCTGCTGACGAAGTCCCACCCACTGGGACGTAATGCGTACAGACGGAAGTCTCGTGGCGTCACCCGCGGCCATCGCAGACTCTATTTACACACATGCTGTTTACCAGGCACTTGGTTTTAAGTGTCATACTTGTAAGTTTTATTCTTTCTTATTACTATTAAATACTTTATACCTGCGGAGAGCACTATGTACTTTTTTATATTTGCATGATCCATGTGGCTTTGGAGCGGAAAGTGTCTATGCTCGTATTTTGAACCAAAGAGGGGAATTTCCCGGACTGGCTTGCTGCATATTTTGATTCATTCTCATATACCCCGAGTGGGAAAGTGTATCAGACCCTCTATAATTAAAGGTTCCACTTTGTGAGGTGAGCTGCCATTTCTATCATTGATGGAGGTTCTGTTTTCCCACAAAGTCGACTGCAATGTGGGGGGGGGGGGGGGGCGGGAGGGCACTGTGGGACACTGCTGGGAGCACTAGAGAAGAGATGGAGGTTCTACAGAAAGCTAGGGGACACTGTGGAGGTTTTTTTTTTTTTTTGGGGGGGGGGGGGTTGTGGGAGGTTAAGGGGCATCATGGGTGACTATGGGAGGTTGGGTAGTACTACTGGAGCTGGAAGGCACTGTGCGAGGTCAGGGATTTTGCAGCTATCTGGAGGCTGGGGAGAAGAGAGGCCAAGACCTGGCAATGAGGACCACTGTTTTAGAAAGCAGAGGGGGTGTACCAGGTTAGGGTTCTTAAAGCAGTAGGAAGTCTTGCTAAAAAAAAAGCCCTCCAGCGGCACGCTATCACTGCTGACAAAGCTACCATCTTCACCCAGTCTTCTTTTCCGGATTGGCAGGCTCTGGCCGTTTGAATGGGGGAGACGTGATGACGTCACTCACACACATGTGCACAGGAGCCACGGTCACGATTTGCCGTCCATTGAGTGCACATGCGCCGGTGATGTCACCAGCTGCTACACATGTACATAGCTACTAAATTTTGGTGCACGTCTAGGAAATTTTCACTGTAGGCACAAGATAAAAAGAGGAGTTATCTACCTCTTTAATTTTATTCTTTGTGGTTCCAAGAAAAAAAACAAAAACAAAGTCTATCATAAAACAACTGGATATTGGAGTTTTTTCATGGCTGCTCCACTGGAACTTGATAATTTTGCCTCTGCAAAGTTGCCGGCTAATTATATATCATTGGGAATTCGGTGGAGGAATCTCCTGACAGAATATCCACAACCATTTCAATTTTAGGAGGGGTCACTGAGGAGATCTCCATAATGAGGGATAAATAACTGGGGAGCCAACCTGGAGCAAGATCGTTAGTCTGTATCCATGTCCTACCTACGAGTCGCTATAGCAAGGCAGGGCATGGACACACCACTGGCTACCGCCATAGGTGTCTCAGAGATGCAAGATTCCAGTCCATCGACTTTGTCTAGGCTGAGATGATGTCATCAGTCTGCTGCAGGCAGGAGGAACCATTTCCACAGTCTCCTCAACCCCAGTGATCAGACTGCAACTTTGTAAATTTGTAGCAAGGTGAAAGGCTGCAGAAGAGGCTGATCTGTGTCAGACATTTCTGAAAGCAGCACAGACACCATTATTTACATAATTGTATCATCTCTGAGCAGGCATATCGGTCCAGTGAGTAGTTGGCGACTCTGGATGATTCCTGAACAAAAAGATGTGTCTGTCCTTCTGGAGATAAAAGCTAATGAAGGCATTGTCAGGCACAGAACAGTACTACCAAAAAAATACCAGAAGCGTGACTACTTGACATTCATGTGCTCAACATTAAAACATATACAGTGCCTTGGAAAAGTATTCATACCCCTTGAAATTTCCCACATTTTGTCATGTTACAACCAAAAATGCAAATGTATTTTATTGGGACCAACACAAAGTGGCTCATAATTGTGAAGTGGAAGGAAAATGATACAAATAAATATGTGAAAAGTGTGTGGGGGGGGGGCATTTGTATGGCGCCCCCCGGAGTCAATACTTTGTAGAACCCCCTTTCTCTACAAGTCTTTTTGGGGATGTCTCTACCAGCTTTGCACATCTAGAGAGGACATTTCTGCCCATTCTACTTTGTAAAATATCTCAAGCTCTGTCAGATTGGATGGAGAGCGTCTGTGAACAGCAATTTTCAAGTCTTGCCACAGATTCTCAATGTGATTTAGGTCTGGACTGTGACTGGGCCATTCTAACACATGAATATGCTTTGATCTAAACCATTCCATTGTAGCTCTGGCTGGATGTTTCGGGTCATTGTCCTGCTGGAAGGTGAACCTCCGCCCCAGTCTCAAGTCTTTTGTAGACTCTAACAGGTTTTCTTCTAAGATTGTCCTGTATTTGTCTCCATCCATCTTCCCATCAACTCTGACCAGTTTCCCTGTCCCTGCTGAAGAAAAGCATCCCCACCACATGATGCTGCCACCACCATGTTTCACGGTGGGGATGGTGTGTTCAGGGTGATGTGCAGTGTTAGTTTCCCCCACACATAGCGCTTTGTTTTTAGGCCAAAAAGTTGAATTTTGGTCTCATCTGACCAGAGCACCTTCTTCCACATGTTTGCTGTGTCCTCCACATGGCTTCTCACAAACTACAAACAGGACTTCTTATGACTTTCTTTCACCAATGTCTTTCTTCTTGTCACTCTTCCATAAAGGGCAGATTTGTGGAGAACACGACTAATAGTTGTCCTGTGGACAGATTCTCCCACCTGAGCTGTGGATCTCTGCAGCTCCTCCAGAGTTACCATGGACCTCTTGGCTCTTCTCTGATGAATGCTCTCCTTGCCCGGCCGGTCAGTTTAGGTGGACGGCCATGTCTTGGTAGGTTGGCAGTTGTGCCATACTCTTTCCATTTTCCGATGATGGATTGAACAGAGCTCCGTGAGATGTTCAAAGCTTGGGAGATTTTTTTTATAACCTAACCCTGCTTTATACTTCTCCACAACTTTATCCCTGACCTGTCTGGTGTGTTCCATGGCCTTCATGATGCTGTTTGTTCACTAAGGTTATCTAACAAACCTCTGAGGGCTTCACAGAACTGCTGTGTTTATACCATTGGCGTGCGCAGCCTATTGCATCAGGGTGTGCACCTCAAACTACGTCCACAACCACGTGCGTCTGTGTCTGTGTCTATATATATATATATATACATATACACACACATATATACACACACATACTTACATACATACATATATACATATACATATATGTATATATATATATATATATATATATATATATATATATATATATATATATATATATATATATATATATATATATAGATAGATATACCACCCCCATCAAATCATTCTCTGCAGCTATTACCTTTTGTACCACCACCCCCTCCCTTTAGAATGTAAGCTCTACGAGCCGGGCCCTCCTGTACCTTTTGTATTGAACTGTAATTGTGTTGTCTCCCTTATACATTGTAAAGCGCTGCGTAAACTGTTGGCGCTATATAATAATAATAATAGTAATAAATATAGTGTAAAAATAAATATATATATCACATATACAATTAAAACTATATGAACCCTGGCTTGTCAGCAAAAAAGTGCGTATATATTTTATATATATATATATATATATATATATATAAATAAAATGGCATACTTTGTTGCTGACAAGCCAGGGTTCATATAGTTTTAATTGTATATGTAATATATATATATATATATTTAAAAAAAAAAAAAGTGTAAAAATAAATATAAAAATAAATTCGTACAGGTTAATATTCAAATCCTATCTAATGTACAGTTGTTCTTGGCAGCATCTGCCGACTGAGTAATTCAACCCAAGAAAGTATGAATGTGCAATTAGCGGCCACATTTACCAGAGAATGACTTACTAATCCTCGAGACGGGGGGGGGGGGGTCAATATTTATTCCCTGCAGGAGATGTGATGATATTTACACAGGATATGTACTTATACCCTCTAATTAGGCCCTTGTAAGGCTATTACTACAATAGGATGCCATTTAGTTAACACGGCTGTACTATGGGTAGGTTACCCATGACATATCCTGGACTTCAGATACAGAACATCGCATAGTGACTGGGGAACCAAAGAGCATGTTGGCTTCTATTCATGAGATGAGAAGAACATCCCTGAACATGTGAAGAGCGATACACACTTCTTACTAGCTGTTCAATACAACAAATGAAAGAATTCAGAGGATAGATGAAAAGCACTACACCCCCCTCTCTCTCCTTGCCTGCTGCAGAGCCGCGCACAGTCCCGGTGTTCTGCCGATTAAGTTCCCCTCAACGGATAATGACCCCCCCTGTACTGCGCAGGTGCAGCGCTTGCGCAGTACGAACAACAAGGGAACCTCTGAAAATCTCCGAAGCGGAGTCAGCTGTAGACAGCGCCTGCGCAATGAGCAGGACATTGTGCCCGACGCTGCCGCACCCTCCCGATGCTCATGCTACTCTGCAAGGGGCGGGTATATTACTGTCATATCATGGTAAGGGGCGGATGCTACAGAAGAGGTTGAATATTAAATTAAAGGGCAGAGCTGTCTGCACGAGCATCGGGAGCGTGCGGCATTGTCTGGTAGTATCAGGAGTGTCTGTTAGAATGTGGGGTTCATTGCGCAGGCGCGGTGTACAGCTGACTCTCAGCTGTGCATGTTTGGCTATTTTCGGCGGGCTCTCCGCAGGGGGAACTTTTTCGGCAAGCTTCGTACTGCGCAAGCGCTGCAGGGGAACCTTTTCGGAAAGCATGTGCAGTACGGGGGGTCCTTATCCGCTTTGGGAACTTTTTCGGCAAGACACTGGCGCATCCTCCTCACCTCAGGTTGTTGCATTGTCCGCAGTCTGCGGCACTGCAGGGCGGAAGCTGGGAGGCGGGGCATTTTGAGGCGGAGCAGGGTGGAAAAAGCCACCTCCTCCTCCTCTGCCTGGGACGGTCCTGGCAAATACTTTTCTCGGACAAAGGGGGGTGGTGGACTGGAAGCCCCGCGGTGGCAGCGGGTCAGGTCTTGTTTAAAAAAGTGGGGTTAATCCAGCCCCGATGCTACCTCTATAGTTGTGGCTGTAGCATCCCTGACAGCAGGCGGCGGAGTGATATTCAGTTGTCAGGGATACAGTAGCCGGAACTATAGAAGTAGCATCGGAAAATGCGGCCCCTTGCCTGCTCACTCCGCGCTCAGTGTCTGCACTCGCAGGAGTTATACAGCCAAATTAAAAAAACAGTCATAGTCGCAGCGTTCCCATTGTCCATCAGCAGAGGTGCCAGAATGGAGATCCTGCCAGCAAAAAAAAGCCCTGGGGTGTGCCTGGGCATTAGGGTGGGCCCAGGCACACCCGGCATACCCCGTGCACACGCCTATGATTTATACGGAGATTAAATTACACATAGGTGGACTAACTAGGTGACTTCTGAAGGCAATTGGTTCCACTAGATCTTAGTTAGGGGTATCAGAGTAAAGTGGACTGAATACAAATGCCCCCCCCCCACTTTTCACATATTTATTTGTATCGTTTATCATTTCCCTTCCACTTCACAATTATGTGACACTTTGTGTTGGTCTATCACATAAAACCCCAATAAAATACATTTACGTTTTTGGTTGTAACATGACAAAATGTGGAAAATTTCAAGGGGTGTGAATACTTTTTCAAGGCACTGTAAGTCCACTTTAAAATGTCGGCATCAGGAGTCCACATTGTGGGAGACAATAGTGGAAAAAAAAAACCTAGCGCTGGGCTGGCCGGGGATTTGTGTTGGGTATTAGGAGGACGGCATCGATACCTAAATTCAGAGCAGATAAAAGCGTATTTGTTTCACGGCCGGAGCGCGCATTCCGGCCCTCCCAAGCTGCTGGCCTCCCATTCTGCGTCAGGCGCTGAGTGTTTTCCTATTGATGTCGGTCGATTTGTAGAAGGCCCTGGGCTGGATACGTCTCATCACCTAAATATTTCACTCCAAACAGTACGAACCATCTCAGCTGCCAGTAACCACTCATTTAACCCTTCCAAAAAGCTTTCCAACAACTTTTGTTTAAAGGCCATCTCCAAGCAAACAGGCGTATTAAACCAAAAAAAAAAAAAGTTTCTGAGAAATTCCAGTCTAAACAAAATAAAGGGCATCCAAAACCAAAAATTTTGGATAGAGTAGGGAATGATTAAAGTACACCAGGTTTTTATTTTGTGGTTTGTGTCCCATTGGGGAGGTTTCCCTTCACTTCCCGTCCCAGGGACGCAACAGGAAGTAAGAAGCAATTAAAGGAAACGGGTCCTAAATCTTCTCAACTCCATCTAAAGACTGGGAAAAAATAAATACAGTTGGCCTTGCAAGTTTCTCAGGTTGAAAATGCTTTAGCTCTCCAAAATGTTGGCTTGGTTTCTGAAAGTAGATGGGCTACTAGAATGCAAATCAATTGATCCAAACCAAATCACCCAACATATTTAGTGGTCTATTCCCACCCCATTCTTTGGGAGTCAGTGGCCTCTTATGGCTTTCAACTTTTTTTTTTTTAAACCCAACTCCATGTTTTTAATGAGCCCCCCCCCCACGTGTATTTTAAGGTTCTCAAGCATATTGAGGCCAGTGTCCAGGTATTTTAAGGTTCTCAAGTATCTTGAGGCCAGGGTCCAGGTAAATTCTTCCAAAACCTTCCAAGCCACAATAAATGTACGGAATAAAGTTCATACTTACATAATAAAATTATGGGAATACAAAATAAGTGTTGAAATGCTGCAAGGCTCTTGATGAAGCTTGCCGTTTACTACAGGGGAATATAGGGGGTTCTTGAAGGGGTTAGGGGACTCTGTGATCCTGTAGGGCAGTGGTTCTCAACCTCAGTTCTCAAGTACCCCCAACGGGCCATGTTTTCAGGTTTTCCTTTACTTTGCACAGCTGCGTTAAATCAATATCAATGACATGGTATTGATAAGAGCTATTTTATCTAAGGGAAGTTGCCTAAACATGACCCGTTGGCGGTACTTGAGGACTGAGGTTGAGAACCACTACTATAGGGGATGTGGTTTTCTGGAGCAACCTGTGGGCAACTGTGGGAGACTGAGTCTCTAAAGGGCCAGGGGGTTTGCAGGGAAACGTGGGGGTCTGGAGGGCACTGTGGGTTACTGTTGGGGGAACTATAGGGGGATGGAGGCTCTGCAGCAAGCTGGGAGGCACTGCGGGTGCCTGAGGAGATGGGGGAAAGAGATACTGTGAGAGGTTGGCGGGCACTGAGGGCACTTTAGGGGGCCTGGGCGCACTGTGGGCTGCTACAGGAGGTTGGGTGTCATTATGGGAGCGCTGGGAGAGGTTAGAGTACCTACAGCTGCAGCTAGGGAAGGAGGCCCAGGAGAAGAGAGGCTCTAGTGGCGGAAGTCAATGGTCTCTTATGGCTCCCAGCTTTTTTTTAAACCCAACTTGTTTTTAATGACCCTCCCCCTCACCTGTATTTTAAGGTTCTCAAGGTAAGGTTTTGGAAGGTAAATGATTCCAAAACCTTCCATGACCCAGCTGTAAAGAATAAAGTTTATGCTTCCACAATAAAATTAGGGGAATACAAAATAAGGCTGGGTGTCACTATGGGGGGATATAAGAGTTCATCAAGGGGTTAGCAGATTCTGCTGCAGACTTGGTGGTCCTGTGGGGGGATGAGATTTCTGGAGCAAGCTGTGTGTAACTGTGGGGGGATGGTGTCTCTAGAGAACTCTGGGGGTCATTCCTGGAGGCAGGAGGTTTTTCAGGGCAGTGTGGAGGTCTGGAGGGTACTGTGGGATTCTGTTGGGGCATTAGGAGGAGGATGGAGGCTCTGCTGCAAGCTAGGAAGTGCTAAGAGGGCATTGTGGGATCTTAGGGGGCCTAGGGACACTGTGAGAGGTCCAGGGGAACTGTGGGCCACTATAGGAGGTAGAATGGCATTATTGAAGCACTGTGAGAGGTTGGAGGATCTGAAGCTGGGAGCTGTGACCCAGCAGTGGGCTATGGTCTACTGGTTGAGAACCATGGTACTCTGCTGGTCTGGTGAAGTCAGATAGTGTGCCACCCATATAATGATGTTTAAGAGGCCTCTCTGTCAACTAGTACTGTAAGCTCAGGCTGGCATGACGATGCTGGCCCCCAAGGGGAGTGACCATGATGATATGGGCTCACATGATGTCAACCTGAAGGAGAAGCAGGGCTGGATTGGACAGCAGGTCTCTGGGGGGGGACAGAATCTGAAAGGAGGTAGGTATGGCAGCCAGAGATACATTTCTATTGTTCGAGCTGCTAGGCCACTAATTTCTCCAGACGAAGATGGAATTTGGCTTCATTCATTCAGATAGAAAGGAATAGGTCATGGAACCATAACAGGGACACAGTAAACTGACTGGATTCTGTGGAAAACTAAGCTTACGGGATGAGCGGTATTAATTAGGCATCTCATTAAGGAGGAGAACTCTGGTGGGATGAATCAGTTGACCAGTGAGAAAATGGAGGAAGCAAGCAGACTTCATCTATTAGAAGTGTTTTTATCACATATTTTATACAATTACACAAAAAGAAGCAATCACAACCATTCATGCTGAACAAATAAACTGTCGGGGCAAGGCCTCCCTGACTGAGCCAAATACAATTTCAGTAAGCTGTTACAAGGCCAGGCATCTTTCACGAACTTTCAGATTCCCCTTCAAGAAGTCATGTATATTTCATGTTCCCCTGCTTGCTTCCAAAAGTCATGTTTTCTTTCTTGCTGACTTTCCCAACCTTTAATTAGTTAAAGAACAACTCGAGCTGACCAGAGGATTTCGATCAATGGAACTGCTGTCCAAGAAACACTGAAGATTACCAAATTTAAAGTGGACCCATCATCAGATCTAGTGCAGAATGATGGGAACTGACAATGTAACACTTCCAGGTATTTATTATCTCTCATAGAGATCACAGTACTCCCCCGACAATGCTTTTATCTGCCTTTGTCTCCAGGAGAGTGCCATGTTTTTTCAGGTATCAAGCAGGGTCACCATCTACTTCCTGGGCTCAGGAGCCACAATGATGTTATCCTGGTACCTGTGCAGTCCTTGGTTGTGTTAACAAACATCCCCTGCTGATTTTGTACATTTGCCCACCGACAAAGAAACGATCAGTCTATAATTTTAATGGTTGGTTTATTATAACAGTGAGAGACAGAACAACAACAAAAATATCCAGAAAAACACATTTCAAAAAAGTTATAAATTAATTTGCATTTTAATGAGTGAAATAAGTATTTGACCCCTTCCCAAAACATGACTTAGTAGTTGATGGCAAAACCCTTGTTGGCGATCACAGAGGTCAGACGTTTCTTGGAGTTGGCCACCAGGTTTGCACACATCTCAGGAGGGATTTCGTCCTCTTTGCAGATCCTCTCCAAGTCATTAAGGTTTCCAGGCTGACGTTTGGTGACTCGAACCTTCAGCTCCCTCCACATATTTTCTATGGGATTAAGGTCTGGAGACTGGCTAGGCCACTCCAGGACCTTAATGTGCTTCTCCTTGAGCCACTCCTTTGTTGCCTTGGCCGTGTGTTTTGGGTCATTGTCGTGCTGGAAGACCCATCCACTAACCATTTTCAATGCCCTGGCTGAGGGAAGGAGGTTCTCACCCAAGATTTGATGGTACATGGGGCCCGTCCATCGTCCCTTTGATGTGGTGAAGTTGTCCTGTCCCCTTAGCAGAAAAACACCCCCAAAGCATAATGTTTCCACCTCCATGTATGATGGTGGGGAATGGTGTTCTTGGGGTCATAGGCAGCATTCCTCCTCCTCCAAACACGGCGAGTTGAGTTGATGCCAAAGATCTCGATTTTGGGTCTCATCTGACCACAACACTTTCTCCCAGTCCTCCTCTGAATCATTCAGATGTTTATTAGCAAACTTGAGAGGGACCTGTACATGTGATTTCTTGAGCAGGGGGACCTCGCAGGCGCTGCAGGATTTCAGTCCTTCACGGCATAGTGTGTTACCGATTGTTTTCTTGGTGACTATGGTCCCAGCTGAGATCATTGACAAGATTCTCCCGTGTAGTTCTGGGCTGATTCCTCACCGTTCTCATGATCATTGAAACTCCACGAGGTGAGATCTGGTATGGAGCCCCCAGACCGAGGGAGACTGACAGTTATTTTGTGTTTCTTCCATTTGCGAATAATCGCACCAACTGTTGTCACCCTCTCACCAAGCTGGTTGGCGATGGTCTTGTAGCCCATTCCAGCCTTGTGTAGGTCTACAATCTTCTCCCCGACATCCTTGGACAGCTCTTTGGTCTTGGCCATGGTGGAGAGATGGGCAAACGTACAAAATCAGCAGCCGATCAAATACTTTTTTCCCCTCACTGTAGCTTGACACCACAAAGGCAAAGGCCTAGTGCATTATCCACAGCACTTTATTAAAGGGTGAAAGAATACATACTCACAAGAGCGATGAACATAACAACGTTGTATGTAGACTCCAGAACGCAAAAGTCTGAAACACAACGAAATCCATAAGGTACAAACTTTGCATACCACCTGACGTGTTTCAGGGGTTATAACCCCCTTTCTTCATAGCAAGAAGAAGGTGGTATAGCCCTCGAAAACCCATCAGCGGTTATACAATGTTTGTTCCCTTATGGATTATGTAGTGCTGATGACCTTTGGGTTCTGGTGGTTACATACAACACTGTCATATTCATCGCTCTTGTGAGTATGTATTCTTTTATCCTTTAAAATGGTTGTAAAGGCAGAAGGTGCATTCTATGCATCAAGATAAAAAACCTTCTATGTGTAGCAGCCCCCCTCAGGTTTACCTGAGCCCCATCTCGATCCAGCGATGTTGCACCAGAGACTCGGCTGTCCAGGACTCTCCCTCTCCTCATTGGCTGGAACGGCAGGGAAGTGCCATTGGCTCCCACTGCTGTCAAAGCGAGTGAGCCAATCAGGAGAGAGAGAGGGCGCGGGGCTGGGCCACGACTCCCGCTGCTTGCTGTGCAGGCACTTGGCAGTGCCGCTTCGCAAAAAAATGGCCTGGTCGGGGGGGGGGGGGGGTAAATCTTTCAGAGGGCAAGTGGTTATAAATAATACGTTTGTTGCTGTATCAGTGAATACAGATCTGATAATGATTTGTGTCTTTTATATCTGACTGGCGTCCAGGTCTAATGCTTGATGCAGCGGTGGCTCAAAAAGGTAGAAAAGGAAGAAAAACACGAAATGACGTCTACAAGATGAACCAAAATGATCTGATGTTAGAAAACCGCCCCCCCCCCCCTTTTTTTTTTTCTCTGTCTGGGATTATTAGGAGTAGAGTTGGTGCAAAACGGCAGATAGAGCAAGGACATGAAATGTAGTATTGAAATCTGACGCGGACTTCTTTCTACTAATTGAGGATGAGAGAAAAAAAAAATTAATAAAACGCACTTCAATCGTAAACCCAATTAACCGCCAAGCGTGCCAAATGTTTGGAGGAAGAAGACGCATCGTTTTTTTTGCCGACACCCGTGAGAGATAATATATTTTTACAAAGGGCTTGGCAGGGAGAAGACATCCTTTGAAAATGACATAAAACGTAGGCAGGAACTGAAAATGTAATTAGATTTCATTTGATAATCCTTCTTCTCTTCTATTTATATTGGCCTGGAGTCTGTAAAAGGAGCAAAAAGACGACCTCTGTAGTAAGAGTTTCTTTTTTTTTTTTTTTTTTTTTTTAGGATGAAAACAGTCAGTTAACACCTTATTTATGATGATAGATATAACGGGAGCCAAGAAATCCAGAAACAAGCCTAATAAAAAAAAAAAACAAAAAAAAAAAAACCTTTTTTCATTTCAACTGCTAAAAAATAAATAAATAAATAAAACACAGCTAAACTCCTTTAACTGCTTAAAGCTGGATTCCAGGTATGGATATTTTTGCATAGTTCCATCGGTCCAATCAGAAACTTGTAATTTACCAATGTAACTTTGTATGATCCATATCTGTTACTATATATATATATATATATATATATATATATATATATATATATATATACACACACACACACACACACACACACACACACACACTATATTACCAAAAGTATTGGGACGCCTGCCTTTACACACGCACATGAAATTTAATGGCCATCCCAGTCTTAGTCCGTAGGGTTCAATATTGAGGTGGCCCACCCCTTGGCGTTATAACAGCTTCATCTCTTCTGGGAAGGCCGTCCACAAGGTTTAGGAGGGTGTCTATGGGAATGTTTGACCATTCTTCCAGAAGAGCATTTGTGAGGTCAGGCACCTACAGTCAAGCATGGTGGTGGGAGTGTCATGGTCTGGGGCTGCATGAGTGCTGCACTGGGGGGCTACAGATCATTGAGGGAACCATGAATGCCAACATGTACTGTGACATATTGAAGCAGAGCATGATCCCTTCCCTTCAAAGACCGGGCAGCAGGGCAGTATTCCAACATGATAACCACCCCAAACACAAGTCCATAGGTTAGACTTGATGGACTTGTGTCTTTTTTCAACCTGACCTATGTAACCTCCAATACCACGATTGCCTTGCTAAAGAAGCTGAGGGTAAAGGGGATGGACTGGCCAAGCATGTCTCCAGACCTAAACCCTATTGATCATCTGTGGGACATCCTCAAATGGAAGGTGGAGGAGCGCAAGGTCTCTAACATCCACCAGCTCCGTGATGTCGTCATGGAGGAGGGGAAGAGGACTCCAGTGACAACCTGTGAAGCTCTGGTGATCTCCATGCCCAAGAGGGTTAAGGCAGTACTGGAAAAATAATAGTGGCCACACGAAATATTGACACTTTGGGCCCAATTTGGACATTTTCACTTAAGGGGTGTACTCACTTTTGTTGCCAGCGGTTTAGACATTAATGGCTGTGTGTTGAGTTATTTTGAGGGGAAGAGGACTCCACTGACAGCCTGTGAAGCTCTGGTGAACTCCATGCCCAAGAGGGTTAAGGCAGTGCTGGAAAATAATGGTGGCCACACAAAAATATTGACATTTTGGGCCCTGATTGGACATTTTCACAAGCTGTACACTCACTACTTTACATTGTAGCAAAGTGTCATTTCTTCAGTGTTGTCACATGAAAAGAAAAGATTTACAAAAAATGTGACTGAGGGGTGTACTCACTTTTGTGAGATATATATATACACACACAGATACTTGCAGCTCTTGGGTCACCATAAACACATAAATAACGTGCATAAAAAACAAGACGCAATAAGTCTTGTTTTGATGCCCTTTATTTATGGATAAATGGGAATTTTTGCACATACATATGAATATGATACATGGATGTGATATACAGTATCGTATGGAGTAGATATATGAATTAAGAATTTGATTTTACTAGCAATTTATTAATGTGTATATGGTGACCCAAACTCCATAAAAAAATAAATAAATAAAAATAATAGATTTGGCAATAGTGTTACAAAACCCAGGACTCTGCAGTCACTATATCTGATCTCCCCAGGACTCTGCAGTCACTATATCTGATCTCCCCAGGAGCCTGCATTCACTATATCTGATCTCCCCAGGAGCCTGCAGTCACTATATCTGGTTTACCCAGAAGCCTGCATTCACTATATCTGATCTCCCCAGGAGCCTGCATTCACTATATCTGATCTCCCCAGGAGCCTGCATTCACTATATCTGATCTCCCCAGGAGCCTGCATTCACTATATCTGGTCTCCCCAGGAGCCTGCAGTCACTATATCTGATCTCCCCAGGAGCCTGCATTCACTATATCTGATCTCCCCAGGAGCCTGCAGTCACTATATCTGGTTTCCCCAGAAGCCTGCAGTCACTATATCTGATCTCCCCAGGACTCTGCAGTCACTATATCTGATCTCCCCAGGAGCCTGCATTCACTATATCTGATCTCCCCAGGAGCCTGCATTCACTATATCTGCTCTCCCCAGGAGCCTGCATTCACTATATCTGCTCTCCCCAGGAACCTGCATTCACTATATCTGGTCTCCCCAGGAGCCTGCATTCACTATATCTGCTCTCCCCAGGAGCCTGCATTCACTATATCTGGTCTCTCCAGGAGCCTGCATTCACTATATCTGCTCTCCCCAGGAGCCGGCATTCACTATATCTGGTCTCCCCAGGAGCCTGCATTCACTATATCTGGTCTCCCCAGGAGCCTGCATTCACTATATCTGGTCTCCCCAGGAGCCTGCAGTCACTATATCTGATCTCCCCAGGAGCCGGCATTCACTATATCTGGTCTCCCCAGGAGCCTGCAGTCACTATATCTGATCTTTCACAGTACACAGAACATGGAAATTCAATTATTTTAGTAAATATAAACTGCTAAATACCTTTGCTCATCAGCAGTATAATCAGTCTTGTGACTTCTATCAGTGTCTAGTTAAAGCTTGCAGGAGGAGTTTGTCCTATGAGGCTGCATGACCCCTGACCCTCTGTCCGGACAGTGCTGATTGGCCCTGTGCTGATCACATACACCCTTCTCCCAAGCAAAAAAATAAAAAAACTCCCAAGCCTAACCACCAAACTGAGCATGTGCAGAGTGCCCCCAAGGCTCTGTTCTATCAGGAGATGGATTGGGAACTGTAAAAGAAGGGGAGGACCAGAGAGGACAGGATCAAACAGCATTTTTACACAATGCAGAGGATTAGGTTCCACAGTGGATATAACCAGCATGCTTTGCTGCATACACAGACTGATTTTACTGTTGTGGGTTTAGTAACACTTTAAATATGAGCATTGAAGAAAGGGCAGGAGAATAGACGATCGAATAGGAAAGCTTGGCTGTTTTCTGCTCTATTCATCGATCATTAAAAAACAATAAAAAGAATGTTTCTGCAAAGCTCTGACATTCAGAGCCGGAGTTTGTGGAAGTAGAAATGTTGAAGACTGAAGGATCTTCTATAAGAAGCCGTGTTTTGGTTTCAGACATGGCTGCGGGACACGTTTGGCGTTGACAATTGCAGCTCTAAAGTGATGTTCAGGAGAGGCGCGGAGTTCGCATACTCTGCCAGCGATCAGTCCTGAAGACCCGTCCGGATGTCGCCTTCGGGACCGGGGGGGGAAGTGTCCGTCTTCGATGACGAGCCCTCCGGGCGGATCTTACTGTCAGAAGCAAAGATTATGATATAAAGGGAAAAAAAAAACAACGATTCAAAAGAAAACATTCCTGGAGTACTGAGGAGACACGTCCATCAGAGATGGTCTCATCTGGAAGTAAACAGAAGTGTCAGGAGATCGGATACACGTCTTCCTTCAGCTACCACCTTAAAGTGATACTAAACACTCACTGAATAAAAGAGGAGTATCGGGGGGGAGGGGTTCAGATTCATACTTACCTAGGTGGATGCTGCATCTGTACCCCCCCGCGCCTCTAACACTGAGAACCGAGCGATCAAACACCGCTGATCGCTCAGTTTCCAACAGATGCAGATTGTCAGTCGCAGCTCTCTGCTGACTGGAGCGCTGAGCTGTGGGGGGGGATGGGAGCGGCCGGCTCAGGCTTTCAGCGACTGACACATTACTTAGGATGCTGCCCTGCATCAAAGAATTTACCCAAAGCTAGGTCTACTTTAACCCGTTTAGCCAAAAAACGGCTACTGCGCAGGCTTGCTTTGCCGGAAGGGCGATCATGGATGTCCTCCCGTGATTGGGCGGCGCGCTCTGTGACAGCGGAGTCCTTCGGACCCAGGTGATCACAGATTGGGGTAAAAAGGCCAATCACAGGGGCCCTTTACCACGTGATCAGCTGTGTCCAATGACAGATGATCACAGATGTAAGCATAAGCCGGTTATCGGCTTTTCTTTCCCCACACTGACAACGTGAGGAGAGAGCCGATAACTGGCTTGTGTTAAAGGGACATCGGCAATGATAATCAGGATACCGATTATCAGTGCAGTCCCAACAGTTCCCATCAGTGCTGCCAATCAGTGCCTCCTCATCAGGGCCCATCAGTGCAGCCTATCAGCGCACATCAGTGTAGCCTCATCAGTGCTGCCAATTAGTGCCGCCTCATCAGTACAGCCTCTCAGTGCCGCCTCATTGCCATCAGTGCACATCAGGGCAGTCTATCAGTACCCATCAGTGCAGCCTCATCGGTGCTCATCAGTGCACATCAGTGCAGCCTCATTAGTGCTGCCAATCAGTGCCTCCTCATCAGTGCAGCCTTACCAGTGCCCATCAGCGCAGCCTATCAGCGCACATCAGTGCAGCCTCATCAGCGCACATCAGTGCAGTCTATCAGTGTCCATCCATGTAGCTTCATCAGTGCAGCCTTTCAGTGCCACCTCATCAGTGCACATCAGTGCAGTCTATCAGTACCCATCAGTGCAGCCTCATCAGTGCAGCCTCATTAGTGCTGCCAATCAGTGCCTCATCAGTGCAGCCTTACCAGAGCCCATCAGTGCAGTCTATCAGATCAGTTCCCATCCGTGCAGCCTCATTAGTGCTGCCAAGCAGTGCCTCCTCATCAGTGCACATCAGTACAGCCTCATCAGCGCCACCTCAGCAGCGCACATCAGTGCAGTCTATCATTGTCCATCCGTGCAGCCTCATCAGTGCCTCATCAGTGCAGCCTCTCAGTGCCTCCTCATCAGTGCAGCCTTACCAGAGCCCATCAGCGCCACCTCATCAGTGCAGTCTATCAGTACCCATCCATGCAGCCTCATCAGCGCCACCTCAGTAGCGCACATCAGTGCAGTCTATCATTGCCCATCCGTGCAGCCTCATCAGCGCCTCTTCATGGGTGCAGCCTCTCAGTGCCACCTCATCAGTGCAGTCTATCAGTACCCATCAGTGCAGCCTCATCAGTGCAGCCTCATCAGTGCTCATCAGTGCAGCCTCATCAGTGCTGCCAATCAGTGCCTCCTCATCAGTGCAGCCTTACCATTGCCCATCAGCGCCACCTCATCAGCGCACATCAGTGCAGTCTATCAGTGCCCATCGGTGCAGCCTCATCAGTGCACATGAGTGCAGCCTCATCAGTGCACATGAGTGCAGCCTCATCAGTGCACATGAGTGCAGCCTCATCAGTGCCCATCAGTGCAGTCTATCAGTGCCCATCAGGGCAGCTTCATCAGCGCACATCAGTGAAGCAAAAAAAATTACCTATTTGCAAAATTTTACAACAAACTATGAAAAATTGTTTGTTTTTTTTGTTTTTTAAATTTTCGTTCTCTCTTCGTTTGTTTAGCCAAAAAAAAATAAAAATAGTAGTGATTAAATACCACCAAAATAAAGCTCTATCTGTCTCAAAAACATGATAAAAATCTCCTATGTGTACAGCGTTGTATGACTGCGCAATTGTCCTTCAAAGTGTGAGAGCGCTGAAAGCTGAAAATTGTCCTGGGCAGGAAGGGGGTGACGGTGCCCGGTAGGCGAGGGGTTAAGAACAACTCTGACGGCTGAGGTTTTGGGTCGAAACCAAATTTTCTTTTTAACCATTTCGTTTCCATTCTGAAAACTTCGAAGGCGAAAAAACTGTCCATTAAAGCAACGTAAAAATCGACTTTATTATGTTCTGTAAAAACAGAAACCCGTGTCAGACAAATCACCTCAATGAAAAGAGAGCGGTAACGAGCGACACGCTCATAATATGACGAAAGATGGCTTCTCGGAGCGCAGCCTCCAACACTAATAAGCCATATGCTAGGAGTATTTCGATGGAGCCATGCCAAGACCACCATATTAACGCTCCCAGGGTACGGCCCGGCACCCCCCAAAACATACTGCCTCATTATCCCCCGTGCCAAAATATGCAATAAATTAGACACACAATGTTATACATATATATTATTTTAACTGTTTTCCTTGCAGGAAAGGGAATCAATTATTATTCATGAGCAAAGCTTCGGGATACGTCAAGTGAAAATATTTGGTCGTACAAAGCGGCAGTCTGGTAATTATTCAGGTCTGTGAGGAACGCAGTTCGTGATTTTCACCCAGCAGGCCGAAAACGGCTGTAAGTGAAGAGTCGTCAAACGGCAACGATAATCTGTCTTCTTGTGGGAATCTTACAAGATCCAAGGGAAAATAATCAATATTATATAAAGTGGCCATCATTAATAAAGTGTGGGGGGGGGAGGGGGGGAGGGTGCCATTGCTGGCCCCTTTTGGAAAATGCTAGTTGCCTGGTTACATTAACCTTTAAGTGTGCGTTAAATGCTCTGTAAAGAACGTGAGTGGTGGAAATGGGTCCCAAAAAAAAAAATAAAAATGTCATCCTGTTAAAGGTGATGGATAATCTGTCCAATGGCCAGCGTGTTTTCTTTTGGATTTCTCGCAAAGCCAAATCGGCTAAAGGAATTTCAGCACTCACAGGTGGGGTTGGATGCCTAACCTCCCCCCTCCTCACATGTTGTGGTCGCATCCTCCACGTGCAATGGCCTATTCACACCATTGCGTTTTATGTGCGCTACAATGCAGGATCAGCCCCATTCACACCATGTTTTTTGTGCTATTCCCAAAGTGCGACAACCATTTGGATCGGTGGTACTTTAGACCAGGGCCTGGTAAATACTTCCAAAACCTTCCATTCCCAACCTTAAAAAAAAAAAAAAAAGTTTATACTTACACAATGAAAAGTATGGGGATACAAAATATGTACTGAAAAGGCTTGAAGGCCCTGGATTGGGTTGGGTGTCAATGTGGGGGAAATTGGGGTTGTGGAGAGGTTAGGGGACTGTAGCAGGCTTGGTGGCCCTGTAGAGGATGACGTTTCTGAAAGGGGCTAGGGGCATGGTTGGAGGTTGGTGGCACAATAGAGCAGTGGTTCTTAACCCTGTCCTCAAGTACCCCCAACAGGCCAAGTTTGAAGGGGGCGTGGTTGGAGGTTGGTGGCACAATAGAGCAGTGGTTCTCAACCCTGTCCTCAAGTACCCCCAACAGGCCAAGTTTGAAGGGGGCGTGGTTGGAGGTTGGTGGCACAATAGAGCAGTGGTTCTCAATCCTGTCCTCAAGTACCCCCAACAGGCCAAGTTTGAAGGGGGCGTGGTTGGAGGTTGGTGGCACAATAATGCAGTGGTTCTCAATCCTGTCCTCAAGTACCCCCAACAGGCCATGTTTGAAGGGGGCTGGGGGCATGGTTGGAGGCACAATGATGCAGTGGTTCTCAACCCTCTCCTCAAGTACCCCCAACAGGCCATGTTTGCAGGATTCCTTTTATCTTGCACAGGTGCTTTAAATCAGAGTCAACGGCTTGGTATTTTGGACAGCTATTTTATCTAAGTGAAATTCTCAAAACATGGCCTGTTGGGGGTACTTGAGGACAGGGTTGAGAACCACTGCTATAGAAGACTGGAGGGCATTATGGAGGCTAAGGGCTCCCAGGGGGCATTGTAGGCCACTATGGAAGGTACTGTGAAAGGATAAGAAATCTGCAACTGGCTGAAGGCCACAGCCCCGCAGTGGACCATGAACCAGCAATTGCGAACCACTGCTCTAGATGAAGAATGCCATGAGTTCCCATTCACACGTCACGCATTTTTAGAGGGGAAAGGATCACATGTTTCTGGCTGGTCTAGACTTTTCTGTTTCTGTTCCAGAATTCATTCCAATCTCCTTGTAGTCAATTAAAAATAACATTTTAATCTTTGATTGTTTTTTATTTCAGCAAAACAAAAGGAAGCAAAAGTTTGGCTAATCAGCCATCAGCCATTTGCGCTGGTCTTATCCTCTCGGCAACAGGTCCTGGGGTGTCGATCCACAGAAACAGCGCTTTTGCGCCCTTTTGAAAGCTATTTATACTAGCTCGTTTGTGAGTATAATTTTTACTGTTTTTATGCTGCATTAAAGTTTATCAGTGGTAATGCACTAGGTTGGTGCGCCCTCTTTCTTTTTTGTGTTTTTTTTGTCTTTTTTGTGAGGAATAGTGATACCCCATTGCTGGTATCAGTGGGAGGAATAATGACCCATCGTTTGTCAGTGTAAGAAATGGTGCCCCATCACTGGTATTAGTGATATCAACTGTGCCCCTTCATTGTTGGCAGTGGGGAAAATGGTGTCCCATCACTGGTATTAATTGTGCCCCTTCGTTGTTGGCAGTGGGGGAAATGGTGCCCCATCAAGGTCCCTTTTTAGTGGACTTTTATGTCATGTAATAGAGGGAGGATTTGAGCCTCTCTAAGGTTTTCTATGCATATTCAAACCTGAATGAGTGTAAGACACCTGTGAGGATGACAGCCCAAATATGTACCTGTAAATAAAGTACATGTAAAAGGATCCAAAGCATTCCTGTTGCCATCTGTGGATGAATATAAAACATACTTGGACTCTAATCACGTGTTTGGCGCTCCTTCCGGTTTGAATATACAGTAACTACCCAAGCCTGGTGACCCCCTTGATTGGGAAGACCTCTACTTTTGTGGCGATCGCCGTAGGACGATTATTGGGGGCAGGTCTCCAGTTTTTTCATATTATGTCTCTACTGGGGAGATCTATCCTCCCTTCCGGCCCTGGCTGGAACAGCAAAAAATAAAAACACATTTTTTGTAAAGCGATGAAGGTTTAGAACAATTGACCATAACTTCTCTTGCTGTCTGTGCCAGTCCGGGTGACAACAGTGCCTTTCATTTTTTTGTACGGGTGCCACGGGGACAGGAAGTAAGGGATAAACTCCACAATGGGGGGAGGTCACAGATAACTCTTCCTCGCTCTATCCAATACTATTTTTTTTTTTGGCTGAAAAAATGCTTTAAATAGCAGTCACTTGGAGACACCTTCAAAGAGTTCCCGTATTTTTTATACCAGATAGTCAAATTTGACATCACCGCCACAAGACAGTAATCGGGCAGGAATCCCGTAACAAATAACAAGCAACCGCAATTCTGGATCCGAGTCGGTAGCCAACTTGGTTAACTACCATGACACAAACGGACCGCAAATTTGGTAAACACGTATGATGCGAGCCAGCTGCGGAGGCAGTGAGTCAGTGATGAGCCTCAACGCTCGCGAGCACTTGGCAAAGGACCTAATTGGAATTAACGTGATTGAATTTCCCCTGAAGTTCTTTGTTGTGTTGCCCGCAGATAAACACATACCAAGATATTGTAAGTCTCCGTGCTTTAACAAAGTTCATTTTAAATCTCGTTGACCTGAGCAGAAAAATGGAATCACTTAGGACAACAGGGATAAAATTGGTTCCTGATGACCCCCCCCCAAAAAACAAATCCAACTCTACCCAGGATGGTCTATGCATGGTATCTATATGTACTCTTTAGGTAAACGTTCTTGACTTCTGGAGCTTCCAGGAGGCACTAGTGGTATCATTGTGCCTTCTGCCAGGGCTTGGAGCTCAAAATCCTGCAAGAATCTACTACAACCCATTGCATTCATAGGATTTTTGGGCTCAAAGTTCTGTTGGAAGGCAAAGTAACACCACCAGTGTCTCCCAAATGTGTTAGAAGCTGAGGTTGAAGTAATTTTTTATATATATATTTTTATTTTTTTGCAAAGGGTTTGTTTACAAATTGCTTTTTAACACAATTTAACAAATCGCAACTCATGTCTCTACTCTCAAGCATACCTGTATCCCTCTCTGTCCCATGAACATCAGCTGGGTGCTCATGGCCCAGGGGTCTGCTCAATCCTTGCTACAACCTTCAATCAAAAAAAGGGGCTGTACACTGATGACATCTTCATCCAGCTCTGTTTATTCCACTGACAGCGCACGCTGAGACTCCAGCCCATGCTCTAACGCATTTCACCCATCACAGGGCTTAGTCATAGTAATGCAGTAATTTCCCATTGCGGGAATAGGCTGCAACCGTGAGCCAAAGATCGTCTGGCGGTTGCGATGTGGCCCAATTCATTCACATGGAGAGTTTGGCAGGTCAACTTACATGTAGAATTAAAACTGCCATGCCACTTCCCCCTCAGACTGGCATGCTTCATTCTGACCCATAAACTGTCTATTGTCACCAAAACACAAGAAAAAGGCTTCAAACTAGTCACCAGATGGTACAGATGCCCTTCAATACTTTGTTACTATAACTCCACGACGTTCTTTTTTGTGGATCTAAAGGGCCCGGGAATCATGGATAGGAGAGCTATCTTGGGTGATGCCCATGAGTTTACATTACAGGGCAAAAGTTTGTTTCCAGAACATCCGTATGGGTGGGCAAGAACACCAAATGTGGAGTATGGTGCCTTTTCGAAAGGCGTGACGGCCCCAGGTCCTTTAGCTCCGCAAAGAAGAATGTCCTTAGACATTTCAATGCAGCAACTAGGACAGTCATTCCCTGCCACTGGAAATCAACGACTTTATCCTGCCTTGGGGAATAGGCAACCAAATTCGACTCTATAAAAGGGTCTTGAAGCCACTCGTTGGCGCAGGAAACGGGAAGGGAGAAACTATTCTCTCATGCCTGGATTGCGTGGTCCACGTTACGCTAAAAAGCAACAGACCTGGGCTAAAGGAGACCTCGCCTTTGATTCCCCCCCCCCCAGCCATGATGGAGTCCCATGCCCTACCCTTGTCTTCAATCAGTCTTCTATTCTATACTTTCCTGACATAATCTAATTTTTTCTTTTTAATTATCTTTCCTTGTTGCTTTTTCCTCTTTATCAGATGGTACTAAATTAAAGGCTAAACCCCATAGATATATATATTGGCTAGGATGTCTTCTCATTGTCGACATATACCGGCACATGTATCTCCAACTGCTATTATATTTGTACCTCCAATTTCTGCTCTTAGTACTTGGAACATCTTACTAAGATTGAACAAAATTCTCATGCCGCAATGCGAAGCATCACAGCTACGGCAATGTGCACACACCCAAGTGGCACCATGTCCGCGGATCAACCACCTGTTTTTTTACAAACCCCTTGGCCACCTGTGTGAAAGGAGCCTACAGCCTTTTTAAGTTGGTGGAGCAGGAAGCTGTCAAAAAAAAAAAAAAAAAAAACATGGAGAAAAAAATGCCTCACTTTAAACCCCCCCTTTTAAAATGGGGTTGAATCAAAACTTTTGAGGAAAAAAGAGGAAACATCTTGCAACGGGGACATTTGTTCCTGTGACAACTGTCTACGAGGGGATTTTCCTCACATTGCAAAAGATATCTTCTGACTTCTGTTGGATCTAATGGACTGGAAGTGAAGAGAAAACTGGCAGATGGGCAAAAAAAAAAAAAAATACCAGTGGTTTTAACCCCCCTCAACTCCAAGTGTCTTTGTTTGCCCTTTTAGCCAATCAGAAACCAGAATTTCTGTTGCAGATCGCAAAAAAGGAGTGGGGAGCTGCATTTCTATAGGCCTAAAGAAACAGTCCTTCCAGACACCTATTGAGCAGATTTGCTTAAAAACAAAAAACAAGCAAATTTCACACAAAAAGAATGCTAAAAACAGAACAGGAGAAGGGGTAGTGACACGTTTCCTACTCTTGACGAACGGCGTTAATACCAGAATCTGCATAAATGGATCCCTTCCGCCAGTGGCTCACTGGGAGTTAAGTTTTGTCCACGTTTAATTGAATGATTTCTTGAGGGAAAAGTCCGGTGTGGATTTAAGGGTGTCCAAGAACTATTACCAACTGGCACCTAGCGAGAGCTTGGTATGCCAACTTAAATACTACTCCTTAATGTTACTGGAAGGCGTTCTCTTCCAGATGTGCCGAGCAGTTGCAGTAACTGGGCTATATTTACACGTAGAAGTATTTGGACTACCCTTGTGCAGTTATGCAGCCATGGATAACAGGTTCTGTAATGAGAAGCATGTGCTACAAAAGAGAGATAAGCAAGACCGCGCTGTGCTTGTTGTACAGTCAGGGCCCAGATTATGTCATGTCAGGCTCCACTTCTGCTATCTCTCTGAGTATTTACATCACAAACTGAGCAGGCCAACACTGTGAATGACAGAACCTTTTATATGAAGAGGACAGGGCAGACTGGCAGTGTTCGGAAGCTATCCAGCCACAATATTGAGCCTGTTCTTCAACTACAAAGCCCATTGGGTTATGATGGTCAACAACAGCCAAGTCTTGCTGATCCTCCTCCCTAACTGAAAGTCAAGAGCAAATGGACATCTACATTGTGAACTTTATATAGACCTTTATTTATCACTAGAGGGATCACTAACAGAAGGAGGTCCTGATTCCTCTATATAGCTCTTGAGTTATCCCTTGAGGGATCACCAGCTGGAGGAAGAAGGTCCTGATTCCTCTATATAGATCTTCATTCATTATTAGATGGATCACCAGCAGGTGGAAGGAGGTCCTGATTCCTCTATATAGATCTTTAGTTATCACTAGAGGGACCACCATCAGGAAGGAGGAGGTCCTGATTCCTCTATATAGATATTTATACCACTAGAGGGGTCACCAGCAGCAAGACAGAGGTCCTTATTACTCTATATAGATCTTTATATAACTAGAGGGATCAGCAGCAGGAGGAAGAAGGTCCTCATTCCTCTATATAGATCTTTATATCACTAGAGGGATTACCAGCAGGAGGAACGAGGCCCTGATTCCTCTCTATAGATCTTTATATCACTGGAAGGGTCATCAGCAGGAGGAAGGAGGTCCTGATTCCTCTATATAGATCTTTATATCACTAGAGGGGTCACCAGCAGGAGGAAGGAGGTCCTGATTCTTCTATATAGATCTTTATATCATTGGAAGGGTCATCAGCAGGAGGAAGGAGGTCCTGATTCTTCTATATAGATCTTAATATCACTAGAGGGGTCACCAGCAGGGAAAGGAGGGACATGACTGAAACCTTTAAATTCTTAATTTAGTGCTATGCGTCAAGATATAATACCATGACAACATATGTAGGTACAAATAGACCATCAATAAGAGTCTACAAAAATCAATGAAACACCATGGTACAAAAGTATTTGCAGCACTATTAAGTAACCACTAGTACCATGGAGGGTTGCACCCCAAGCAGGACTACTAGTTAGATGTAAGGTGGTGTTGAGTAGTCTTTAAATGCTATGTGCTAACACCTTACGATGGAAGGAGTTGGGGTTGTATGTAAGATATAAGGCCTGTAAACAAAACCTTTAAATACGAAATACTTAGTGTGGATAAGGTACGGTAGGGCAGTATCTTCGATATGAAGCTAAAAGCAAGAACTCTTGAACATAACCTCAAAACTAAAAGCAGAAAGTTATTAACTAACCTTAAAAAGTATTATTTTACCAAACGAGTACTTGACACTTGGAGAAAAGACTTTCGAGCAGGCATCCCTGATGATGTCATTTATGATGAAACACATTGGGCGGAGCTGGAAGCTCTGACGTCAGTGCGCATGCGTTTGTACGATTGAGGACTCTGGGAGTGGTAGTATACATGTCTTTCTATGCATAGCATTCATGTGTTTTTTTAACCAGTTGTTAAGCTACATATATACTGCATTTACACTATGGAAAGTGGTCTTGTTTTGTCTTTTATGCTTATATGCCTGGCTTTGACGGTACAGAAGGTTAAAGCAGACCTGTGATTTACTTCATTCCATGGTGCATTATATTGAAAGACATGTACAACTGTCAGAGACCTCAAGGGTATGAGTGCATGCGCAGTGACGTCACAGCTTCCACCTAACATTTTTAGTCATTAATGACATCATTAGGGACACCTGTACGAAAAGTTAAAGCAGACCTGTGATCACTTAATTCCATGGTGCTTCATATTGATGAAAACAACAAGTGTTTGATGACTTCTCATTTGATGGTCACAATTACTCTGGTAAGCCTCAGAGTGGTTGAGGGAGCACGAGTTGGCGTCTGCTTGCACTTGTTGTGGATTTAAGGAGGTCAAACATACCTGCTTCTTAAGAACTCACTGACGGAAGTCTACTATGCGATAATTTTCATCTACTTCACTGGTTTACCGTGGACTAACATATGATCATTTTTTGAATTTCACTTGTTTTAAGCGCGGCACTTCTTGGATTTTATTGGTATAGTGCAGGTGTCTCCAAACTTCCTAAACAAAGGGCCAGTTTACTCTCCTTTAGACTTTAGGGGGGCTGGACTGGGACGATCAGGAGTAGAAAATGTCTCGACATCAATGGAAGTAAACAACGCCCCATCTTTGGTGTCAGTGAAAGGAATTGTGCCCCATCGTTGATGCATTTGGGAGCAATTGTGCCCTATCGTTGGCGCCATTGGGAGGAATTGCGCCCCATCAATAGTGTAATCGGGCCCCATTGTTGGTATCATTGGAAGGAACTGTTCCACATCAATGGTATCACTGGGTTCAATTGTTGGTGTCATTGAGAGGAACTTTGCCCCTTTATTGGTGTCATTGGGAGGAATTGCGCCCCATCAATAGTGTAATTGGGTCCCATTGTTGGTATCATTGGAAGGAACTGTGCCACATCAATGGTATCACTGGGCTCAATTGTTGGTGTCATTGAGAGGAACTTTGCCCCTTTATTGGTGTCATTGGGAGGAATTGCGCCCAATCAATAGTGTAATTGGGCCCCTTTATTGGTATCATTGGAAGGAACTGTGCCACATCAATGGTATCACTGGGCCCAATTGTTGGTGTCATTGAGAGGAACTTTGCCCCTTTATTGGTGTCATTGGGAGGAATTGCGCCCAATCAATAGTGTAATTGGGCCCCTTTATTGGTATCATTGGAAGGAACTGTGCCACATCAATGGTATCACTGGGTCCAATTGTTGGTGTCATTGAGAGGAACTTTGCCCCTTTATTGGTGTCATTGGGAGGAATTGCGCCCAATCAATAGTGTAATTGGGCCCCATTGTGGGTATCATTCGAAGAAACTGTGCCACATCAATGGCATCACTGGGCTCAATTGTTGGTGTCATTGAGAGGAACTTTGCCTCTTTATTGATGTCATTGGGAGGAATTGTGCCCCATCGTTGGAGTCATTGGGAGGAGATATGCCCCTGCATTGGTGTCAGTGGATGAAATAGTGCCGCAAAAGCCAGATAGAAGAAAGCAAAAGGGCCGTATCCGGACCCAGGGTCACAGTTCGGAGACCACTGGTATAGTGTATCCTATACTTGGTGTGCCGCCAGCTCAATAAATTTTCTTCTGTCACTTTCAGCGCCATTTTATTTTATCGATATAGAAATAATTTTTTTTAAGATTTCCTATATGGCTTGTATGGTGCCTCAAAAACCCAACTTTTCCCTGCTCTATGAGTTCCGCTAACACAATCAAACGATCCCTTGTTTTTGGAAGGCACAAATTAGGAGAACTTCATCCAGTGGAGGACAGGCAAGTGTCCTTTTAACCGTAAAAAAAGTGCCAAAGTTGTCGCCAGCTAACCATGCTAAACCCCGTCATGGTGACAAGGTGGTAAGATGATTACGGGATCTCTCTAAAACAGATGGAAGTTTTACTTTGACTCACTACAAGGTCTGCTGGTGCGCCTGATGCGCCTCGGTGAAGTTACTGCTTTTGACCGTTAACCAAGGAAGTTACACAACCCAAAGGTTTGGCAGAAGAAGAAGGGAAGAAAGAAGGAGGTGGTGGGGGGTTTCTCATTCATTCTACTCTCTGTCCTACACCTCCTAATCCTTTAAACTGACATGCCCTGGGCTGCCTTCTTCCAAGCACAATAATATACCTGGCTGTATTTCCTTGATATGAGCATCAAATGATAATGGGAGTGGGCGTTACAGGTACAATATGCAATAGCATTGTTCTCATTTATCCCAAACCACACCTTAGATGTTGCGTTACGGAAATGAAGGTAATTGGCTTCAGCAGACAACGCAAAAAACAAAAGTCCCCAAACCAGGCTTGATGTCCAGTCAATGGCTCAACTTGAAAACCCAAGATCTACCGATGTGCAAGAAAGATCTATGATGTGCAAGAAAAGGTTAGACTCCTGGTGCCCAACCTGCAGCCCTTTGACACTTTTTGTGTAGACTTTGGGAACCCTACATACCTTAAAATGGAACTTTAGTCAGAAAATGAAAGTATCACCAAACCCAACATCATAAAAGACTCAATAAATGGTGTTTTCCATGCTGTTCATACTCCGTCACTATGCGTTTCATTTTCTGTATCCTGCAAAAACCCTGGATGATCCCGCTGCTCTCTATCTCCCCCTTCTGTCCATGTTCCCACTGCAGCTAGGAATTTTGTAGAGCCGTGTTGGCAGCTCTGCACATGCTCAGTTTTTTAGTGAGTTTCTACGCTAAGCATTTCCTCCCTATCACATCTGAGCAGCCCATGTGACTATAGAGTGACACATGTGGGCGTATACACAATGACAGGCCACTCCCTCCCTCCATGCCCACTAAACAGGTAAACACAATGGGGGTGGATAATATATGTAGATTATTGGTGGCTTCACCTCCCGGTAATTCTAAGACACAGGCTGCAGTAGCGTGACACAACCTGTGACTATTATAAAGAAAGAATTGTTGTTGGGACTTTATATGAGGCCATGACACCTACAGTACACAGGTCTCCTTCCCTAATTATTTGAAAAGGAAGTGGAGATGGGAAAAAAGGGGGGTAAATGGGACTTTGTATGAACACTAGGGTAGAACGAATGAATCAATAAAGGTAAATATAGTATTTATTAATAACCCAATTGAGCATAGGGTAATAGATAACATTCATATTAAATCAATAGGTAAGTCAATAGGTATAATACAGAGCAAGGTATAACAGGATTGGTCAATCACATAATAATAAATAAATCTGATTGCATAATATACATAGTTAGTTGCACATGATAAATGATGGAAGCAGCAATATACCCAATATATGTAAAAACATGATTGGTATCAATCAATTGATGATTCAAACAAATAAAACCCATAGTAAAACATGATTACTGTGACATAGCCTCAAATAAGATAGCTCGACGCGTTTCGTGGATTGTCTCCACTCATCAGGAGCAGCTATGCTATACTAGATTGTAAATTCATAATCAATGGTAATTAATTAGAACAGGAAAGAGAGGGAGCAAAAACCTAACACTCTTACCTAAGAGTAAAATTTAAAAGAACGTAGATGATGGTAATGAGGATTGGAGGCACTGGGGGATGAGGAACAAACCCCCCCCCCGGGAGCTGAGGTGGCAACAATTCGGCGACGGGGCGCCCGAAAAACATAGATAAAAACCACCTCCCCTTCCGTAACAACCTGTGACTGGCAGAAATCCGCCCGCATCATGTTACGGCCAAAAAAATAATAAAGATTTGATGTCAAATATATATTTGTATGACAATGTAAAACACTTTATTGATATTATTTTTTTACTTATACTCTGTACTCCAAAGGCTGTTTTCTTATTTGGAACATGCGACCAGCAACAGAGGACTAGAAGCTCCTCCTGCTTATGTTTCCCTGCAGACAGGCTGGGAGAGAGCCGGGTCATGGGACAGCTGGATATCCAATAGGAAAAAGGTGCTTCGATTTTTTTTTTTATTAAAATATTTACAGTGCCGCCATCTACATACAGAAATAGAAGGGGCAATGTATATTACACAGTATGTGTTTAATATCTCTAAGGCCTGCTAGATCACTTTTGGCCCCTTTTGCAGGTATATATGCCAACCAATAAAAATAATTGCCTATGTACTATTTAAGATCCAGTAACACACTCAGTTTCACCTTGCTCTGCACATTCTCAGTCGCTCTCTATTTTTCGGCATTGTGCAAAAAAACGTAGAGGTCGACAGCTTAAAGATTTACTGCTGCTTAGGGGCTATGGGCTTCAGCAAAATGGCAGCCTCCAGAAAGAACAACAGGAACAAGCACACACTAATTTTGATAGTATAATTATTAATGCGGATGTATGTATGTTCCATAATTTTTTTATCAAGTTGCTATGAGTAGAATTCTGCTTTATTCGGTGTCTCCTATTGCTCTGTAATAGCAGTGATCTCTAACAGTCTCATGTAATGTGTCGCCAATCTATGACAACCTCCAGGGGCATGTCCTCTGTTTCCAACAACTATTAAGGAATGTTTTTAATCTGCAACAGGTCCTATAGCAGGTTAGCCGCCTCTAACCATCTCCTGTCTCAAGTCTGCAGTCTCCGACAGCTTTCTGTAACATTACATTATGGAAAATTATGTGCGGCTTTTTGGGGATGACAGGGGCTGCACTTGAGTTCCCCTATATCAAGAAAAGCTGACCACCAACCCACCCAGACTGAATGAGACTTGTGGCCCTATCCTCAAACTTGCCACTGCAATTAGAGAGCCTGGGGCAAAATACAAGGTCCTTCTCCTGTCCTCCAATAACATCTTTCTGTGCGTTCTGGACATCAACTAGTTTAGCCGATCTCAGCCTTTTCACTTTAGAGCAGAGGTCTCCAAATTTTCTAAACAAAGGGGCCAGTTTACTACCCTTCAGATTTTAGGGGGGCTGGACTGTGGCCTTTGAGAGTAGAAAAGGTCCTGACCTCAGTGGGAGGAATTGTGCCCCAACATTGCTGTCATTTGGCCCAATTGTTGGTGTCATTGGAAAGAATTGTGCCCTATTGTTGGTGTCATTTGGAGGAATTGTGTCAAATTGCTGGTCTCATTGGGAGGAATTGTGTCCAATCGTTGCTGTCATTGGGAGGAATTGTGTCCAATCATTGGTGTCATTGGGAGGAATTGTGTCCAATTGCTGGCGTCATTGGGAGGAATTGTGCCTCATCGTTGGTGTCATTGGCAGGAATTGTGTACAATTGTTGGTGTCATTGGGAGGAATTATGCCCCATTGTTGGGGTCACTGGAAAGAATTGTGCCTTATCGTTGGTGTCATTGGGAGGAATTGTGTCCAATCGTTGGTGTCATTGGGCCCAATCATTGGTGTCATTGGGAGGAATTGTGTCCAATCATTGGTGTCATTGGGAGGAATTGTGTCAAATCGTTGGTGTCATTGGGAGGAATTGTGTCCAATCGTTGGTGTCCTTGGGAAGAACTGTGCCTCATCGTTGGTGTCATTGGGAGGAATTGTGTCCAATCATTGATGTCATTGGGCCCAATCGTTGGTGTCATTGGGCGGAATTGTGTCCAATCGTTGGGGTCTTTGGGAGGAATTCTGTCCAATCGTTCGTGTCATTGGGAGCAATTGTGTCCAATCATTGCTGTCATTGGGAGGAATTCTGTCCAATCGTTGGTGTCCTTGGGAAGAATTGTGCCTCATCATTGGTGTCAAAGGGCCCAATCGTCATGCTTACCTGCTCTGGTAAGGGTTTTGCACAGAGCGACCCAGCTCCTCCTCTTCTCGGGTTCCTCGCCGATGCTCCTGGCTCCTCCCTCCTGGCGAGTGCCCCCACAGGAAGCAGCTTGCAATGGGGGCAACCAAGCTGAGCCGCTGCTCTGTATGTCCATTCAGACACGGAGCTGCGGCTCGGCTCCACCCCCTCTCTCTCTCACATTGACTCACTAACTTTCATTGACAGCAGCAGGAGCCAATGGCGCCCCCCTCCCCCGTTGCTGTCTCGGCCAATGAGGAGGGAGAGTCCTGGACAGCAGAGACTCTTGTGAAACATCGCTGGATGGAGATGGGGCTCAGTTAAGTATTAGATTGCACCTTCTGCCTTTACAAATACTTTAACATGTAGAGAAGTCACCTGATCCCTTCTATATCTAAGGTCTTCATTGCTTTGAATAATTTTCCTTTTAGAGTGAAGACATGAGATTGTATGTAATATTATGAAGGAACTGCATTTATGAATCTGTGTGTCTTTTTTTTCTGATATGGAACTGTTATTGTCAATCCCTTCGAAATTAGTTGTCACCCGAGAGAAGGGGGTGTTCCCTGGTGGGGGGGGGGGGTTATTGTTGTATTATGTTTAGTGTTCTTTATTGTATTGAGCCCTGCGTGGTGAACAATTTTATTGTTCTTTTTTATTTTATGCATAATCAATAAAAATAAATTTACACAAAAAAAAAAACACGTAGAGAAGTCGTTTTCCACTACTCAACACCCTACTAAACTATCTCTCAACCCACTGCTGATGCCAAGTGACAAAAAGCAGGACACCATGGGAGCTACAGTGCCTTGAAAAAGTATTCATACCCCTTGACATTTTCCACATTTTTTCATGTTACAACTGAAAACGTAAATATATTTTATTGGGATTTTATGTGATTGACCAACACAAAGTGACACATAACTGTGAAGTGGAAGGAAAATGATAAATGATACAAATAAATATGTGAAAAGTGTGGGGGGGGCATTTGTATGGCCAATACTTTGTAGAACCTCCTTTCTCTACAAGTCTTTTTGGGGGTGTCTCTACCAGCTTTGCACATCTAGAGAGGGACATTTCTGCCCATTCTTCTTCTTTGTAAAATATCTCAAGCTCTGTCAGATTGGATGGAGAGCGTCTGTGAACAGCAATTTTCAGGTCTTGAGAAAAAAGAAGTTTTCCTGGAGCAAGGTCAATTGCTGAATAAGCATGGTAATAACAGTCCCATAGTCCATAGATGATAGCAAGCAAAGTAATTAATTCATGTGTAATCTATACATCAGTCCATCAGTTATAGCCAGCTCTGTGTTAAAGACAAGAAGAGAGAGAAAAGGAAGCACCACCTAAGGTGTAGAGATTAAAAAGTCATTTGTTTGCACAAGGATTAAAAAGTTGTGGCCACAGGACGCCCAGAGGACCTACACCTGATCTCTACAACCCCCGAGGATGGCACAAACGCGAAGGACGGACCGGGGTAGACACCCTTCTCCCCGCTGCTTTTCTGAGTCTGACACCAACTGACATTCTGTAAGTGTTTTTAATCCCTGTGCAAATCAATGACTTCTTAATCTCTACACTTAGGTGCCGCTTCCTGTTCTCTCTCTTCTTAATTTTCAAGTATGAATATGCTTTGATGTAAACCATTCCATTGTAGCTCTGGCTGGATGTTTCGGGTCGTTGTCCTGCTGGAAGGTGATCCTCCGCCCCAGTCTCAAGTCTTTTGCAGACTCTAACAGGTTTTCTTCTAAGATTGTCCTGTATTTGTCTCCATCCATCTTCCCATCAACTCTGACCAGCTTCCCTGTCCCTGCTGAAGATAAGCATCCCCACCACATGATGCTGCCACCGCCATGTTTCACAGTGGGGATGGTGTGTTCAGGGTGATGTGCAGTGTTAGTTTTCCTTCACACATAGCGTTTCGCTTTTAGGCCAAAAAGTTGAATTTTGTTCTCATCTGACCAGATCACCTTCTTCCACATGTTTGCTGTGTCCTCCACATGGCTTCTCACAAACTACAAACAGGACTTCTTATGACTTTCTTTCACCAATGTCTTTCTTCTTGTCACTCTTCCATAAAGGGCAGATTTGTGGAGAACACGACTAATAGTTGTCCTGTGGACAGATTCTCCCACCTGAGCTGTGGATCTCTGCAGCTCCTCCAGAGTTACCATGGACCTCTTGGCTCTTCTCTGATGAACGCTCTCCTTGCCCGGCCGGTCAGTTTAGGTGGACGGCCATGTCTTGGTAGGTTTGCAGTTGTGCCATACTCTTTCCATTTTCCGATGATGGATTGAACAGAGCTCCGTGAGATGTTCGAAGCTTGGGAGATTTTTTTATAACCTAACCCTGCTTTATACTTCTCCACAACTTTATCCCTGACCTGTCTGGTGTGTTCCTTGGCCTTCATGATGCCGTTTTTTCACTAAGGATTACTAACAAACCTCTGAGGGCTTCACAGAACAGCTGTATTTATACTGAGATTAAATGACACACAGGTGGGCTCTATTTACTAATTAGGTGACTTCTGAAGGCAATTGGTTCCACTAGATTTTAGTGAGCGGTATCAGAGTAAAGGGGGCGCCATACAAATGCCCCCCCACATTTTTCACATACTTGTATAATTTATCATTTTCCTTCCACTTCACAATTATGTGACACTTTGTGTTGGTCTATCACATAAAATCCCAATAAAATACATTTACGTTTTTGGTTGTAACATGACAAAATGTGGGAAATTTCAAGGGGTATGAATACTTTTTGAAGGCACTGTACAATGTAAAAAAACTATTTTTAGTGACACCAAGGGCACAAAAAATACTCTTAAAAAAAAAAAGAAGCACAAAATGGTGCACTTTTGGCAACAACCCATCTCCCACAATTCTCTGCCAAGCTTTCTTATTCCCCTTCCCCTCCCCCCCCTCAACCCTCTCTGCCAAGAAGAAGGTCAAAGCTTGTTTCTCCAATCAGATGACATACACCATATAGGAATCTCCAAGCGGGCGTCAAGAAACACTGACACATTTAACAAAAATATTTGTAGACCAGTAATACAGGTGCACAACGAAGGCAATTAAAAAAAGGAGGAAAAAAAAAAAAAAAAAGAAAGAAGTCTGGACTTACAATAACACCATCTGTTCAGCTGGTGAGTTGTAAAAAGGAAGGTATTCCCAGAATCCTTTGCTAAACTAAATACAGCACATGTGCCTATATATATATATATATGTACGTTTATATATATACACATTTTAATGGTAAACCTATTCAGGTTGATACATCCTACAGAGGACACATCCGGGAGGCCAATACATTATTTCCTTCAAATTATATGCATGTAACATACAGTATATACTAATAATATATTATATATACTGAATATAGCCTGAGTATATATGACCCAAGTCACTGCTCAAAATCAAGACGGAGCTCCATCTAAAAACAGCAGGCAGAAGAATCTTCCTGCCGTATACCCAAATTTCCAGATTTTTTTTTGGGTGACCTCGGATCAGTTTCTTATACGGGAGAGTTCGATTAACCGTTCGATCAACCACCTGCCCGCCTGCTAACAGTCAATTTTTTGCACAGCCAGGCACTGCAACACACCCATATGTCACAATGTTCTCATGAATATGAAGGGTCTCAGTGATGTCACTGGTCTCTACTGATTGGATAGGCTGTGTTCTCACGAATATGAAGGGTCTCGGTGATGTCACTGGTCTCTACTGATTGGATAGGCTGTGTTCTCACGAATATAAAGGGTCTCGGTGATGTCACTGGTTTCTAGTGAATGGATAAGCTGTGTTCTCATGAAATTTGAAGGGTCTCGGTGATGTCTGGTCTCTAGTAAATGGATAGGCTGGGTTCTCATGAATATGAAGGGTCTCGGTGATGTCACTGGTCTCTAGTGATTGGATAGGCTGTGTTCTCATGAATATGAAGGGTCTCGGTGATGTCACTGGTCTCTGGTGATGGATAGACTGTGTTCTCATGAATATGAAGGGTCTCGGTGATGTCACTGGTCTCTAGTGATTGGATAGGCTGTGTGCTCACGAATATGAAGGGTCTCAGTGATGTCACTGGTCTCTACTGATTGGATAGGCTGTGTTCTCATGAATATGAAGGGTCTCGGTGATGTCACTGGTCTCTAGTAAATTGATAGGCTGAGTTCTGATGAATATGAAGGGTCTCGGTGACGTCACTGGTCTCTAGTGATTGGATAGGCTGGGTTCTCATGAATATGAAGGGTCTTGGTGATGTCACTGGTCTCTAGTGATTGGATAGGCTGCGTTCTCATGAATATGAAGGGTCTCGGTGATGTCACTGGTCTCTGGTGATGGATAGACTGTGTTCTCATGAATATGAAGAGTCTCGGTGACGTCACTGGTCTCTAGTGATTGGATAGGCTGTGTTCTCATGAATATGAAGGGTCTCGGTGATGTCACTGGTTTCTAGTGAATGGATAAGCTGTGTTCTCATGAAATTTGAAGGGTCTCGGTGATGTCTGGTCTCTAGTAAATGGATAGGCTGGGTTCTCATGAATATGAAGGGTCTCGGTGATGTCACTGGTCTCTAGTGATTGGATAGGCTGTGTTCTCATGAATATGAAGGGTCTCGGTGATGTCACTGGTCTCTGGTGATGGATAGACTGTGTTCTCATGAATATGAAGGGTCTCGGTGATGTCACTGGTCTCTAGTGATTGGATAGGCTGTGTGCTCACGAATATGAAGGGTCTCAGTGATGTCACTGGTCTCTACTGATTGGATAGGCTGTGTTCTCATGAATATGAAGGGTCTCAGTGATGTCACTGGTCTCTAGTAAATTGATAGGCTGAGTTCTCATGAATATGAAGGGTCTCGGTGACGTCACTGGTCTCTAGTGATTGGATAGGCTGGGTTCTCATGAATATGAAGGGTCTTGGTGATGTCACTGGTCTCTAGTGATTGGATAGGCTGGGTTCTCATGAATATGAAGGGTCTCGGTGATGTCACTGGTCTCTGGTGATGGATAGACTGTGTTCTCATGAATATGAAGAGTCTCGGTGAAGTCACTGGTCTCTAGTGATTGGATAGGCTGGGTTCTCATGAATATGAAGGGTCTCGGTGATGTCACTGGTCTCTGGTGATGGATAGACTGTGTTCTCATGAATATGAAGAGTCTCGGTGACGTCACTGGTCTCTAGTGATTGGATAGGCTGTGTTCTCATGAATATGAAGAGTCTCAGGGAGGTCACTTGTCTCTAGTGATGGATAGGCTGGGTTCTCATGAATATGAAGGGTCTCAGTGATGTCACTGGTCTCTGGTGAATGGATAGGCTGCGTTCTCATAAATATGAAGGGTCTTGGTGATGTCACTGGCCTCTAGCAAATGGATAGGCTGCGTTCTCATGAATATGAAGGGTTTTGATGATGTCATTGGTCTATAGTGAATGGATCGTCTACGTTTTCATTAATATTTAGGGCTTCAGTGATGTTACTGGTCTCTAGTGATGGATAGACTCTGTTCTCATGAATATGAAGGGTCTTGGTGATGTCACTGGTCTCTAGTGATAGGATAGGCTGCATTCTCATGAATATTAAGTGTCTCGGTGATGTCACTGGTCTCTAGTGATTGGATAGGCTGTGTTCTCATGAATATGAAGGGTCTCGGTGATGTCACTGGTCTCTAGTGATTGAATAGGCTGCGTTCTCATGAATATGAAGGGTCTCGATGATGTCACTGGTCTCTAGTGATTGGATAGGCTGCGTTCTCATGAATATGAAGGGTCTTGGTGATGTCACTGGTCTCTAGTGATTGGATAGGCTGCGTTCTCATGAATATGAAGGGTCTCGATGATGTCACTGGTCTCTAGTGATTGGATAGGCTGTGTTCTCACAAATATGAAGGGTCTCGGTGATGTCACTGGTCTCTAGTGATTGGATAGGCTGCGTTCTCATGAATATGAAGGGTCTCGGTGATGTCACTGGTCTCTAGTGATTGGATAGGCTGCGTTCTCATGAATATGAAGGGTCTCGGTGATGTCACTGGTCTCTAGTGAATGGATAGGCTGTGTTCTCATAAATATGAAGAGTATTGGTAGGGCAGGCTGGGTTTATTATGCATATGAAGTTTCCAGTGATATCACTGTTTTTCCTGAACAGATAGGTTGTATTCTCACAAATTTTGGTGATAAGCCCATGTGCTCAGGGATAGCTGCCATTATGATATCACTTGTTCCTAGTAAGCCACTATTTTCATGAGAACACAACCCCTGAAGATTTTTAAATCTAATTAAAAACCACAAAACAGTGCAGGAAGCAGAAAGGCACAGCCCTTATTACATACTGTAAAAGAAGTCTATTTGTTTATTCAGGTTACCTATTATATAACTATGACATCACAGGGAAGACTCATGTGGCCCATCGTACACTGCGCAGCCAGGGCGAGCTCCGTCCAGCTTCTGCAACCCGTCCCATCAGGAGCGAGATAATGAAAACAAGTCGTTAAAGTACATCAGTTAAAAAACAAGTCATAAAAAGAAAGCCTCGCTGGGTCGTGGGGCGGCACGGTTCCTGGGAAAGGAGGGAAAGCTCCTAAAAGCCGAGCGGGAACGTGGCACGTGCCAAGAGATTAGTGTTACAGATCGCATGAAAAGGAGTCGCCGGGGTAAGGCTTTTTATGGGATATTTTTATGGCTCCATTTCCAGTAGAAAGCCAGAGCCAGACAAGAGGCAGATAAGAGACTAAATCTCTTATTTTTTTTTCTTTTCTCCCTCAACTGTATTTAACGAGAGAAAGCAGCCTTTGGCTTTTAATGGGAGATCAAGACTCTTACATTATTATCCGACGTTTACAAGGAAAAAGATTAATCTCTTTAAAGTGACGGACCTGCGGGTCAGGTTTATAGCGGTATTAAAATGCACTGAGGAATAAAACGCTGGGAGTATATAACAAAAAAGGAGGCCATTTTTATGGTCTGTTACCGGCCCTATCTGATGTCATGTGTGAGTGTTTTATAAATCGCCTTTGGGTGGAAGGATCATTTAATAGGTGGGAGACAATCGGTCGTATGTCTATTTAGAAGATGAACTCTGGGCAAGAAACTTTAATTCAAATATAATCCTAACTAGCCGCAAATGATATAAAGCCACTTTATGACCACCAAATGCCTTTGCAAACCAACCTTCATTGCCTGTACAGGAAGTAGAGCTGTGGGTGGGACCTATCAGCTCCACCCACTACAGGCGGCCTGCAAAATAACGAAAATAAGAATCCATCCAAAAAGAAAACGAGGGTCTAACCCAAATAGACACAGTAACGTCAAAAAAGTATTGGGATGCCTGCCTTTACACGGACATGAACTTTAATGACATCCCAGTCTTAGTCCGGAGGGTTCAATATTGAGTTGGCTCCGCCCTTTGCAGCTATAACAGCTTCACCTCTTCTGGGAAGGCCGTCCACAAGGTTTAGGAGGGTGTCTATGGGAATGTTTGACCATTCTTCCAGAAGAGCATTTGTGAGGTCAGGCACTGATGTTGGATGAGAAGGTCTGGCTTGCAGTCTCCGCTCTAATTCATCCCAAAAGGTGTTCTATCGGGTTGAGGTCAGGACTCTTACAGGTCAGTCAAGTTCCTCCACCCCAAACTCGCTCATCCGTGTCTTTATAGACTAGGCTTTGTGCACTGGTCCAAATCATTTGGTGGAGGAGGGGGGATTATGGCGGGGGGGTTTTCAGGGGTTGGGCTTGGCCCCTTAGTTCCAGTGAAGAGAAGGCATCAGCATATCAAAACATTGTGGACAATTTCATGCTCCCAACTTTGTGGGAACAGTTTGGGGATGGCCCCTTCCTGTTCCAACATGACTGCCCACCAGTGCACAAAGCATAAGTCCATAAAGACATGGATGAGCGAGTTTGGGGTGGAGGAACTTGACTGGCCTGCCCTCAACCCTATAGAACACCTTTGGGATGAATTAGAGCGGAGACTGCGAGCCAGGCCTTCTCGTCCAATATTAGTGCCTGACCTCACAAATGCTCTTCTGGAAGAATGGTCAAACATTCCCATAGACACCCTCCTAAACCTTGTGGACAGCCTTCCCATTAGAGTTGAAGGTGTTATAGCTGCAAAGGGTGGGGCCAACTCAATAGTGAACCCTACGGACTAAGACTGGGATGCCATTAAAGTTCATGTGTGTGTAAAGACCGGCGTCCCAATACTTTTGACAATATAGTGTATATATAAACTTAGGTTTCACTGGCTCACCTAGTATCTTTTGGTGATGTCCTTGTAACTAAAGCAACCATATAGCAATCCAGACACTAAAAGAGGCCTCACAAAAATGAGGACCAAGCAGTGTAACCAAAGCACAATTTATTACTACAGAAATAAAAAAAACCCTAGATCTCCAACATCTCCACTGTTCACCAAAATAAACATGACAACGTTGTCATTTTAAAAAAAAACTCAGTCCGGACATCACAGCACACACAAACCAACTCACACACAGTATGGTAATAGAGTCAAAGGAGAATCGCTCCGTAGTCTTCAAAAGCTGTTATCTCCTAAATATTCCCATTCAATGGCAACTGGCACATATAATATTCTAGGCTAACCAGATGGACAGATGTGCACCTCATGGGAATCTGTAGGAAAAACCCAGACAACAGTGACCCAGAGGACTATAGGGGCCAGCTAGTCTATAAGCGCGGGGTTGGTCCTGAAGAAGCCTGCAGTGATCAGCAGGTGAAACCCGTAGATGACGTGACGTTATCTCCAGATGCCACAACCCACATAGCTAACTCCGTCTAGGCAGGTTTCGGCACAGCAGCTTAGCTGGGATGCCAGCATGCCTTACAAAAACTTCTGGGCCAAATAGGATACCAGGTTGAAAATGTGGATCAATTCCATTATTTGGAAAGAGAGCCAACCAATCCCTGCATAAGGCCTGCTGCAGAATACAGAAAGTAATCGAACTACAAAATTGCCAAATGTTACTTGTTTCTCATACTTGAGGCTTCATTTTACATCAACACATTGGAGTATAAAGCAGAAGGTCCAACCACAACTTATTACAGAAAGTCTTTTATGGTTCATTCTGGGTTCCTTTTGTAACCTGATTAGTTACTCTACTTTACATATCAGGATGACTCTGCTACCAAAAATCCTCTATTTATTCCGGGTTTAGTCGATAGCGGTCCCCTCCTACTTCCTCAGTGTTCTACAGTGTAAGATTACCCAATTGATTTGGGGATCCACTCAACCTCGGCTTTCGATGTTGATCCTTTTACACGCTAAACTGGCCAGAGGCTTAGGCAATCCGCACTTCTCCAAATACCACCAGTGAACTTGGAAAGGAACTTAGACAGGAGCGCCCAGTATCCAGCAAATGCAAGTTGGAAAGCGAGTTTTAAATATTTTTCTGATCGTAGTAACTAATATATTAATCCAATGCGTTTCGGGGAACAGAGGCTGTTCACCATAACACGTTGGCTTGATATATTTGTTGCTATTCTCAAAAGAACTCACTAACCAACTCTCATTTACTGGATACTGGGCATTCCTGTCTACCGACCTTTCCAAGTTCACATGCAGAAACAACCTAAAACAATTCCTAGGGGCAGCAGCCCTGGCCCCAAAAAGGTCCCACCACCACCTCCCTTCAATTTGGGCATAAATCATCGGAAGGAAACTCTTCCTATCTGCTTACATGATCACCCACCCACTTCCAGTGACCGATCTAGTCAGTACAGCGCCATCTCCAACCCCAAATAATACCAGGCAGCCCAATTGATGACCCTGCTCAAATACCACGCCCCTGAAGAAGTCCCCCTTTGGGTTGGGCTTGAGGCCTTGGATGTTGAACCATACTCTATAGATAACTTACTATGAATTTTGCCACATGAGTGAGGCTCGTCTTTCAACCCCCTCAACTGGCACTCCTTACATATTTGGGACAGAGTAAAAGGCGAGGCTAACTTTATTTCAAAGACAGAGCTATTCCGCTCCAGGTGGGAATGATTGCTCCCCTCAACCTTGTGGTGCGGGTCCAGTCTGCAGCCTGGATAAGAGCCAATAGTTCAAGAAAGGGTGACTGCACTCCTAGGTATGACGCAGTGATGATTACTTTATTGAAGATAAAAATTCATCAAGATACATAAGACATCATGAGACCTCTATGCAGGCATGGCAAGATTTCCACGTTTCACGAATCAAGGTTCGCTTAGTCATCATCTAATTTATGACTAAGCGAACCTTGATTTGTGAAACACGTAAATCTTGCCATGCCTGCATATAGGTCTCATGATGTCTTATGATGTATCTTGATGGATTTTTATCTTCAATAAAGTAATCATCACTGCTTCATAACTGGGAGTGCGGTCAACCTTTCTTGAACTATTGGCTCTTATCCAGGCTGCGGACTGGACCCGCACCACAGGGTTGAGGGGAGCAATCATTCCCACCTGGAGCGGCACAGCTCTGTCTTTAAAATAAGGTTATCCTTTTTACTCTGTCCCAAATATGTAAGGAGTGCCAGTCGAGGGGGTTGAGAGACAGGCCTCGCTCATGTGGCATAATTCATACTGGTAGTGTGGTCAACCTTTCTTGAACTATTTAACCTTATTTCACCTCATCGGCCCCTACTATATTTTTTTCCATAATTTGACCTTCTACCCAGCAATACCCTCACCAACCACATTCCACCATTGGACGCGATTGCAGCTGACCCAACTGCGCTGTCTTGCGACATCTAGAGGTTTCATGTCCTTTCCAACTCTACAAGCCCAATATAAGCTCCCTAACCCCAAGATTTATAGATACCTTCAAATAAAACACTTCTACATCACCAAATACACATTTGATATGGACTTAAGCATTATGTACACGTATAAACGACTATGTAAAGCCAACCCACATGTGAAGGGAGTCATATCTACACTCTACGTAATGTTGCTAGCTACCCCACAATTCCTCCCCCCTCAGCCTATGTGGCCAAGTGGACTACTTACCTGGACCTTACAACTGAAAACTGGTTAGGCATTTGGCAAACAACCCATAAGGTTTCTCAAAACATCAGGGCCCTGTAGATATCTTATAAGGTTTTATCACAATGGTAGTCGGTGGTGCACAGGATTTCGAGGTGTGTCCCGGGCTACCTGTCCGCCTGTTTCCAAGGGTGTGGGGAGACTAGCCAATACTTACATAAACAAGACAAGATCTGAAATCTGCCCAGCTAGAAAACCAATGATAACAAAAATAACTGGAACCAGGTACAATTAGGGGCATATTTATATATATATATATATATATATATATATATATATATATATATATATATATATATATATATATAAAGTGAAGCCGACATTCATCATCCATTGCTGGTAAGTCTTTAAAGTGCATTTTAAAAGACCATGATAGATTCACCACCAGTGAATGTATATGGCCCCCTCGTTGTCATTTGGCAAACAACCAAATATTGGATGTATATGTCAGATTTATTTGTTATATTACTTATTTGTTGCCAAAAAAACAGAAACCGATTCAAAATAATTTAGAAGACCGGAGCCCTTCCAAGTCACCTCCCTTTAGCCATTTCACAACTTCATGAGAATCTATCATCAGGTTGATGTCATCTTATTCAAGATGTGAGCCTCCATCCTACCAGGGAGCCAGGAATATGGCACTGCGTACTTCCACACCTCTGGCAATGAAACAGTAAAGAGAAGAGAGCAAATCCTGGCAACGATCACAATAACAACCCCACTTATGTTGGCTCTACCGAGTTACTGGCCGGGATGGGAAGGAAAAAAAAACAGCACACACGAGAGTCCCAGCCAACGGAAAGCACGCAGGACGCTTTTCTACTCATCGTCTGGTCTCCTCAACCCAAAACTGAGGAAATTTATAGGACTGACTCAGTCACCTCCCAATGACCCTCATAAGTCGTACTTTCCACCTCTGATGGACCCAAGAGTGATCAATCTTCTGGACATTGACAGGATACTGAAGCTTGCCTACTCCAATCAGGAGTTGGCCCTTAAAGTGCACCTGTGCCCAAACTATGGACTTCGAATAATTAATACCCTCCTAACAAGCAGCCGAAGAGCTTTAGAACAAGCCTCTGAGCTTTCTAGCTGCTTTTAATATGAAGGTAATAGCCCTCAAAGATCACAACAAAGACTGGTGGAAGCCAACCCTTTACAGTTGTGTTCAAAAGTTTGCATCCCTGGCAGAAATCGTGAAATTTTGGCATTAATATTGAAAATATGATGGATCATGCCAAAAAACCTCTTATTTAAGGATAGTGATCATATGAAGCCATTTATTATCACTTAGTTTTTTGGCTCCTTTTTAAATCATAATAACAGAAATCACCCAAAATGACCGTAATCCAACGTTTCCATCCCCTGGAATGTTTGGCCTTGGTACAGACACACAAAGGCGACACACACACACAGGTTAAAATAGCAATTAAAGGTTAAAAAGCCACAGACCTGGGAAATTAAAATGCAATTAGTGTCTGTGTATAAACAGTCAATGGGTTTGTTAGCTCTCACGTGAATGCACTGAGCAGGTTAGATACTGAGCCATGGGGAGCATAAAAGAATGGTCAAAAGACCTGCGTAATAAGGTATTGGAACCAGAGCTGCCTGTATTTCTCCCGAGGTTACCTGTGGGTTTTTGTTTGTATCCCGAACAATTCCTCTGACAGTTGTGGCTGCAATCTTTCAGGGTCTACCTGACCCTGGTTTGGTATCAAAATATCTCAGAATTTTCCACTTCTTAATAAGCAAATGAACAGTACTTACTGGCAAATTTAAGGCTTTGGATATCTTTTTATATCCTTTTCCATGTTTTTAAAGTTCCATTACCTAGTTACGCAGGTCTTTTGACAGTTCTTTTCTGCTCCCCATGGCTCAGTATCTAGTTTGCTCAGTGCATTCATATGAGAGCCAACAAACTCTTTGACCATACCTGGCCAATGCCCCTTCAAGCTGGAAATCACTGAAGTAGACCCCACTACTCCAGGGATCTCCACTTGCTTTAGGGACGCCTACTGAGAGGTTAGCCTGCTGCATTCTGAACACAGGGGATCGGCTTCTCGACATGGGTGCCATTCAGAGAAAGCATTACATGCTCTGATTAGACAAGGTGGAGAATCTTCAGACCAGCGGGGTTCCAGCTCCCAGCAATCTTCATGTTCTTCCATCCAGCTGCAGACTGCTTGAAGTCCGCCATTGCTAGCACCACTCTGCCGAAACCAGCCGCTTACCTGCCGATCTCTGCAGTTCTCTGGAACTGGCAGCGTTGCAGCTCCAAGCGGTCTTTACGTACTTCTATCCAGCTGCAGACTGCTTGAAGTCCAGCTCATCCTAGCACCACTCTGCCGACACTAGCAGCTTACCTGCAAATTTCTGCAGCTCTCCTGATAACCACACTTCCAAGGATGACATGCACACTGACCACCTACATACAGCGAGTGCAATATATTGTTTTACCCTCTTTTATCTGTCATTTTTTATACAGTCTGCATTTGGATGGCCGCACCCTCTTTTGCTTGTTTTTTAATAAATGGACACTTACCTGTCTAGGGATCCAGCGCTGTCCTCTGCTGGGACGGTTCTTCGCAGGTCTTCAGGCCCCCAGTGCTGCCATGTTGACTGTGTGAAGCCAGATGTGACTTCCTGCGGCTGCACAGCTGGCTTGGCACTGCGCTCTGATGTGTCCCAGGAGGTTGGGGGCAGGAAGGGAGAGGGACGATTCCAGCAGACGTGGGAGCGGGTGCTCGTAATAATGAGGTACCCGTTCCCCTACAAGAAAAAGTGTTTTTATTATTGGCAGAGGAGGGAGGGAGCAAGAGGAAGACCGGAACTTCAGTTTTTCAGTGAAGTTCCACTTCAAAGCTTAACTTCAATCTTTTTTTTTTTTTTTTTTTGGAAAGTGTGGGAAGAAGTTACATTTCTTTTAGGTTTATATTTTTGTTTGTGACCCAATTCAGGAGATCTTTCCACAATTCATATCGTTCTGGCATCTGTAGGTGAAATAAGGCAGGGGTGCGATTTTTACTGTGACAGAAACTGTTGTGGAAATTTCTATTAATGTATGTTGTCAGATGTCCCCCAGTGTCAGCTTTGCTGTAATACGCTCATGTGAGGGTATTCGCACATACAGACGTTGGTGGAAGACCAATGACTGCGGAAACCTTCCCATGAAACATGGCAGATCTGTTTGCTCTTTTAAGGATGTTCGTTCATACCTCACCAAGAGGCTGGCCTCTTCATAGCGACTGCATTAACGCTTCTAGTAAGCAGATCTGCGTACATGGGAACCATAGCATAATCATACAAAGTTATGGCCCACTGAGCCATGATAGAGTACGGCTCCCATAATTGGTAGCAGTGGGAATGTGCACATGATCGTGTTCAGAGCCATATAAGTAGTGTTCAAATTGTAGGACTCTTTGTGTCTCACAGGACGCTTGCCGCATGGCTCTGCACACGACCATCTGCACACATCACTACCGTATTTCTATTGAATATATATACATGTGTGTGATTGGTTCTTTTGAAGAAATACAAGTGTCCAATTGGCTGATTCTGAAGCCACCAACTTCCTTTGTTATTCATGTTTGCAGTATAAAAAAAAAGGGAGCTGCCTATCCTAGGGAAGATTTTGCTAAGCTCAACATGATACCCGCAACTGTGTCTGTGTTACTTGGAGATATACAAGCGCGCTTTCCCGGCATCATACAAGAGAGCTGTATTTGTGCTTTTAAGAAATTTTTTGCTTATAAGGAGGAGCTTAAAATTTCCAGGACAAAACGCACAGACAGCAAAAAAAAAAAAAAAAAAAGATTATCAGAAGTTCTGATTCCCCCTCCATCTACTACAATGCATGTATGTACCTGTTGGAGAAATTTACCATCAGGAAGTGAAGAGAAATCTCCTCTATAGTATCACAGGCAAAAATATAAACATGAAAGTGGTTCTCAATCTCTTGTCTGCTCTATATAAAAACAAAATACATTTTTGGCTGGAGTTGAACTTTAAAGCTGAAGTTTAATCTGCTTACATTTTGCTATCCTTGGTTCCTCCCTCCGCCCCTCATCAACAGCCTAATGAAATTTTTAAATCCCTGCATTAATGTAAAAAATGTCCCCATAGTTGTATCGCCCCCTCACCTCCCTATATACTTACCTGAGTCCAATCTCAATCCAGCGCTGTGCCTGAGCCTGACCAGCAGCGCTGGTTTATGTTCCGCTCCTCGCAGGACTCAGTGAGAGCAGCGAGAGCCACTGATTCCTGCTGCTGTCAATCAAATCCTGTGAGATACACAGCAGCGCGTGTCTATGGACACACAAAGCCCAGATCGGAGGTGATCCCGCAGGTGTGCCCCAATAGCCAGTGGTATGCTATGGGGCACACACAGAAGAGGAAGAGCTGAGAGTGCAGCATACCATTGCACAGAACAGGTAAGCATAACATGTTTAGTAATTTAATAAAGGATATTAGAAATACGCTCTATGGCCTAAACAGAATGCAAATAGGACAGAAAACGACAGCTCTCATAGTGTAGATCCACATTTACAAATCAGCTTTATTGTATAAATGCACTCACAGTAATATGCAGAGTATACAGCGCTTTCCATTGCATAGGTCTCTGGAATGTCAGCATCCTAAATGGCCACAGCTTAGTGCACAAGTGCTTCCCGGCTCCTCCCTATGTGTTTCGTCATAAGTGAAATCACCAGGGGCCTCATAAGTGACATACTAATTTAATTCCTCTTAAATTATCCTTTACAAGAGCTTTATTAAAATAAGAGTTTTCCCTCCAAAATCTTGGTTAGATGAAGGCAAAATTGTAGGGTGCATCCGCAAGATGCTCTCAATCTTGCACATGCGCAGTACAACACCGCCACAAGAGCTTGCAATAAAGCTACAAGATCCCCCTGAAGGCATTGATGGCGTTGCCCTCTCAAGAGGTATCAGTGCAGCTGAGCTGAGCCTACGTCATTTGTGCCTTCAGGGAATCCAGGAAGTGGACACAAGAAAGGTAAGCGAATAAAAAGACTTAAAAAAATGTATGATTTCACAAATTTTGTAAAAAAAAAAAAAGAGAAAAGGTCCTCTTTAAAAGATTTGATGGGGCAAATAAAAAAAGATGTTTGGAAATATCTACCTTTCCTGGTGAAAGCACTAGTGCTGTTCACATGACCAAAAGCCTAGGCGAATCGGTCACGTGAAGCCCATCAGAGATCAGACTGACGGATCCTCCGCTTCAGGAAACATTTTGAGACCAAATGGTTACTGGTCACGTGACCAGCACTGAAAGGAGCCCAACGAAGCATTTTCTCCAGAAAAGATAACACTTTGATCCCTTCTATTATTCTTTATCCATCCCAGCAGGTCTGTACATGTAGCTTTAAGCCAACATCTGAATTTTCCTAAAAACCATCACCGGTGTGCCCCAGATGTTGAACAACAGTTCCGAACTTTATAGCCTTGACAAAACTTCAACAAAATGAAGAAAAAAAAAAAAATCTAGAAATATTTTTAAAGAAGATATTTATGTTTCTAGTTTGGAGCAAATGATTAGAAATCCTCCTTGTGGAAAGATCTGTCAATCCCTGTATCATAACACTACACGAGCTTACAGGAAAAAACGGAGTGTAACTTCTTGCCCGAAAGATATTTGTCTTGTCAATGTAGTGTGGTTACCAATATATTTTTGTATCCATGGTCACTTTCTTTCCATTATTTGAGGACTGGAGGGGTGAAAATGACCTCCCACAACACTCCTCAGATTTTCCCCTCGGCTTAAAAGAGGAAGAAAAATAAGTGAGGAGAGGGAAATTGTCTCTTGGATATTAAACCTTGTTTGTAACACCCAACAATGGTATATAAACATAGAGGACACTCTGCCTACACTTTCCATCAAGAAGTTTCCAGAGCGGATGAAAGAAGTAGAAGTCAGTGCCACCTTCTGCAGCTCCTGTGCCTCCAAAATATACAGTAAAGGGTCAGGGAAGAAAAAGAAAAAGGGGGGGGGGGGCAGAAAGAAGATAAAAATCTTTTACGGGAACCTGTCCCCTAGTAATTAGCTGGTCCATCTGTGATGTCAATGCTCTATACTGAATGTCTAGGCTGTGATCTCATAAAGTGTCTTGGTGATGTCACTGCTCCATACTGGATGTATAGGAAGCATTCCCAAGAGTATAATAAAAAAGGTCTTGGTGATGTCACTGGTCTCTGGTGAAAGGATAGGCTGTGTTCTCATGAATATGAAGGGTCTCGGTGTTGTCACTGGTCTCTAGTGATGAGTAGGCTGTGATCTCATAAAGTGTCTCGGTGATGTCACTGCTCCATACTGGATGTATACTCTGCTTTCTCATAAATATGAAGGAACTCGGTGATGTCACTGGTCTCTAGTGATGAGTAGGCTGTGATCTCATAAAGTGTCTCGGTGATGTCACTTCTCCATACTGGATGTATAGTCTGCTTTCTCATGAATATGAAGGAACTCGGTGATGTCATTGGTCTCTAGTGATGGGATAGGCTGTGTTCTCATGACTATGAAGTGTCTTAGTGAGGTCACGGATCTCTAGTGAAGGAATAGGCTGTGCGCTCATGAATATGCAGGTTCTCTGTGATTTCACTGATCTCCAGTGAAGGTATGGACTGTGTCCTCATTCATATGAAGTGCCTTGGTGATGTCACTGGTCTTTAGTGAATGGACAGGCTGCATTCTCATGAATATGAAGGGTCTCAATGATGTTACTGGTCTCCAGTGAAGGGATAGACTGTGCTCCCATGAATGTGAAGCATCTTGGTGATGTCACTGGTCTCTAGTGATTGGATAGGCTGCATTCTCATGAATATGAAGGGTCTTGGTGATGTCACTGGTCTCTAGTGATGGATAGGCTGTGTTCTCATGAATATGAAGGGTCTCTGTGATGTCACTGGTCTCTAGTGATGGATAGGCTGCATTCTCATGAATATGAAGGGTCTTGGTGATGTCACTGGTCTCTAGTGATGGATAGGCTGTGTTGTCATGAATATGAAGGGTCTTGGTGATGTCACTGGTCTCTAGTGATGGATAGGCTGTGTTCTCATGAATATGAAGGGTCTCTGTGATGTCACTGGTCTCTAGTGATGGATAGGCTGCATTCTCATGAATATGAAGGGTCTTGGTGATGTCACTGGTCTCTAGTGATTGGATAGGCTGTGTTGTCATGAATATGAAGGGTCTTGGTGATGTCACTGGTCTCTAGTGATCGGATAGGCTGTGTTCTCATGAATATGAAGGGTCTCGGTGATGTCACTGGTCTCTAGTGATGGATAGGCTGTGTTCTCATGAATATGAAGGGTCTCTATGATGTCACTGGTGTCTAGTGAATGGATAGGCTGCGTTCTCATGAATATGAAGCATCTCAGTGATGTCACTGGTCTCTAGTGAACAGATAGGCTGCAATCAGAAATAGAAGTGGAATGCTGAAACTTCATTCATCTTCTGAGTGCATCTCGGTTCAGACATGACAGCTCTTCAGCTACACCCAAAAGGTTCCAGTTTCTTGCTGTTTTCCTGCCTGTAGGAAAACACTTCTCTTTCCTCTGGAGGTGACAGGGAGCTAAATTTACCAGGGGAAAAGATTTGCATCCCCCACAAAGGCCTGGCTCTATGTGCAGTCTCTTCTCTTAGTCACGGAGTCTTTGATGCGAGCTGGATGGAAAGGGCATGGGCTCTGGCAGAAAGATCCTTCTGGCAGGTTTCTGGGGTTTTCAGAATGTGGAAAACCCTCCCACGCCAGATGCCATGAAGGAGGATGTTGGCTTCCACTTCAAGCAACTTCCATGAGGAAGAAGTGACCACAGCTGAAGTAATGGTAGTTTAAAGATGAAAATGTTAGATGGACCATTATTAGGCACCTGAGGTTATCTGTAGACACATCTACAGGTACCTAAATCACAGGTGGCCACCAACTCATTTTGTAGATAAGGGACACTGTATTCTTGACTGAAAATATCAATAAATAAAAGAATTACTCCACGTACTGTTCTATCTGTTCTATCACATAATATAAAGGTGTATAATTTCTTGAAAAACTAAAATAGAGAGGGTTAGAAAAGTTCCTATTCTTTTGTGCCCACAACTTAAAACTAAAAGTGGGCTTCTATTGCCCATCTGTTGTTGGCGCTCCCTTCTCTCCCCTGCAGCCGCTGCTGACACAGGGGAGCCGATCATGTTTGCAGACAGCAGTAGCCTGAAAAATAAGTATACAAATGTTTCTTACACAGGTCAGGCAGCATAGGTGTTAAGAGGGGGGAGGGAACACTTTTAAAATTAGTTAGGTTTAGTTTGGAATTCAACTTAAAAAGGAGAAGTCTAGCCAAAGCTTGTTTGGCTGCACTTCTCCTATGGATCACAGAAGTGCAGTTCGTTTTGCACTCCTGTGGCCCGTTTTCAGACAGACAGTGGGCTGACGTCACAGAGCGGGTCCAGGCTCTGAAAGGATCCCAACTATATGGTCCAGATCCATCTAGATGTCTGGACCAGTAGCTGGCTCAGCTTCTCAGCAAGGCGATGAGAGCCTGAGTTGGCCGCTCCTTCACCCTCCACAGCCCAGAGCTCCAGTGAGTGTTGGAGGGGCAGAGCAGAGAGCTGGTGGCTGACAGTGACCAGCTCTCTGCAGGCTGACGACAGAGCTGAGCAAACAAGCGGCATTTAAGCACTCAGTCCTCGGTCTTAGAACAGACGGGAGGGACAGATGCAGCCTCGGACCAAACATCTCTTTAAAAAAGGATCTGTTCAGACCCAAGGAAAAACAGTACATGGTACATGTTTAGGTTAAAGTGTTTGTAAAGGCACATGGATTTTTACCTTCATGCATTCTATCTACGAAGTTAAAACCTTCTGTGGGCAGCAGGACCCCCCCCCCCATCCTCCCCGCCTTCTTACCTGAGCCCTCTCTCGATCCAGCGATGTCCAGGTGAGAGCCTTGCCTCTCCGGGGACTCGCACTCCTAATTGGCTTTTGGCGGTCAATCCCAGCCAGTGAGCCAATCAGGAGACAGAGGGTGCGGGCTGAGCCATGGCTCCGTTTGTGAATGGACACACAGAGCAGCCACTCAGTTCGGGTGCCCCCCATAGCAAGCTGCTTGCTGTGGGGGCACCCGGCAGGAAGGAGGGGCCAAGAGGGCTGGTCTGAGACCCGAGAAGAGGAGGATCTGGGCTGCTTTGTACAAAACCATTACACAAAGCTGGTAAGTAGAACATGTTTGTTATTTATTTTTTTTATTAAAAAAAGACTAAAGTGGATGTAAACCCTCACATATACCCAGTGAAGGATGAAACAAATCTCCCTACATAAGTTTTACATGTATATCTGCTGCCTTCAACTCTCTAGACAGTATAGAAAGTGCACATAGTGTTAGAATTTTCTCTTCCTCTTCCACCACTGGGTGTGGATTCTTGGCATACACTGTGTGACAGCTGATTGGAGGAAAGGCACAAACACCCCCTCCACAGGCAAAGGAAGAAAGAAATGTTCTGGGGTCCCTCAGCGGCGCTGGTGGCTCCTCCTCTTCTCCAACGACCCTTTGGGAGAAGCGCTCTCCTTCGGGACACACGTGCGAGCGCGCTCCCGAGTCCTACTGCTGCGTCTATTGACACGGACAGCAGGACTCGGCCCGCCCCCCCGCGTCATTGGATTTGATTGATAGCAGTGGGAGCCAATGACTGTGCTGCTATCAATCTATAAACTCAGGACACGAGACACCGGCTGGAGCTTGTGTGCTCGTTCCCGTTGCGGGAATTACGGGGCTCAGGAAAGTAAAGGGGGGGTTGCTGCATGACAGAAGGTTTTTCACCTTAATGCACAGAATGCAAACCTCAAGGGTTTACAACCCTTTTAAGTCTATGAACAATGTACACTCAATATGTACGGAAAATCTGACAAACACCAATGGAGTTAACAGAAGAGGGTCCGCCGGGTAAGCATCGGCCAGGTGTACATGGGAAGTGAGAGTTACAACGGGTTGGGCACAGGCCTATTTCCTCCTTGGCTCGCCAAGTGCAGGGTGAAGTATATGGCCGAGTGTAAAATGCCCATCTGTAAAGTCGATATCTGTGGCAGCCGAGCTGCAAGCCTCTGAAGACAATCTCCGTCTGTGGACAAAGTTGTGTCAGTCTTCTGCCAGTCATGAGATGATAAACTCGTATAACCTGTAGATTCATATCCTCTGCGATATATTCTATTAGTCTTGTGTTGCGCAGAGCCTTTAAATCAGAAACATCTTTCCGGATCTCGAGGGCGGCATATTTCACCCCGTGAATATTCTGCGAGCGAGCGTTTTTGAGTTGGGAGAGAAGAAGAGGTGAGCGCACATGGGATTCATTGGAAAAGTAATGAGCGAGATGCCTGGCAGTCATAAAACCGTCACCCATGTGCTCTGATCTCTGTGTTAAGGCTGAATAAAAACCTTCTGCGGCAGGGCAGCCGAGCCAGCTGACAGATTTTCACCTCTGAGATGACAAAATGGACATCTGCAAAGATTAGGGCTAGTGGGGATGTAATCCGCTACAGCCAATACCAAAATGTGTGTGGGTCATTTGTGGGCTGGTTAGCCAACTATGCACTTAGTGTTATACAAGCATAAAACCAGGTGAAAAACAATATAATAATAAAAAAAACAAAACATGAAAATGCATGAATTCGTAACAGTGTACTGGAATATCTGAACGGTTTTACAGGAAGATAAACTGGCTCAAGGATTACAATTTTATGTGATGCCACTGGTCTCTAGTGATTGGATAGGCTGTGTTCTCATGAATATGAAGGGTCTCGGTGATGTCACTGGTCTCTAGTGATTGGATAGGCTGTGTTCTCATGAATATGAAGGGTCTTGGTGATGTCACTGGTCTCTAGTAATTGGATAGGCTGTGTTCTCATGAATTTGAAGGGTCTCGGTGATGTCACTGGTCTCTAGTGATTGGATAGGCTGTGTTCTCATGAATATGAAGGGTCTCAGTGATGTCACTGGTCTCTAGTGATTGGATAGGCTGTGTTCTCATGAATATGAAGGGTCTCTGTGAGGTCACTGGTCTCTAGTGATTGGATAGGCTGTGTTCTCATGAATATGAAGGGTCTCAGTGATGTCACTGGTCTCTAGTGATTGGATAAGCTGTGTTCTCATGAATATGAAGGGTCTCGGTGATGTCACTGGTCTCTAGTGAATGGATAGGCTGTGTTCTCATGAATATGAAGGGTCTCGGTGATGTCACTGGTCTCTAGTGAATGATAGGCTTCGTTCTCATGAATATGAAGGGTCTTGGTGATGTCACTGGTCTCTAGTGATCGGATAGGCTGCGTTCTCATGAATATGAAGGGTCTCAGTGATTTCACTGGTCTCTAGTGATTGGATAGGCTTCGTTCTCATGAATATGAAGGGTCTTGGTGATGTCACTGGTCTCTAGTGATCGGATAGGCTGTGTTCTCATGAATATGAAGGGTCTCGGTGATGTCACTGGTCTCTAGTTAATGGATAGGCTACGGTCTCATGAATATGAAGTTTCTTGGTGATGTCACTGGTCTCTAGTGATTGGATAGGCTGTGTTCTCATGAATATGAAGGGTCTCGGTGATGTCACTGGTCTCTAGTGATTGGATAGGCTGTGTTCTCACGAATATGAAGGGTCTCGGTGATGTCACTGGTCTCTAGTGATGGATAGGCTGTGTTCTCATGAATATGAAGGGTCTTAGTGATGTCACTGGTCTCTAGTGATTGGATAGGCTGTGTTCTCATGAATATGAAGGATCTCGGTGATGTCACTGGTCTCTAGTGATGGATAAGCTGTGTTCTCATGAATATGAAGGGTCTCGGTGATGTCACTGGTCTCTAGTGATGGATAAGCTGTGTTCTCATGAATATGAAGGGTCTCGGTGATGTCACTGGTCTCTAGTGAATGGATAGGCTGTGTTCTCATGAATATGAAGAGTCTCGGTGATGTCACTGGTCTCTAGTGATCGGATAGGCTGCGTTCTCATGAATATGAAGGGTCTCGGTGATGTCACTGGTCTCTAGTGAATGGATAGGCTGTGTTCTCATGTTTATGAAGAGTCTTGGTGATGTCGCTGGTCTCTAGTGAATGGATAGGCTACGTTCTCATGAACATGAAGGGTCTCGGTGATGTCACTGATCTCTAGTGAGTGGATAGCCTGCTTTCTTATGAACATAACGCCACTAAGTGCCTCTGACTCAAAAGTAGCACATTTCTGGATTTGCAGGTCTACACCAGATAAGTTATTACCAAAACATGATAAAGACCAATGGCCTTTTATCTCATAAACCCAGTACAAAATCTTTGGTAGCTTAGTCTCGAACATACTTCTTTCTGGAGGAAAGAGGCCCTGTCAGGTATTTGAAAGAGATCCTCATCTTTAGCAGCTTAGGTCACCTGCCCCTCTTCCTCTGAGAGACCGATTCCCCCCTCCTGGTCACAAAAATGCTAAATCTGTAGGCGTTCGACGATTTCAAAACACGGTCAGCTCTTGCAAAATTCTACAAGGTTAATCACGTCAGCCTGCGAGCAGCATTTGTTTAGTTTTAGAAACATCTGGCAGGCAGTGGGTGCCTAGCAGAAGGGGACGGGGGGGGGGGGATGCAGGAAAGGTAAGAAAGCTTGTTTCACCGCCAATTAATTCCAGGAGGATAAACGTAGCAGATCGGCCCAGTAGAGGCTCTATGGTGGAGTATATGTGCTCAGGACTGCTTGCCCGATAATTCTTACCACCATGTGGAAGCGCTGAGGCCGGGGGCAGTGAGGTAATGCAGACCACTGACAGAGATCTGTAAATACCACAGAATAGTCTGATTGCCAAAATTAGGAGCGTGCCACCCACCCACCGACAGAACGGATACTCGAGCAGAACTGGGGCCATTCCAGAAGTTTGAGGCAATAGCAAAAGTTCAGGGCTTACCGGCATCCAAACTGCCCTTTTGAACTTTAATTGCTACAGTACATGGGTAATATACACAAATACCCAGATAGACAGATGTGAAATAGACAGCAAAAAAAAAAAAAAAGAAAAGGTGTTTTGCCAGCGACTATTTTAAAGTGAAACTAATTAGGAATTTCATGTTTGTTTTTACTTTAATCATTTTGTTTTCAAGTAATGAATGCAATTAGAAGTCTTCAAAGAAGCAGTGATATTGGCTTATTAAATATGCGGGTTCTGCTCCAACGAAAGCCTTTCAGTAAGACTATCTGAGCTTATCTCAGTAGTCATTAAAGTGGAGCTCTCAGTAACTTTACAACTGAGTGTATAGCAACATTATCGGTCTTCAGAAAAGTTCCACCAACTATGATTAAAAGGCTGTCCCTCTCCTTCCCCAGTGATCAGTTACATTGTAGCAAGCCACGAGGTGAGAGGCTGCAGCAGGGGCCTATCTGCTGAAATAACCCTCGGAAGTGTGGATTGGTGGTGTCCTCCTACAACACTCGGAAGTTCTTCCAGTCAACCTCCACTTCACTACAGAAAACGAAGCTCTATGGTGAACACACTTCCAGATAATGGGATTTCCCAACAGAGAGGTGCTTAGCAGTGCGGGCAGCAAGAGTGGTCAATTTGTAACATGGAACATAATTTGGCATTGGTGGAAGACTTGTCAAAGCAGTGGAAACTTCACTTAAGCATTTTTAAATGCAAAATCTTGGGGGTGCCGTGTAGATCAGGAAGAGGAAAAGATTTGGGGTGCTTATTTCAGACTAATGCAAAATGAGCAAACAGAGGGGCCTGGCAAGGGAGAGAGTCAATAGAATTTTATAACACCGGCAGGAAGAAATAAGTCCCAATTCCCCTATATAGATCTTTAGTTATAACTAGAGGTATCAACAGAAGGAGGAAGGAGGTCCTGATTCCTCTATATAGATCTTTTAATCACTAGAGGGGTCACCAGTGGGAGGAAGGAGGTCCTGATTCCTCTGTATAGATCTTTATATCACTAGAGGGATCACCAGCAGGAGGAAGGAGGTCCTGATTCCTCTGTATAGATCTTTATATCACTAGAGGGGTCAACATTAAGAGGAAGGAGGTCCCAATTACTCTATATACTGTAGATCTTTATATCACTAGAGGGGTCACCAGCAGGAGGAAGGAGGTCCTGATTCCTCTATGTAGATCTTTATATCACTAGAGGGGTCACCAGCAGAAGGAAGGAGGTCTTGATTCCTCTATATAGATCTTTATATCACTAGAGGGGTCACCAGCAGGAGGTCCTGATTCCTCTATATAGATCTTTATATCACTAGAGGGGTCACCAGTAGGAGGAAGGAGGTCCTAATTCCTCTATATAGATCTTTATATCACTAGAGGGATCACCAGCTGGAGGAAGGAGGTCCTGATTCCTCTATATAGATCTTTATATCACTAGAGGGATCACCAGCTGGAGGAAGGAGGTCCTGATTCCTCTATATAGATCTTTATATCACTGGAGGGGTCACCAGCAGGAGGTCCTGATTCCTCTATATAGATCATTATGTCACTAGAGGGATCACCAGCAGGAAGAAGGAGGTCCTGATTCCTCTATATAGATCTTTATATCACTAGAGGGATCACCAGTGGGAAGGAGGTCCTGATTCCTCTATATAGATCTTTATATCACTGGAGGGGTCACCAGCAGGGGGAAGGAGGTCCTGATTCCTCTATATAGATCTTTATGTCACTAGAGGGTCACCAGCAGGAGGAAGGAGGTCTTGATTCCTCTATATAGATCTTTATATCACTAGAGGGGTCACCAGCAGGAGGTCCTGATTCCTCTATATAGATCTTTATATCACTAGAGGGGTCACCAGTAGGAGGAAGGAGGTCCTAATTCCTCTATATAGATCTTTATATCACTAGAGGGATCACCAGCTGGAGGAAGGAGGTCCTGATTCCTCTATATAGATCTTTATATCACTAGAGGGGTCACCAGCAGGAGGAAGGAGGTCCTGATTCCTCTATATAGATCTTTATATCACTGGAGGGGTCACCAGCAGGGGGAAGGAGGTTTTGATTGCCCTATATAACGGTGTCCAGTTCTAGAGAGCTCACTTACAAAAAGATATTGATGAGATACAAGAACAAAACCAGAGATGGGCAAAAAAAAAATGGTGAGATGCCCGGGGATATAACATTTTAGGAGAACCGGCAGGAACTTAATCTGTACAGTTTTGAGGAATGACTGAAACCTTTAAAGTGTTTGTTATAGCACATATATAAGACTATGCCAGCCCCTCTAGTAGAGGCTGGCATAGCACACTGTGTAAGTCATTTTGAAAAACGAGTGTTCTAAATACTGAATTTCCGCTGTCTTCAGGCCGGTCACATGACTCGCCGCAGCTTTCCAGCTCCGACTGATGTCTTCTGTGGGACGGGCCGCGATCTCCCTCTGACGTCAGCCGGGGAGATCACGTGGCCGCTCGTCTCATCCGCAGAAGCCATCCATCGGAGCTGTAAAGCAGCCTCTAATCATGTGACCGGCCTGAATACAGTTGAAATTCGGTATTTAGAACACTCGTTTTTCAAAACAACTTACACAGTGTGCTATGCCAGCCTCCACTAGAGGGGCTGGCAGTGACAAATTTAAAGCGGAGTTCCACCAAAAAATGGAACTTCCGCTTATCCGGTCCCCCCCCCCCCTCTAGTGTCACATTTGGCACCTTTCGGGGGGAGGGGGGGGGAGCAGAAACTTGTCTAATACAGGTATTTGCTCGCACTTCCGGCAATAGATCGCCACAGTATCCGTGGCTTTCTACGCCATGTCCGGCCCCTACTCCGTCCCCCGCTGTCTTCTGGGTGACACACAGGTCCCAGAAGACAGTAGGGACCAGTCAGGATGCTCAGCGCGACTCGTGCATACGCAGTAGGGAACCAGGCTGCAAAGCCACAAGGTTTCACTTCCTGACTCGCTTACTGAAGATGCCGGCGCCTCCACCCGGGAGCCGAGGGAAGAGTTGGCTTCAGGTGAGGACATCGCGGGGGGCCCTGGACAGGTAAGTGTCCTTATTTTAAAAGTCAGCAGCTGCAGTATTTGTAGCTGCTGACTTTAATTTTTTTTTTTGGCGGAACTCCGCTTTAAATTTTTAGTTTTACAATAATAGCTGCGGGAGGGGGGCTAATATTATTAGGGGGGGTGCAGGGCGGGGCCGGAGACAGACAGGGAGGGAGATGACTGGCAGGAAGGAGGGGGTGAGGGGGGGGGAGAGGAGAGCAGGGCAGCGTATGGCGGAGGGACGTACTCTGACCATGGTGGGCATGGCTCGTAAGCCCTGATTTTAGTGGTCAGCACGGAGAGGGCATACAGGAAGTGGCAGATTCAGGGAGGTTTTTTTTTCAGGTGGGGCAGATTACACAACACAAGCACTGTGCTATGCAATCTGCTTTGAGGGACCAGGAACTATATATATATTTTTTTGGGGGGTTAACAAACGCTTTAAATACATGAAGGGTGTGAATAAGGTTCAGGATGACAGCATATACAATATGAAGCTAAGATTAACCACCTTAGTACCGGGCACTTTTACCCCCATTTCTGCCCAGGCCATTTTTCAGCTTTCAGCGCTGTCACACTTTAAATGACAATTGCGCGGTCATGCTACACTGTAACCATGTGAAATTTGTTATCATTTTCTTCACATAAATAGAGCTTTCTTTTGGTGATATTTAATTTAATCACTTTTTTTAGGAAAAAAAACCCCAAAAAACAAAAATTTTGAAAAAAAAAGTTTCTTAGTTTCTGTCAGTAAATTTTGTAAATAAGTAATTTTTCTCCTTTACTGATGGTTGCTGATGAGGCAGCAATATGCTGCACTTATGGGCACTGATAGGTGGCACTGGGCACAGACAGGTGGTACTGGTGGGCACGGATAGGTGGCACTGATGGGCAGCAGTGATGAGCATTGATGGGCAGCAGTAATGGGCAGGACTGATAGCCAGCACTGACTGGCATCATTAATGGTCACTGATTGCTGGCACTTGTGGGTACATATTGCTGGCACTTATGGGCACAGATTGCTGGCACTTATGGGCATAGATTGCTGGCACTTGCGGGCACAGATTGCTGGCACAGATTGCTGGCAATTGTGGCCACTCGTTGGCACTGATTGCTGGCAGTGGTGGGCACTTAATTGTAATCAGGGCACTGATGATCAGTGCCCTGACTACATATCTTGCTGTCCCTCTGCGAGGAAATACCGCTGATCGGCTCTCCTCACACTCTGTCAGTGTGAGGCGAGGAGCGGCGATTACCGGCATCCCCGTGTTTACATGTGACCGGCTGTGATTGGACACAGCCGATCACACGGTTAATGAGCCGCGGCGCTTTACAGAGTTCGGGGCCGCGCTGTGTCATAGCAACAGCGTGAGGCGGGGGCGCGCGAGAGCGGTTGTTCTGGGAGGCAGTCATATGACGTCCACCCAGAACGAGAGCCGCACCGCCCAGCCGGTGATCAGGTGGCAAGTGGTTAGGAACATGGGGCCATGACATCAAACTAGCAGGAAGAAGGTTCAAAACTAACCAGAGAAAGTATTACTTTACCAAAAACGGTAGTTGATGCTTGGTACAGCCCTCCAGTAGATGTAATGAGCCGGTCAACAGTAATTAAATGTAAACATGTTTGGGACACACATAGGTCTATATCAGGACAAAAAAAAGAATCATAAAAAGAAAGGCAGCTCTTCTCCCATCAAACAAAAAGAGGAGTTTCAATGGACCACATGGTCATTCTTAGTCGTTGAAGGTTCTATTTTAAGTATTCGCTGCGTTCTTTTACAAGGAGCGCTTGTTTTAGCTTCTTTAGTAAAGCTGGAGTCACTTTAACACGTTTAACTCTCGAAGAGTTGAGCACATTCTAGGAGCCACTAATGGAAGGATACAGATCCCCCCCCCCCCCCCAACAGTAAACCTAAAATATAATACAGGGTAGGTAAGAAAGACATCTCTGCAGGAATTCAGTTGGACGCAGCACTCCTGCAAGATGTTAGATGTATGTTTAAGCAGAAAAAAAAAAAAGGCCTATGACAGATTATGCCCTGTCATCCATGATGAATTTCCCGTAATGAGTTCCTGCTGTGGGCCCGGGGTCCGTACATTAGTGTCATCCACCTATCCCCCCCCCCCCCTCTGTGCCCAGAAAGATGGAGGAGTGCATGGCTGTGCATCACCCTTCTCCCAGAGACAGATCTCCTCAATCTACAGCAATTTATGAAAATATTATCCGTGATAAACGACCCTAAAGGAAGGGTTACACGCCACGGCCCTCTGAGCAACGAGACACATCAGGCTCTAGAAATATACGACGTCTTCAATAGACAACATGTTTATTAAAAGGAAAGTAGAACTCCCAACATTTTTTCCCCCATTACATCCCCACTAGGGATATTTTCCCCCCTGTGCTTACGTTGGTATCTTCTGGAACTGGCCTTGGTATGAAAAATTCTACCGGGCATGCCCAATATGGCTGCCTCACCGTCTGTCCTAACAGCAGATAGAGCGCTTTGATTGCCTAGGGCAGTGATGGAGAACCTTGGCACCCCCAGATGTTTTGGAACTACGTTTCCCATGATGTTCATGCACTTTGCAGTGTAGTTGGGCATCATGGGAAAAGTAAATCCAAAACATCTGGGGTGCCAAGGTTCGCCATCACTGTTCTAGGGAGACTAAAGAAATTAATTAAAATTGTCTCTATCCAACGGGGGACAAAGGCAGTAATAAAACTTGGCCAAGGGTCCAACACTGACCCCTTCACACCTAAAACAAAAATGTCCACAAGCGTTCTTATATTATACAGTGGGGGGGGGGGGGGGGGCGGGGGGATACTGAACTGATCCCCTGCAGATTGTGTAAGTTTGCCCACTTACAAAGAAACGAAGGGTCTATCATAGGTGTATTTTATATGATAGAGACAGAATATCAACCAAAAATCCAGAAAAATCACATGATACAAATGTTATAAATGGAGTTGCAGTTCAAAATAAGTATTTGTTCCCCTACCAACAACAATTCTGCCCCCCACAGACTGGCTACAGTAGGTGCTCATGTGGTACACAGATTAGTATCGTCAATGTAAGAAGGTTCTCCTAACAACAACTCGTTATCTGTATAGAAGACACCTGTCCACAGAATCTCTTCCAATCCATCCTCACCATCATGGGGAAGACCAAAGATCTGTGTAGATTGTAGACCTGCACAAGCCTGGAATGGGCTACAAGACCATGAGTTAGAAGGAGACAACTGTTGGCGCTATTATTCGCAAATGGAAGAAATACAAAATAACCATCAATCGCTCTCGGTCTGGAGCTCCATGCAAGATTTCCCCTCATGGGGTGAGGATGGTCATGAGAAAAGTGAGGGATCAGCCCAGAACTACACGGGAGGAGCTTGTGAATGATCTCAAGGCAGTTGGGACCACAGTCACCAAACAAACCATTGGTAACACAATACACCGCCATGGATTGAAATCCTGCAGCGCCGACAAGGTCCACCTCAGTGGCAGCCCGTACATTAGGGGCACCCGGGAGCCGCCCCCTCTCTCCAGGCCACCCCCTATATGGTAATGGATAGATTCCTGCATGGCCAGCCCCTATTCATGCGTCCGGCTCCTATTGGGTCACCGGACACATGAATTACAACGACCTGGAAAATTTCAAGGGGTATGAATAATATTTCAAGGTACTGTATGTATTATTGTATTTCTTTTATGTATTTTGTATTATTTTGTACTACACCTGGATTAATTAACTCACTGCGGAAGATCGAGGTGCCGGCTTTCTTTTACCCTTAAGCAAGGAAACCGTAGTGGAAGTGTTTGAGAATTCGTCTCTTGGATTACACATAGGAAAGCGCATTTTGGGGCGGCACAGTGGTGTAGTGGGTAGAACTCTTGCCTTAGCATTAAAAAGGGTCGCTGGTTTGAATCCCAACCACGACACTACCTGCCTGGAGTTTGCATGTTCTCCCTGTGCCTGCATGTGTTTCCTCTGGGTACTCCAAAGACATGCTGGTAGGTTAATTGGTCTAAATTGGCCCTAGTATATGAATGTGAGTTAGGGACCTTATATTGTAAGCACCTTGAGGGTAGGGACCAATGTGAATGTACAATGTATATGTAAAGCACTGCGTAAATTGACGGCGCTATATAAGTACTTTAAATAATAATAATTTTGCTGACCAACCAATGAGAGTGCAGTGAACCAGATCACCGTCAAAGTCCCTAGCAGACCAGGTCTGGTCCCAACAGGAAAGTAATGGGATGACTCTCCGGTGGTGACACAAAGCTGCAACAAACTACTTCTAATAAAATGAAGAGTATGAACCTCTGTCAGCCTTTGAGAGCCAATGTCTTCCTGTCCTGAGGACAGCCGCTCCTTCCATTTCTTGTCTGGTTACTGCAGACGTAGAAAGTGAGGTGGAATAACCGCACTGGGCTCAGGGAAAAAAAAAAAAATGTAGCATTGGTACCGAGTTTCCCCGAAAATAAGACCTACCCTGAAAATAAGACCTAGCGTTATTTTCCAGGGGGGCTGCAATATAAGCCCTACCCCGAAAATAAGCCCTAGTTTAAAATGCTTGTAAAATCCTATAATCCACTCTATAGAATGTACAATGTGTGTGTTTCTGTAATATAAATGCGGGGGAAGAGAGCTCCGGCGGGTCACAGAAGTGCAGAGCGGCGCTATAATAAAGGTATTTGGCACAACTATATTACAGAAACACATATTGTACATTAGAGTGGATTATAGGATTTTACAAGCATTTTAACCACTTGCTTACTGGGCACCTAAACCCCCCTCCTGCCCAGACCAATCTTCAGCTTTCAGCGCTGTCACTCTTTGAATGACAATTGCGCGGTCATACAACACTGTACATACATGAAATTTTTATCATTTTGTTCCCACAAACAGAGCTTTCTTTTGGTGGTATTTGATCACCTCTGGGTTTTTTATTTTTTTTTGTTAAAAAAATAAAAAAAAACACCGATATAAAAAAAAAAAAAAAATACAAAACCGTTTTATATTTTGTTAATACATTTTACAAACAAGTAATTTTTCTCCTTCATTGATGTACGCTGATGAGGCTGCACTGATGGGCACTAATAGGCGGCACTGGTGGGCACTGATGAGTTGGCACTGATGGGTGGCACTGAAGGGCATTGATAGGTGGTACTGAAGGGCACTAATAGCTGGCACTGATAGGTGGCAGTGATGGTCACTGATAGCTGACAGTAATGGGCACTGGTAGGTGACACTGATAGGCAGCACTGCTAGGTGGCACTGATTGGCACCATTGGTGGGCATTGATAGGTGGCACTCGTGGGCATTGATAGGTGGCACTAATTGCTGGCACAGATTCGTGACACTGTGTGGGCACTAGCAGGTGGCACTGGAAGGAGGTATTGGTGGGGACAGATGAGGTGGCTTTGCCGCTTCCTCTTCTGGACAGATGTCCCTTGCACTGGATCTGGTGATCGACAGCGTGAGGAGAAAAAAAAAACAACTACCGATCTTCTGTTTACATCATGTGATCAGCTGTCACTGGCTGACAGCTGATCACGTGGTAGGGGGACGGGATCGACCCCTTACTGTGATCACCAGAGTCTCACTGACTCGGTGATCACAGCGCGTGCCCCGCAGGGGGCGGGCGGGGAGCGTGCAAAGGGGAGGACGTCTATTGACGGCCTCCCGGCAAAGTAGGTCCGCGTTATAGCCGAATGACGGCTACAGCCACTGAAGGAGTTAACTCACTGGGGATTCCGGTCAGGCAGGGAGAGAGAAGACCGCACATTACATGGTAAAGACCTACCCCGAAAATAAGCCCTACTGTGTCTTTTGTTGCCAAAATTATTATAAGACCCGGGCTTATTTTCGGGAAAACGCGGTATTTACTCTTCCCAAAAAAAATCTTAAGGCAGAAGTGTGCTGTAAATACAGATTGCCACTAGAGGGCGAATCTAAAAACGTGCGCACCATAACGGCAATATGGCACATCAAGTAAACCAAGACCTGAGGTCAAGTCAAAAAAACTGTTTTTCATTACAAAAACACAACCGGCGCTCTCTGCACACTATTCTTATTCACATCCTGTTAAGTTCCCGATGTTTCCATATTTATGTAGGAATTTCATATACACCAACTTTTATGTTCAGCATCCTATTTTAAAGAAAAAAAAAAGAAGGCGGTGGGGGTATCGCACTCTTCAAAGACAAGCGATCGTACTTATTAAAATATTTCAGAGGAAATGCATTATTCAAGAGCGTGTCAAGTCACTTTTTGACATTAATACACATCAAAGTTAAGGTGAGTGGCTGAGCTACCAGGAAGACGAGCCATGTGTTTGTACTTTGCTAACATTTACCCAGCATGCCATTCTCTCTCCCACTAGCAGCCGTTTGTGGCTTGCAGAGGGTTTGCGCGTCTCTCCAACGTGCAGCTGGAAAGGGAGCTTGTGATTGGTTGACCGGTCAGAATGAGCTTCCGATTGGTGGATTTCACAAAGGCTGGAGGCTGCCGACTGCTCTAAATAAAATAAAAATAAATGTAGCAACCAATCAAAATATTTTTCTACATTCAAAAATTAGTTATTGATTGGTTGCTTCTCTTTCCTCTAAGTCTTAACTCTCCGCCATTGGCGGCAAACTGGAGCACAGAAGGCGGCTCTGAGAATCAGCGAACGTTCTCGGGCCGTTGCGTCCGTCTAGGTATACGAAAAGTCCGAGCTATCGGTCAAAATGACTTTCCAATGAAACCAGAACATTTTTGAGAAAAGTTATCAACGCCAGTGGTAGCTGGTGGTATTTTTTTTTTGGGGGGGGGCAAACAATGCACCCATAGCCACCCTCCCACCCCCTGGTCGGTCGGTTACCAGCCCCGCACTTACCCCATTTATGGCGCGGGCAGCGCTTCCCACGCGACGGTTTCCCATGCGTCTCCTCCTCGGCATCACGGCGGTCGTGCCTCTCCTCCCTCCTCCTCCTAGGCCAATAGGATTGCTTCTCCTTTCGGCCAATTGGGGGGGGGGGGAACCCCATTGGCATCCATGCGTCCGGCGAACCGCATGTAGATTAGGGGGCCGGACGCATAGATAAGGGGGCGTTGCCCTGCATTACGGGCTGCCACTGATCAATGCTTTGTTAAGTTTACAGGAAAACTGCAATCTAAAGGATATGTGCTGCTGGCTTACGAGGCTTAATACGTCCTAGGTGCATCAAAATTCAATGTCTGTTCATTTTCTGCCTAAAGTAGCCACAATCTGTGTAGAAAAGCCTGTGCCCCTGCCAGCAGCTGCAGAGTGGGACTCTTGCTTTCTGTCTATCTGGAAGCAGTGGTCTCTCTGCAGAGGTCCGAGACAAGCACAACCGAGCCAGATCAATAATTGGGCAATCAGCATTCCGGTTGGAGAGCTCTGGCTCTGATTCAGCAGGGGGGAAATGTGTACAAAGCAAGGTCCATAAAGACAAGGATGAGCCAGTTTGGGGTGAAGGAACTTGATTGGCCTGCACAGAGTCCTGACCTCAACCGGATAGAACACCTTTGGGATGAATTAGAGTGGAGACTGCGAGCCAGGCCTTCCCGTCCAACATCAGTACCTGACCTCACAAATGCTCTTCTGGAAGAATGGTCAAACATTCCCATAGACACCCTCCTAAACCTTGTGGACGGCCTTCCCAGAAGAGTTGAAGCTGTTATAGATGCAAAGGGCGGAGCCAACCCAATATTGAACCCTACGGACTAAGACCGGCCATACACGGTCGAATTTCGAAAAAGAATTTTCTTTTGAAAATCAGAAAATTTGTGCGTTTGGTGATCCGATGGCGCCACCATTGATTTCGAAATTTCTGCCAACCAAGCCTTCAATTTCACCTCCATGTTGCTACAGAAAAGAATTTTCGTGGCCGGGAATCTTCTTTTCTTACCGGGAATTTTCTTTTCTTGCACATGCGCATTTCTTTTTCGATTACATTTCTCGCACGATTCTCCCATCGTGGATTAGAAAATCGTTGGTTTTTCAAAGAATTTCCGCCTGTCCTCTACGAACGTTTCACAGCCAACACACCCGAGGTGAACGTTCCTCCTCAACAAGAAGACCATCCGTGGAATCAGGAAAGGTCCACCTTGTGGGGTGGTGAAGCTTCGCAGACCCCTCCCCCCCATCCTTCATACGTCTTCGGTAATCAAGGATTGCAAACAGTTAATGAAATATGGACAGTAGAAGAACCGCCGCTCGTTTTTTTTTTTTTTGCGGACATTGTTTATTTTTGCTTTTTCGGAGTTGCGTTTTTGTTTTGTTTCGGAAATGAAGACCACCTGGCGGAGTTTACTAACTTTGGAAAAAAGTTTTTCAATAAACAATATCACTCCTTTCAAGCCGTTCCATGCAACAGCTCATCGCGAATCGTGTTCTCCCAGAGGAAAGACAAAGCCGGGGGGGGGGGGGGGGGGGGGGGCGTGATAATTAATCGCAACTGCTGAGCGCTGATCAGATATTGGGCTCCTATTATCCCAAATTATCGGGCGGGACCTCAAATACACCTCCTCTGCCAAAATACTCTACGAAGCCAA